>VXAX01005461.1:737179-1026650 GCA_013399835.1 Leptocoma aspasia | reverse complement strand
TTTTTTTTTTTTTAATTTGGAATCCTACTTTAAGTATTTTGGTTGATTCACTGGTGAGTAAACTATCATCACATAGAAATGTAAGCCTCAACTATATGTTAACATTTCTTGCTGCTTTTTCCATCAAGTTAAGCTTTGCTTTTTGTGTTTCTTCATGACTATTTCACTGAAATGGCAGTGCATCTCTTGGTTCATGATAATGTAGCTGGACTTTGCAGCTGACACAGAATAAATTTTGTTAATCCTTAGGGAGGATTCCCTTGCCCTCATTATTATTTAATATCTGCCTTTGAAATGGGACTATGACTGCAGTCATCATTGACTGCATATCAGGCAAGTTGATTAACTAGACTAGGAAGATAGTAGTGACTTGAAAGACAAGTGATATCTGTTTGGTTTCTTAGACCAGACTGATTTCAGGAAAGAAAAATTTTAAGCAGAAGTTGCTGTCTAAAAATGGTACCTTTTGTAGTGTGCTAATATATTTGTGGGCAATCTTTTATGTATATAATTGGACAGCTTGTGAGGGTAGTTATACTAAAAATGGAAAATACTGCAAGAAAAAATATGCAAGAGTTCTACTTTCTTGCCATACAAAATAGTATTTTAAAGCTTCAGCATCAGTATTTGCAAGATACCAGAACAGGCTTAACCTAAATGGAAAATGCTTATTCTCTACAGTATTATTAAAAAAAACTCCAAACCCAAACAACCCACCCTTCAAATCTGCTAACATGAAACCCTTTGGGTAGGAAAAGTTATACAGGGTGTCCAATTGATGTGTGTCAGAATATTAGTTTTATGCATTTTATGCATCTTATAGTGGTGTTGGAGGGAGGGAAGAGGAGACTTCTTGAAGATGTGATAATTTTGGGTGAGCACATGTCTGATAGGTTGTAGTGTGGCACAGCCTGTACTTGCAATTCTGTGGATAATTTAAGCCATGGTGGGTCTGACTGTTCTCTGAATCACTTGATTCTTACAGTGAATGACATGAACATGACAAGGGATAGCTGGGTTTTTTTGTGATTGGGTTTTTTTCCCCTCTCCACCAATATGGATATTTCTTCAATATGAGTTCTTAAGACAGTGTGAAGGTTAAATTGACCTCTGTGGATATGCATGCACCAAATTGTTTGCACTGATTAGATTTTGAATGACACTTCAGTTAAACCAGTAAAACTAAGTTTAGATCAGCCCTTGTTAATAAAAGGTTGTTTTACTGCTAAAATAAAAGACTTGAAGAAGGAAACTTATGCACTAAAACGCCTTGTCCCCTTCAAAAAATAAGAAAAAGAGAGTGTCTGTGAGTTATGTTGTGGTTCAGTGGTTTTTCTTCAACTCATTATTTCTATATTTGAATGGGTACATGTTCCTGGTAATTCTTTTCAGTGCTTCCCTAAAAATCAAAATCAGAACCTAAAAATTCTTTCAGGCTTTAAATTTAGAGTGTGTAAGAGTCATGGGCTTAGGCATAATTCTGTACAATCTCCTCAGACTTCCTGGAAATGCACTACCAAAAAATAGATTAAATGTGGAAAAAAGAAAAAGTTTTTCCAAAGTTAAATTGCTGAACTTAATTTTCTCCATAGTCTGCCACATACTGAAAAAAACAGAGAAGTGAATAGTCGTGGGACTGATGTGTGGCTGATAAACTCTTTTTTGTAGTGCTACAGAATGTGTGCCTCTATTTTCAGATAATGGCTTAAAATGTGTGTGTTTTGGAAAGGCTTTATATGTATTCAGAAGGTGACCTGTCAAAAAAGTACTTTGATATCCATACTATTAATTTGGGTAAGAAAATCAACATTTTTATTCTAATTGCTATATTCTCAAGCCTTTAAATATCTGTCCTTTTACTGTCATGAGTGGCAAAAATTTTTATGTTGAATTTTTTCAGTGGGAAGTGGGGAAGAGAAATAATGTGGTGCTATATTGTACTGCAGAACAGTAAATCTAATAAGGCCTGCTGGGCCCACTTTTATAATCTAAAATAGGTTTGGAAAGGGCAGCAGAGGTTCCACCTATGGATTCTAACCATGCTTCAGAAGCTGGCATTACATACATATATAAAATAAACAAATTGTGAGTTACTACCAGCCAGTCATTTGGCACAGAAAGATGTTTTAAAGAACAACTTCAGATGTATGTTTGAAAGGATATTTATCAGGTAAAAACAAAGTATCTTGAAGTTTCAGAAGAACAGAATTAGCAATTTTGTGTTGCAGGGTGCAGTTGGGAGTGAAGCAAGTTTATAAAATAGCTGTGAGAATAGCAGGAAGCATTTCCGATTTAGGAATGAAAGTATCTTTTCACAGACCTATGGTACATGCTGTGGTGAAGAAACTCAGGGAGCAGAGACAAAGACAGGAGCTGTTCTTCTCCTTATATCAGCTTCCTCTTAAGAGGACACTGATGGTGTCCCATTGTTCAGCATATGAAAGTATTAATTACTTCTTTCATTTCCCTCCAATGTGGGTTTTTTTCTTTAATCTATGCATGAATAATCAAATAATACTATGCCGGGCAGCTGGAATTAATTAGGGTTTCAAATTTCACGTAGTCCATCTTTCAGTGTTATGTCAGGCTAAATCTTAACTGAGGGGAGTGAGGTGCATTTAGGGTTAATATTAAGGCCATATTCTTTCCCCATAGGAGGATATACATAGAAATGGAAGGGCTTATACAATGGAGAAAGAGTTCAAAACCTTTATAGTCAGCTTCTGAAATATTTATTTTCTGGGTGGAAAAAAAAAATTTAAGGCCATCTCGACCTTGTAACCGAAATATTTTGAACTTCTAGTTACATAAAGATTTCAAAGCTCTCTTAGTCCATAAGAAAATCAATAGATGCAGCATGCTTCAGTGTAGTAAAAGCAATTCCTAATAGCATTCAGTGTTATATGTAAGCATTGCCACCACTTCCTTCTTTTGAATAACATCCTGTGTCTTTAGTTGCAAAATTATGAAGTCTAGAAGCGTGCAGCTGATGGGCTGCTGGATCATAGCCCATAGTCACTGGCAGACAAAGTCAAACCACAGCAGATAAAGTCATTGATGGAAATAAACAAAGGACAAGTTATTGCTTATTTTAAAAGATCAATTTCTTTAAACGACATAGTGCAGTACAAAAAAATCGTAGAAAGTTTGTGTGTCTTTATACTGTGGTATAAAGATACAACCTTTGTGTTCTTACTGTTTTACCTTGTTATTTTACTGTTTTGTTTTCTTTAGTATTTCTGTTTCTATGTTTTTGGCAGTGGTTGCAATCATCTAAGGATATAGTTACAGTATCACTCATCCATCTTTCTACTCTGTTTATATCTAATTCAGGAAAGTCTCATCCAATAAAGTTTTACAAATAAAACACTGTTTACAGACCTGTTACTTGTGGCTCCTGTTACTAAACTGAAGTGGGCTGTAGAATTACTTTCATAGTCCAAAATATAGAACTAATATTATCAACATATTTTCCAGAGGTCCTGTACTAACTCTGTATAGAGTTAATAGCTTTCACTAGTAATTACATAAGGTAGGAAAATGATTTTAAAACTATATGTTGTCTTCAGTGTTTGAACTCCAAGTTCAGCTATTTCTATACAGTTAGAAAAGGACCATATTATTGGCAGAAATTAGCTAGATACAAAGTTCTAGTAAGCTAATTTCCCTTTTGTGATATGTTTTCCTTTAATTAGTTTAAAATATGACTAGAACCTAGGCGTTTCCATCAGGCTGTATGTATAGACCCATTCTCCGAGCCAGCTAGCAGCTCAGGATCCTATATGTCACTTAGCTAGTTGTTGCCTAGTATTTCCTTTCTGAAAGCAGCTGAATTATTAGATTTTCCTTGGAGAATTCCCCTAAGAACAAATTTTCTTGAGACAAACAAAAAACTGCAACTTGAAACTCAGAGGATGCACAGATTTTGGTCTCCTGCCAGTGTCCCTAGTTGATATACACTACAGAGGTTTGTGGTTTGGGGTTTTATTTTTGGGTCTTGGTTTTTTAGGGGGTGGTGTTCTTTTGTTATCATTTGTGGTGGATCTTTTTTTTTTTTTCTGAAGTGGCATGGGTACAACTTTACTATCTGCTGTATTTGAAGGTAAATTCCACTTTAAAAACTGAGAAAGATGAACTTTAATACACAATATGTCAGACATAATTGTCACCAGAACTCTACCAGAATGGCATATAGTTCCCTTGAGTCTATAATTAAACATTTAGATGAATGTGTGTTCATATACTTAAGCTTATTGCTTTCTTAAGACATCTCTGCATATTAAGTAGTATTTCTTGACTTTTACTTTATCCTGTCAATACAATGTGTGTCTGTGTATATATATATAGATACAGATATATAGATATGTATATAGATATATATGTAGTGTTCTGCAGGCAAGTATGACAGGCTCTACTTCCCTGCTTTCTGACCACCACCTGCCTAACAACCTGTAAGTAGTCTGGAGGATTTACTTAGCTGCTGTATGTTTTGGGGATGTGAAGCTGTTTGTACTCAAGCAAGTAGGCTCTTGGCTGTGTTTTCAGTCTTGTTGTCTGTATAAGTAACATATAATCTTGAAAGCATCCTTAGGGTGTCTCATTAATATCCACTATAATAATACCCTAGGGTGTTTTCCCATTGCTATTCAAGAAAAAAGTACAAAATTAATACTGTTTAAAAATGACTGAGGAAAAAAACCAATGAGCCTCCATGTTCAGCCTTGCCAGTCCATCACTATCTATTTTATGTGAGAGATGTCTGGTCAATGGCTTCCTGCATGCACAGTTGGGAATTCTCCTTTTCCTTTAAAATATGTTGTCTACTTCAAATGCTGATGGTAATTTTCAGCATATGGGGACCATTAGCAGTATTGAAGCTGGATATAAGGCTTAACTCGTTAAATCACTTTAGAATGTCGCATCTGTTTTTTTACCGTAGTGTTAACACCTGGATCAGTTTAACACCAGCACAGAAGTTTAGGACATATATAGCTGTTAATTTTGAAAACATCTGGAATTTTTTTGTGTGCTTGTGCATGTATATGTGCACGTGTGAATGGCTGTATCTCTGGCATTTTTAGGTTTGATGAATAAAAGCTCAGTGAGTCGTGCTCAAGGTGTGTACTGACCTGTGGCAAATACATGATTTATGGCAGGAGGCAGAAGCATTGTTTAAAGTGGATTAGAAATGATGATTTTGTCTTCACAATTTTTTTGTCTTTGTTCAGCTTTCTGTTTCCGAAGAACTGATAACTGAATCTAATTCCTGCCCCCAGCATGTCCATTTGTTGTATACTGATTAAGATATCCCATTCTCCTGGGATGTGTGAAATGGGCAGGCATTGCAAATTGAATAAAGCAAGTTCCCTGCCTGAGTGTGCAACCCTATTCAGAGGCTGCTTGGAAGTAAAATGCCAATTGTGTTGGAATTTTGAGAAAAGACTTTCTCAGGTGACCTGCTGCCTTTTAGCGAGAGCAGAGTTTGCAGCTCTGGTGAAGAGTGATGAGATGCTTCTTTTATGCCCATTACCAAATTGGACTAATTTGCAGAGCATAACCTCAAGGTAAACTGTGAGTGAAGCAGGAAGCAAGGCTAATATGGCATTCTGTAATTTCCTTTATCCCAGAGTCTTTTCCAGAGCCAGCAATTAATATAATTTTCTATCTCTGGAGAGTGGGGGTGGCTGGTAGCACAGGAGGCTTTACTGGAGACAAGCTGGCACTGCTACCAGGCTGTGAGGAGCTGTTGCTTTCAGAATTGCTGCTGGAACTGCAGACCAAGCATGGTTAATGGTGTTGGTGATTCAGTAACTAGAGGAAAAACAGAGCCTTTCCACAGCCAGGAGCCAGGGCAGCCCAAGCACTGGGCACTTCCCTGGGGACAAGGACAGGCTAGGATACAGGTTCAGCTCAGCAAGCCCCTTGTCAGGGTAGGGCGTGGGGACTGGCCCTGCTGAAGTGTCCCTGGGGCAGGGGCTGATGGCCTTGGGAGACTCACATGGGGTTCTGGGCCCTGGGCAGCATCGGGGGAGCTTTGGAGACCTGACATGAAGTCCTGGGACTGTGGCAGGGTGTGGGAACCTCAGGAGGGGGGTCAGGCTGTCAAGGCTCATTAGTGCACTTGGAACCATATGGAAACAATACAGAAAGAAACTTTAACTTTATTTAAAATTTTGACCTACAGAAAATACAGCATTTGATGTGACTAAACACTGAGTAAGGTGGAACTGTCAGCTTCTGTATTCTTCATGCATGTGGGCTGGTACTAGGATCTGTTGCATTTACACACACAAGAAACTAGGAGTATTATAGAATATACACTGCCTGCTGAAATCTGTACCCAAATACAGTTTGATAAATACTGTATCTTCAGAGCTTTCTTTTGTTTTTTTTGTTGTGTGTGGGGCTTTTCATTGTCTGTTTCTTTGTTTTAATTTTTAACATGGACGGGTCTAAACAGAAAAGGATCAAGGATGCATGAAATTTGTTGCTAAAGCTGTGAATAAAATTTGACTGAATTAATACCTTTGGAATATACACTAGGTTTCTTTGTGATACGAACAGTTTACTTTTGGTGAGGATGAGTTCAATATGAGTGTCTACTGCATGAAAACTATCAGCTTAGAGAGAAGGCAAAAGAAATACTAAAAGCTACCATTTCCTGGGAACAACCTGGGAACTGTCTGGGGTCTCTGTACAAGAATGCTTTGCCTCGGAGGAGGGTGGTTGTGCTGACAATGTTGTTGCCACTTACTTTCTTATTGTTTCCCCAAGAAAAAACGCTTTTGCAGTTCAGGGTTTCAACAATAAATCCTGACATCTGATAGCCATTCTTAGCCTTTGGGAGCCTGTCGTCTAATATATTACGTTTTTCTCAGAGAAGGGACTCTTTCTTGCCTGACACCTGCTTTATTTGTGCCTAATTCCTAGGTTTCTGGTAGTGGTTCTGAGAGTTATACTACAAACAGAAATCACAAGCAGAGGAATTAGGTTTTGAGAAAGGACAACACAGAAGGACAAGATAAATAATGTGGAAACAACAATCTTGTTTTCCTCCAGTGTTCTTTTGTGACTCACCTAAAATGAGGAAAATGTGTGTGGGGTTGGGAAAACAAATACAGACAACCTGATCCACTGCATAAGCAGAAGTCAAAATGAAAATTTTCAAATATTCTAGAAAGCATCATCAGATATTTAAAGGATTTAAGCTGACCTCTCTATAACCTCTTGTGCTCAGAGACAAAAAGGACATGCTGAGAGGAAGCGTGTCTGAAAGCATTACAGCAGGATGCTCTGGACAATGGAAGTGCTGAGCTGTGTGGTATTTGGAGTATTTGCATGGAGATTCTGTGGTGCAATATATCAGTTTTGAGCATTTTTCTTCTCAGAACAAGACAACATTCCTCAAACGCATACCACAAAAAAAAAGGGGGATTTGCTTACAGGTTCTAAGGAAATGGAGAATGTGACAGGAGTCTTGGAATATGAATTAGCCGTGCATTTTAAATGTGGGCTTGAGTTTCACACCTTTTTTTTTCCTTCCTCATCTGAACTGAAAAATTATTAATTATAGGAGGGTATTTATTGTTAAGGTGGATAGCGGTTTTGAATAGACAATGAGATATAAATCATCTCTCTTGTTTGGTGTTTTGAATAGAAGAGTCTTGAGCTGGCTGGATTGTTAATTACCTTAATAAAATAAATGCTAAATGAGTTAAGCTCAGTAGTAACAACAATGCATCTTTAAATAACTGCTTAAATACAAGTAACTAATTAAATTCTAGTCATCTCTTTGCACTAAGCAGGTCTCACACCTTCTCCCACTGCGTAAATTTAAATGCAAATCTTTGGATTTGTACAAACACTATAGGAGACAGATTTTCACAGTAACGAATTAGACTTGGAGACTGCTAATGGGTGGCATGAGTTCTTGCCAGTGTGGTTGTAAGCATAAATGCTGAAAGCTGCAGCATTTTTTTTTCTAATCAAGCTGACAGACTTGAGTTCATAAGCTAATACAATGTAAAAATGTGGGGTTTTTTTCCCCCTCAATTGGAAATACAAGAAATTTAAAAAGAAAGTGTATTTTCATCTGTAAAATATTCTGTTGTCTGTCTTCAGCAAGATGCAGAAAACCTTGTCAGTCAAAATATGCACAAGACAATTATACAAGGCCCTGTCCAGAAGCAGAAAATTGCACATTCTTACCAACTTCTATTTTAATGTTTGTCTATGTTAGCAAAATCTATTCCAACATCTAAATTAAGATTTCAGTATAAAAGGACAGTTGGGGTTTTAGTTCTGAGTTACTGGAGGATCCATTGTTTCAACAGTAATGCTTGCAAGTTTTTCATATTTCTTTTACGTTTTAATTATAACTCATCAAATCTTAACTGATTACTCCTGGGTTAGGCTCAGAAGAATGTCACTGAAGGGTGTTTTAATTTAACAGAAACAGCGTAACGTCTGCTTCTAATGTTTTAAAAGCTAATTTATATGGAAATTTTACTCTAGAAGGAAGTCAATAGATATGTAGTTTTTTAACACCTCCTGTTAAAATTCAAAACTTGGATTGAAGCAGTACCAAAGCAATGCCATTTCTTTCATGTAGCAGTGTGATTGCATTTTCACAGCCTTTCATTTGTAGCCATTTTCTTCTGTTAAAATGAAGTTTTTATTTGTCTTTTGTAGTCGAGCTATCAAGACAAACCAGGACCTTTTGCCTGAGACGCCGTGGATCCAAATCTTCTACAATGACTTTTGGGGAACACTGCTCACTCACAGTGGGAGCCACAAGTCCTACAGACCTCTCTGCACACTTTCCTTCCGCATTAACCATGCTGTTGGGGGAATGGACCCATGGGGCTACCACCTTGTAAACGTCCTCTTACATGCTGCAGTCACTGGCCTTTTCACAAACTTCTCCAGGATTCTCTTTGGCGATGGGTACTGGACCTTGATAGCTGGCCTGCTGTTTGCATCTCATCCCATCCACACGGAAGCCGTAGCAGGGATTGTAGGGAGGGCAGATATTGGAGCCTGCCTTTTCTTTCTGCTTTCCCTCATGTGTTACGTTAAGCACTGCTCTACCAGAAGTTCCTCACCGAGTTCTTGGGGCTGGATCTTGGGAGCAGGGCTGTGTGCAGGATGCAGCATGCTGTGGAAGGAGCAAGGAGTGACTGTTCTGGCCATTTCAGCTGTGTACGATATCTTTGTATTTCATCGACTGAAAATGCATCAGATCATTTCTGCTTTATACAAGGTGAGTCTCCTTTGTGGTGAGCTATTTGTGCGGCACCATTCACTGTTAAACAGGTGCTAAATGAGTTTTTCAGTACACAATAATTCTTAGTAGTTTAGTCGACTCCCAAAAATAAGCTCAGATGTTTAATGCTGAAAGAACACTTCAAGAGCTTTAGTGTGGTCTTTTCACATTTTGTTTAAGCAATGTGTTATTGACCATTGCTATTACTCGATGCTGGGGATGGGTTTTTTCAATTACTTCCCCTACTTCTAGCAGCTCCCTCATTCTGTTTGCTGTCAAGCACTGGATATCTGACTGCCTTTTGCAAAGAATTCATTCATGCTCTTATCCTCTTGTATCTTGCAAACTCAGCTTAGTTTGGTCGGGCGTGCAAGTGCAGCAGCTGATATCATCAGCTTTGCTCCCTGAGGCAAAGACAAAACTCTTATTGTTCTAGTTTAACAGAGATGCATAGGACTTGGTGCATGCCTTTGACACGTATTTTTTTCTTCCTCTAGTATTATTGCCTTAGTAAAATAAGCATTTCCTATTTTTTAAGTTCTTCCCAGAAGAACAAACAAGTAAAATAAGCAAACAAACAAGCTCACCAAATCCTCTAGCTTCCCACTCACAAAACTGTGTGTATTTTAGTGGTACTCAGAAACCCCAGTTAAAATCAAGAGTCCTTTACAGCAGTTGCTGTACAAATGAGTAAGCTGAGTATATGTAATTTTTTTTCAGTGAAATGGCTGTCTTTCAGAAAAATACTGTCTTGACAAAAGGACAACAGTGTTTCATATGGACATGTGTTGTCACATTTTTCAGTGAGATGTAGATTGCAAAATGTATCTTGTTTCATATATTTCTTTTCTTATTTATCTCAAACACCTTGATTTGAAAATTTTGATTTATCTTCCAGATGGATTTACAAGAAATTGTAGTTTTTGATAAAGCAGTGGTGATTTCTGTTTGTACAGACTATATAACTGTAATACAAAAGGAAAGTAGTAGAGTAAAAAAACCCCAAAAGACCTAGTCACTTGTAGTTTCCTCTTAAACTGCTCTAAGGTGTTTACTTACTTATTATGCTCTTTTCTGACAAAGTGGAAAAGGAAAGAATAATTTCATATATATATACACACACATATTTGGGTTTTTTTACTCATGTATAATGACATATGTAAGACCTCTGAATGTCAGTAGCCAAGTACTGTATGGTACATTCTGCATCTAACACTGAGCAGAAACAAACAGGAAACTGATTAAGTTATTGCATTTATTTTTTCCTTAAAGTACATCTGCAGCAGCAGGCTTTATACTGAAAGGCACAAAGATGAGACTTTTTCAAGTGCTTTAAGTAGTTTAGTTAATAATGCAAGTGTTACCCTATCCTATGGAATTAAACAGTGGTAAAAACATTCATATGACAAAAAATTCTGAACATCTAGGAAGTTTTTTATTATTGAACACTTATTGCTCAAACCCAAAATCTTTGCAGATGTTTCTGATGGACTTTTAATTGAGAAAAGCTTGATCTCACCTTTTTCCTCCTTTTCCATGCCAAGGCCAGAATAAAAATGGTCTAGAAGAGCTCTGAATGACACAGGTGAAATCCAAGCTTCCACATCCTAACTTTTTGAACATAAGGTCTCTCTTCTGATGTGTGGAGCTGTAAATTTGGATGCCTAGCTGGTGAGGTTTTTTTTGCACCCAGCATCAGGGCTGTCTTGGACAGAAAACAGGTGTCTTTGAAAATTTACTTTTTCATCTGTAATGCTAGAAATAGTAATTCTGTGTTTTGTAGGTTACAGGTCTTTGTGGAGATTTGATTTTTGCTAGAAACAGCTTTACGGGCAGGGACTACATTGAATGAAAATATGAATATTTCGATTAATTGGCCAGAAAGGCATTTTTTAATTCACTAAATCACTAGGCTGCATGTTTCTTGCACATATGTTCAGGCTGAGTGCTGCTCAGGGAAAAAAAGATATCAAAAAGGTCAGTTGAGGAAAAAGTTGTAGGCTTTTGCAGTGTGTTGGAGGGCAAAAGTGTAGAATGGAGCCAAGGAAGAAAGGAAAATAATTTAAAAGTTGGTTAGCTCAAGCCTGTACTACCTAAGCAAGCAGTAACTGAATGCTTTGTAATGGAAGAGTAGAAAGGTCCTATCCCTTTCATTCTGCCTAACCTTTAGCTCAGCCCTGTCCAGCTGAGCTGATAGAGCTGTTTCCTAGGCTGTGCTGCAAACTGAACTGAGAGGAAATGCAGGTAGAAAAATAACCTTTAAACACCACAGCCCTCACCCCAAATATCCCAGATACATCTTTCAGGAGTTACTTTAAACCTGAATCAGTTCAGTTATATTCAGTCATTGTCATTGCCCTACAAATAAAGACCTGGGCTCGTATGCTGCCAGACTATGGCTTTCAACTTCGAAAACTATGACATTTTTCAGAATATACCACTGGGGAAACTGAGACACATTTATATTTGAAGAATAATAAAATTACTGACCATCTTCAGGATGGTCAGTAAAGTATGAACTGGTACAAGCAACTTGAAAAATGCTCCAGCTGATGGTAGGATATGGTATTGGGTGACAAGCCTGTTTTTTTCCACTGTGTTCTTATCTTTGGGCCAAATATCCAATGATACAAAATTATGGCTACTACACAAGACCAGGTATCACGTGCATCCTGATTTGTCACATTGAGAATGTGAAAACATCCCAGTGCAATTTGAGTAGACTGGCAGGGCTCCTAAATAAGGTAGCAGCAAAGCTGGACCACTACCTGAACAGATTGATGCTACCCCTTATTTAGAAGCTATTCTTGAGGCACCTTAAAAATCTATATTGTAGCCACCTATTAAAGGATCCAGCTCTTTTCTCTGTCATCTGTGTATTGGTTATTCAGTAGAACTTGGCTGCTGATTTTTTTTCTTCTGCCAAGTCTTGTATTCATGTCTGCCTGTGATGCTCTCACTCTGGCTGGAAAAGTTGTCAGTCTGGACTCCATTTCATTTGGTTAGCTCTGTTTTATTCTGACTGGCTGACAAGAAGGTATTCACTGTCTTTGAGTCAGAAGATTTTGATGGAATTATATTTATTGCAGTCATAAATGAGTTGTCTGAGAGTAATTGAAAAAGTAGTGTTCTGCTGATGTAAAGCATTCCTTGTGGAAGTAAGTTAGACTTTTGTTCTATTTTTCAGGATTCTAGATCTTGAGTAATTTCCAGTGTAAGTTGCATAGCAGGTATGCAGATTGATTGAGTTGTCAGGTGTGATAGGTATCAGAGACTGTACATGTCAGCAGCTGGAGTTGTGCAAGTTAAACCACCAGAGGTGTAGGACTGGGATGGGGGAGCTTGGGTATCAGAGAGAACTGTGATCAAGTTTTTTATTACAGAAAATATGCAAATACAGAGTCTTAATTGTTTTGTACTTGCAATATTCAGCTTGAGTGCAGAAGCATTAATCAACAGTCTTCTGTCCAGTTATTAGTACAAAGCTAATAGAAACCCTATTGTGCTGTTCTTTTTTCATCTTGTGGGCTTTTTAGATTTTCTTTTGTTTGCTTGGTTGTTTTGTTGGGTCTTTTTAAAGTGTGAGTGGATTTGAATAACATTAACAGTTAAAAGATGGGGCAAATGCATCTAAAGCTCATTTTTAATATAACAGTAATGATAAAGTACTTATTGCTCTGTGGCTTATGGGTACAAACTGCTGTACAGAAATAACAAAACCAGATGTAAATCCTACTAATGTTGCACTGCTGCAATACAGTAACATTTTACCAGATCAACATATTGTTAGTACAGGGGGTTTGTTTTACCAAAATAAGGGAATGTATCTTTTCCCATCACTTATTTGATTAAAATCTCCCTCCAGGAGGTCTGTCTCCCATGTGGAATTAGTTATTGGTGTCTATAGCTTAACATGAACCACAAATTGGATTGCAGGATGCATTATCTAGCCTCCCGTGCTATTACAACAGTATTGGTTTTGTAAAAGGCAATTTTATTGGAGGCCTATATTTTATTTAAGGTAATGATGTAAACCTGGGGCCTCCATGGATGACGTGGTCAACCACCAAACCAAGTATTATAAAACTCTACTTTCTTTTATGGTCTTGGAACGGTCTTAATTGTGGGTGATATGCTGCTGGGTATTAGATAAAGCTACTGATTTTTAAGAACACTCTAAACTTCACGTAGGCCACTTTCTGCATTCTTTAGTCTTTGAAGTTGCTACTTTTAGAACTATTGTGCTTTGAAAAGCAACATCAAAATAAAATGCTGCTCTTGATTTAAATTTGCAGTTTTATTCTTCTCTTCTGAGGAGCTCTAAAGCCTTAGTAATGTAGTAGTCAGTGTTACTTTATTGTTCATCTCTTCTCCATTTTCAAGTTACATTATTTTGCAGTAATGTTTCATCACTATTTAAAATCTAACTCAATGGTTTATTTTCTTCCTATTTCCCACCATCCAAGGCATTTATTATGCTGAACTTACCCAGAGGTCTTGATATTTTGGCACAACTGATTGGAAACCTATTATTTTGTAAGTTATTTCTCTTTTTGGGTGGGCATGGTCCAGTCTTGTCTCCATGTCTTTGAAGTGTATAGTATTTACAGTGTTTAGACTGTTAGGGCAGCAGCTACTCCCTTGCAGGACAGACTTAACCCTTGGAGTCAGATATTTAGTAAATATGCTTTTCATAGAGACTGCTTTTATTCCTGTTAAAAATAATAAATAATCTACAGCTTCAAAACATGACTTGACCTTTCATAGAGTTCATTTTGTCTAACAAGAGCCCCATATTCAAGTGCACTGAGCTGTTAAATACTGCATTTGTGGGCTGGGTAGCCCTTAGCATTTCAAGAACTGGAGATGAGATTGGGGGCTTCATTGCCAGCTGGGGCCTCGTTTATCCCTAGCATCTCTCATTCTGCAGTAGTCAGCTGGGGGTTAATTTTCCTGTCAGCTTTAAGGCTGTACAAAATGCTGAAAATGGTGAGACGAATGTGCCTGCACATACATTGCTCATATTTGCGGATGAGCCAGCCTGATGCTTTTCACTCTGCTGGATGGCAACAGCATGAGGCCTGTGTGGTCTTGACCATCGCTCCCCCCACCAGATATTTCCTAGACAAAAGAAGCTGTTTGCAATTTACTTCTCCCTTGACGATTTCAAGTAGCTAATACTGCTGTTTCCTGTAGTTCCCACAGCTCCTTGCTGCTTTTCTGTTTGATCCTGAAATAAGAAAAGCAAGATTGGCCTCCACTATCTTCTCCGAGATATTGATCTCCTGCAGGTCCCTGTGATGTCGGTGGAGCGGTACTGAATTGGACATCAATATGTATAAATAGCTGTTGTTTCCTGAAAATATTTTCATGGGGTGATTTAAACCACTGGAACAGATCACATAGGACAAAGGCAAATTTATCAGAGTTGTATCTTGTTAAAAATGAGGAATCATAAGATGTCTTACTGAAATCACTGACACTGGATTATATATGGATTATATTTTAATATTAAATCTGTAATATCTTCATTGGAATTGCTACTGAAATCCCCATTACATTTATCTAGCTACTTGAAGCCTACAGTAATATTTGGGAGCATATATTTGAGAATGCCTCTCTAGAAGGATAAAAACGGTAAAGTTTTCTTTAATAAAGGAGTAAGTAAATAAAAAAGGAGACAAGGCTTTTCATATTTACAGGAACTGTGGAGAGCCTTCAGTTTACCAGAGAGGTTAGTTTGCCAGAGAAAGGTTGTTACTGTCTTCAGTCCTGCATAAGATTTATATTGCATGGTAGCATATTAAGTATGCTGTGTTGCTCCATTCTTCCCTGTTGTGGTTTAACCTCAGCCCCACACAGCCACTTGCTCACTCCCTCCTCTTAGGATGGGGAAGGGGAAAAAGGGGAAAACTCAGAGACTGAGATAGAGGTAGTTTGTTAGGTAAAGCAGAAGCTGTGTGTGCAATCAAAGCAAGGAATTCATTCGCTGGTTCCTGTGGGCAGGAATGTGTTCAGCCACATCCAGGAGAGCAGGGCTCTATCATGCGCTGCCATTACTTGAGAAGACAGACACCATCACTCTGAATATCTGCCCCTTTGTGCTTCTTCCCTTAGCTTTATATGCTGAGCATGATGCTGTGTATCTGAAACACCCCAATGATTAGCTGTACTGGCTGTGGCCTCTCACAGCTCCTCCTGTGTGAGGGGCAGAAAAAGCCTTGATGCTGTGTGAGCACTGCTCAGCAATAGCTAAAACATCCCTGTGACATCAACACTGTTTTCAGCAAAAACCAAAACACAGCCCCATTCTAACTACTATGAAGAAAATTAACTCTATCCCAGACAAAACCAGCACGTTCTCCCTGGCTTAATTTAAGAGGGACAAGGTAAGAAAGTTTCCACAGGCTTTACATAGTTTTTCTTAGCACTTATTTTTCATTCTGAGGTTGCATGCCAATTACTCACATCAACAGCATTACTTTTTCGTGGTGATTTTTAATTACAGGGTATTGGGGGGCTTGGTACTTCTGACTCTACAAAATCTTTACAAATAATATCAATTAGAAAATGTTACTCTCCTAATTTTTAATGTTTTCATAATATTTAAGGAATCAATTGAAAGCACGAAGCTTATATTGTCTAACAACTGAGTTTCAGAATATTAGGCATTATTGCAGATGTAGGTTTTTCTTCATCTTAGTGATTAAGTAGCTCCTTAATTAAAGAAACTCTGTAAAACTGCTTCCCCAGAAGCTGACAATTTTCCTGTTTAAATATCAGTATTAAAGAACAGTTAAATTTCATGCTTTTTGGTAGGTTTAGCCCATGTTTAATACATTTAATAGTTACATGTATTTTATGCGGTGATAATGGGACTTGGGTTTCTGCAAACTTTGAGGGATAAGAAATATATGTAGCTTTGGCCAATCTTCAGTTTTCCATTTGTTCACTAGCTAGGAAGCTGTGTTCCTTTCCCCTCTGGCTCAGCTTCTCCCTTGGGTCAGTTGTCTGGGTACTCAGGGAAAAACACCATACAGTGCTAAAGCTCAGTGGTGTTTTAATGAGTTTCCTGGTGTAATTCCTTTTGTGCAGATTTGCCTCAGGAATTTTGCCTTTCTGCTTAAACCTGGTTTAGTGCCATGGTTAAAATGCATGCATTCATGGTCGTATTCATCAAGTATGGACTCTGTTTGTTAAATGCCACACAGAAAGTTTATATCTGTGCCTGTGTGTTCAATCATAAGTACTTTACATTAGCCTCTTAATGTCATGTTTAGACACCTAAATGTCCTGGTTTGATGAAGTGTGGAATGCTTGTAACTCCTGGTGAGCTTTACCTAATGAACCCATTGCACTTGGGCAATCACAGCTAAACAGCAAGCTAAACCTCTTGCTCCCAGAAGTCAGGGCATACAATAATACTGTCGGAAGAGGGAAAACCTGGAAGTATGTCCTCAGTCAGAATCAGATTAGGGAGCAGGTGCAGGTTCTGGATACTCTGAGTTCTGACTTCCAGCAGTTTGTTACAGCACTTTTGGGAAAGATAAGGCTGCAGAGAGTGTGAAGGTCAGGCTCCTGATTTTTTGAGCATCTTAGCTGTGGTCATCCAAGTTTCAGCACTGTAGTCCTCTGACAGCATTGCTTGAGTCTGTTCCATAGAGCTGCATTCTCAGTTGTGTTCCCCGAGTCCTGCCCAAGGGAGAGCCATTCCTGGTACATGAACATGACCTCTGGTTCTGAACCTGAGAGAACTTCTTTTGAAGGAACAGAACATACACAAGCCACATTCCCTGAGCCACAAGGGAAGATTTTTCTGATGTTAGGTTTAATTTTGAATTTTCTGGTTTATGCTCAGTTTTATTTAAATTATAATGATTTAATGATTACATACATACTTTTTCGAAGTGAGTGGTTCTAAGCATTAGCCTATGTAGACAGTTACAATATTAAAAAAGGGGGAAGTACAAGTGTATGAGATTTACAGTGGAAACAGCCAGTTGTGAGAGAAGACAGCAAACACTTTTTGGCATATTTACTGGAGGAACTGAACAATATTTTGTACCTATTGCATGTATTTCTTTTTTCCACCTGCAATATAGATTAGGTATGGGGTGAGAATGAACCCATGCTTGCAATTTTGTAGCTGACTTTATGGGTCAGTTACTACGAGGTGAATTTCCAGCCTCGATAACCTTGAATGTCACTTAGAGAAGAATCTCTTGATACTGTATATAGTCCTCACTGGGAGAAAAGGAAAACAAAATATGTTTTCTTCTTGAGTTTTTAGGAAACTAATTGCAAATGCGCATGCGGAAGTTATGTTAAAATTATCCAGAAGGCTTTGGGGGAAGGGAGAGAGAATTTTTGTACTTGGCTTTTAAATGCCAGGTAGAACATATGTACCTTTTTATGATCAGAACTGTAAGACTTTCAAACACATACACAGATTTTTTTTTTTTTTTTTACGGCTGTAGATTTGATTAGGTTGTGCAAAAGTCAGAGCTTCTGTGACATTTAATCACCAAAATCTCGTTTTTCTCTTTGACAATAAAATATGGAAATAAATTCCCATAGCAACAAAGTCTTTAAAGTGAGTGTAAGGACATATTGAGTTAATAAAGGCAATGAGGGAGCAAGGGAAAAGAAGGGGTAGAATTGTATTGAGTCTCTGTAAATTCTTCCTCTCCCAGAAAACAGGACTTTCGGGGTTATGGATAAATTTTTGCATATTTTAGTTGACATGCTTTAAAAGTATCCTAGCAGCTTGTATTACTGTAGAGTACAATGAAGGTTGCATCAATAGCAGTGTTCATTTAGTAGGGATTTTGGGATTATGGTTTATTCTTAAAATATATGTTTATTATAGTTATATCTCTATACTTGGAAACTTTTCTCCTTAAAACATTATTAAAAGTAGCAAAACATCACCACAAAATACCTCTCACAAGTTTTAAAACAGAAGAAATGCCTATTTTTTGAAACTTTAATTCTTGCTTGTTTGGACTATTTAATGTATAGCATTTTTGGCTGTTTGTAATTTGAAATCTGTGGAAAGTCAGCATTAGCATTCTTGTGGAGTGATGTTTGTTTGTTTGTTTCTTTGTTTAAACAATTGAATTTTTACCTCTTCTTATCTGAGCTGTTAGCCAAGAACTCAATAGTTTATGGGTAATTCTGGTTGAGAATATGGGTTGAAAGATACCAGGTTCCATGACTATGCAATCCTGTTGAGTTATAAAGAAAATCCCAAGGATAATTTTTTCCAGAAAAAAAATTACCAAACTGTGTATTTTTATCCCTGTTCGAAAGACCTTTCAGCTGGAAGGTACCTGCATAATACATATTTTTACCTTCCTTTCTTTGCACCTCCTCTGACCTCTTACTGATTCACATACATAAAATACCATACCAACCCAACCCTCCCCACACAAAGCTAGAAAAGAAAAAAATCTCCCCAAAAAACAAAATTAAAGAATTCCCTCAAAACAAACAATAAACCTTCAACCACACCCCCTCCATATGTCTTTGTTCTGGTAGTGACATTTTTGCTTGGGAGAGTACAACTAATTTTTTCAGTCAACTCCGGTAAAAGCTGGCTAACTTTAGGGACCTTGGTACAGACTACAAAAATGGATTTAAAGGCAAGGTAAGTGGGTGGGGCCCTTGGCTGCCTCATACTAGATTGATACTAGTGCACAAAGTTTGAGGCTGGCCAGACGGTACATATCTGCTAACTTTATGATTTGACCTAAATATTTGTGAGCCCTCTCTTTGTCAGGACACCTTGTAGTCAAAATAAATTAGCACTATCGTCATTCTCAGGCCTTTCAAAATAAGAAGGAAGCATTAATAATTTAGAGGTAAACTTTGGAAAGTTTTAATTTGCTTTGTGTTTTGCAAATATGTAGAATAATCTTTTCAGGATTTCATCTCTAACACTGAAGTTTGAAAAAAGTGAAGAAAAATTCCTTACTTGCTCAAAATTTTGATTCTTACTCGATGTTAGGATACTTTCAGATAAAACTATGTCCTGGCTGCAGCTGTGGCAGATTACTTGATAGCTATAATCCCACTTTTTACCTGCAGTTACTCTTTAGGTACTACATGTAACACAAATTTTTTGGGAAAAAAAAACCACAAAAAAGAAGAGCAAGCACAATTAATGTCTGTTTATATTTTAGTTACTGGTTTGATAGTTCTGTGTTGATGTAATTTGAAGATGTGGTTTCTAAATGCAACTTCAATGGTTTCTAAATCCACCTTAAAAAAGGTGGGTTTTTTTTTAATTTTCAGACTAGAAAATTGTTTGCATTCCAACATAGACCACCATATATATGGTAATATATTAGCTGTAGACCCTATTAAATAATCATTTCTGCCTTGGTACTGCCGTGCTCATGGTATGGCGTGTTGCCAGCAATCTGTGGTCTCACTGAAACAAAAAGGGTTGATGTGTCCTTGTGCTCTCAGGTTGGTCTCCAAGGCTCTGAAATACCCAGATGTCTCCTGTGTGCTCTGGTAATTACCCCTGGCATCATCAGGTGAAACACTGAAGATACAGGCATCAGTGTAGCTTCTTCACTGTTAATCTGCCTGACTCACATTTGTGACTGCAAATCTACATCCAGTAAGGAGGTGGTATGTCTGTGTAATAGCTACATGGCAGAGATATCTCCTTCAGTTATAGCCTGGTTTTCTACTGGAAATGAATTCAGTCTGAGACTAAAACCTTACTCTGAAGCAGCAGAGATTCATTAATAGGTTTATTAATGAAAACAGTGCTCTTTCACTTAGTCCTTATTGCTCAGTGGTTTTAGCTTCAGGTCTATACCAATCTTAATTAAAATGCTGGGTTTTCTCCTTGTGATATTTAGAATGAAAGAATTTCAGTGCCTGCTTAAGTCCAAGTCTTTGGACTATCTGCTGAAATCGTAGGGAAAAAAGGGAGAAAGTAAATGTGGAAAAAAGGTGCATTGATTGGAAAGTTGACTGTATGAAAATTTGGGAACCTATACAGGTCAAATATCTCTGTATTAATCACCAGAATTGTTCTTGTCAGCCAGATGATATAGCTCCTTTCCTCTGTCCTTATTGTATGCAGTGTTCATACTTTCTCTTGTAAATTTTGACAGAGTAATGAAAAATGAAATTTTAGAAAATCATTTTTGATATGTGACATTCCATTCCACCACTGGTGGTTAGCAACCAACATACTGCCTCTGTGGGGTAATAAATTCATATTTTAATACAGTTATTTGTTTTGTTTGTAGTGGAGCAGACAGCTTGAAACCCTCAGGGGAACTTTATAAGTCAGGTGTTCTACTTTGCTGTTTCATCCTCTGGGCATGGTTGCAGTATTTTGATTAAATGTTATATTACTGTGATACACAAATAATTTAAAATGCTAGTATTTTTTCTAAAAAAAGATATTTAAAAGAACCCCAAATGTACATGTCTGAAAATGCGGGCTTGACCTTTTTGTGAGTCCCAAAGCCATACTGCTTCACATCAACAGGCTTCTTCCAAGTCTGTCAACATGAAGAGATGCAGCAAAATGGCTCCAAAATTTTCTAACTAGAAATACTAGAAGTCTTTTTTAAGTTGGCTAATTTTTCTGTGCATGAAAGGAAATAAGTAATTTTTTTCCTTTTTTTTTCCCTTCTTGGTACTGTCAGTAGTTATGAAAATTTAAGACTGTCATGTTTTCTGTATGTAGTTTTTTTGGTAAGCTGATATACTCTACCAGTAGCTGGCTGCTACAGCCAATTGTTAATTGCAGAAATACAGACTCCTCGTGGAAGCCTACTTAGGTGTAAGTGCCCTGGCAGCCAGGAGAGCCAACCCTGTCCTGGGGGACATCAGGCACAGCATGGCCAGCCAGGCAAGGAAGGGGATTGTCCTGCTCTGCTCTGGGACAGCCTCACCTCCAGTGCTGGGGGCAGTTCTGGGCACCACAGTATTAGAAAGATCTTAAACTATTAGAGAACATCCAAAGGATGGCAACAAAGATGATGAAGAGCCTTGAGCAAAGCCATATGAGGAGTGGCTGAGGTCACTTGGTCTGTTCAGCCTGGAGGAGACTGAGGACAGACCTCACTGCAGTCTAGAACTTCCTCATGAGGGGAAGAGGAGGGGCAGGCACTGATCTCTGTCCAGTGACAGGACCTGATGGAATGGCCTGAAGTTGTGTCAGGGGAGGTTTAGGTTGGATATCAGGAAAACGTTCTTCACCCAGAGTGTGATTAGGCACTAGAACAGGCCTCCCTGGGGAAGTGGTGACAGCACCAAACCTGACAGAGTTCCAGAAGCATTTGGACAACAGGCACATGGTGTGACTCTTGAGGATGATTCTGTGCAGGGCTAAGAAGTGATATTGATGCTTATGGGTCCCTTTCCATATGTGGGTCCCCACAGTATATTCTGTATGTTGTCATTTTTACTAGAACAGAGGATCTAAAAAGGGTAGGTTTTTTTTCTTGGTTTTGACATACTAGATTCGACCCCTGTGCCTCTTTGCACCTTGCCCATCTGCTGCAATTTTTATCATGCCAAATGTGTTTTACAGGTGCTCTGTTGAGCTCAAGTACACACTTGGATGTGGAAAGGGGACCCAATTTTAATGATGTGCAATTTCAAAGTGGCTTTAAGGAATCAGAGTGATTTGCTTCTGAGGAATTGTAATCTAAAACTAATGATCACAGATGTTCACTCAGGTAAAAGAAATAATTACCATACCTAAAGTCAGGATACAGCTTTGCTGTTCCTAACTTGCACTTAATGCTTCAAAGTGTTGCTAACTTATGCTATTAGCTGTTACTTCAGAAGACTGCCCTTGGGATTGCATTAAAGAGGGTTTATAGTCCTGTGTTTTGTGAGGATATATGCAACCATTTAGGAACTACTACCAAAAATTGATTAGAAATATGGATATAAAAATTTGTTTGAAGAAAGTGCTAGTTAATGCAGGGGATTTGTTTGAAAAAAGGACAACTGTGTAAAGAAATTTTGGGTGGTGTGTTGCAGAATACAAACCAGATGTTAGAAGAGGAATGATTTCACTATTCCAATTGTGAAAGTGTGTCATGCCATATCTCCCTGAAGATAAGGATCAGTGAATTCAACCTGAATATCTGTTTGCTGTGGTAGGAGAGAAACTGTCATTGAAATAGATTCTGTGGGCTGTGTCATTCTGCCATAATGCAAGAATGAAGTTATTTCTTGGTATATAACATTTTAATATTTAAAAGCCAAAATTTTTTTCAGCATTTTCTCCACATGAGATAATTATGGGTAAAAAAACTTAGAAACCAGACAAAAGCAGCATAAAATTGTGGGCAAGATGCTTTTATTTTTTTTTTTTAATAGGGGAAACCAGAAAACAAAATATGCAAGTTCAGTATGATGACAGTTCACTGTTAATTAATAAATAATTGAATAATATAAACATAATGCTTGAAGGGACTTTATTTCATGTTCTCTAGCAAAATATGGACCGCTTATACCAGGTTGTCGGAATATTCCTTCAAATTAAGATGGAAGCCTTTTATATGGTGTGAACAGAGCTAGATCAGAAAGGTTCATTATCAGGAGGAAAAAAAAAAGATAAGTTGTGAAAATGGAGTGCGTTCTTAATTCATAGTCTGATATCTTAAGGTCTTGTCTTTACCTTCACGCTTTGTTAGAAGAAACATGTCCTATAAAAATGCAAATCTTAAGGAAAGAGAGGTGTAAATACAATAGAAGCTTATTGGCAAGATATGTCAGTCCAGACTCTGTCACAAACATACAGCAGATCAGGCCAAGATGTGAACAAGATTTTTATTTAACTAATTTCTGCAAAATATCCCTTTTCTTTAGAAGAACAATACAGGCCAAACCTAAACATCATTAATTTATACGTGCCAAGACTGTAAATTTGCTGTAGAAGGCTTTCTTTTAGGAAAGACAAAACCCAATTGCTCTCATGTTAGCTTTGTACTGTCCCAAGGACCCAACTCTTTATTCTTGTTTTAGTGTGGTCAATGATAACCTATAGCAAAAAAGTTTAAAGTCTTATCTAAATATATAACCTTTAAAATTCCAGCAAGGAAATGAAGTAGGAAAAAATCAGTGAACCTGAAAGACCTGCTAATTGCCCACGTACCTCTCAACCACATGAAGAGTTACTTTGTCAGTAAGATTGAACAGTATGTATGTTGCTCTCTAGGTCTAGTAGAGCATCTTATGAGAAAGAAGGATTTAAAAATGTGTATTTGACCTATCTTTATACTGTCAACTATTATTTAGGGAAATGTTAACAACTGATTAGAACACCTAGACAACTGAATGACAGCAGATTTTTTTGAGTTCAGGGGATAAGCTGAAGAACTTTCAGCATATTTTAATATTTTATTGTTTATCTCTGGATATAACCAACTTCTCAGAAAGTTATGCTGTCATGTCTCTCTCCTGTCAAGTAAATCATCATAAAAACACATGTGAAGCACCAGGAGGTTCTCATTTCTTCCACTTGTCAATCCTAAAAGGAAAAATATCGTCCCTCAAAATTAGTGAATGTTATGATACATTTTTAGAGAAAGCTGAAGTCCCCTGCCTTCTGTTGTATGATACCACTTTAAAACCAAACTTGTCAGTCTGAAGGTAACATCATTAATGAAATTGATCAGTCTCTATATTCAGTCTTCATACCCCAGGGCACTTCTCAATTAGCAAGCAAGAGCAGAGCTTGTTGAGATCTACATCACTGAGGTAGCTTAAGAAAAACTCAGTGAGAAAAGATAAACTGACAGTTCTGGTGTCTAATCTGTAAGTGCACACGTGAGTGCTGGTAGCACATTTCAGGCATGAACCAGGAAAGTACCATCCTGTCAGCCCAGCACTGTAAGGGTACCAGGATGTCTGTCACAATCATTGGGGCCTCCAGGAATCAAGGGAATGGACTGGTTCAGCAGCATAATTCCTTGTGTGGAGGGGCTAGAGGACAACACATTTAGGGGCTTTTTTCTAAGAACCAAAGACCTGATGCCAAGTACTGGAAGCAGATGATTTGTTATGAGTCAGACAAATAGAAATCTATTAAACCCCATGTCTGGCAATCACAGGTGATTAGCATAATTGCGTTTCCTTCTGAGTATCTTCCATTTCTATTTCTTCAAGTTCTAGTTTGTACTCTAGAAGGAATTTAATTTCAAAACTCTTCCTGATAAGACTTGAAACTTAGAATTTTTAGGCATCTCAGTGTTAACTTCTCCCTATCTATCCAACAAAATAACATTTTTAATACTTTCCTCCTAGTATCCTCCTAAAGTGGCCTTGACAAACAGATGTTAGTTCCAAACTTACTTCTAGAATTTATAGCCTAGCTATAAATGTTGCTTAGGCCAACATTTAGCACAGATCATGAAGTGATAGAAAATAGATTCGATATTCCTGAACTATAGATAAAATTTGCTAATCTTCTATCTCACAGAAGATATTTAGCAAGTTAACAATCTCTGGATGGTGTTGTCTCAGAAACTAGTTTTAGTGTAAGCTTATTTTAAAAGACACAAAGATTGCATTAATATGCTTGGAGTTTCTGTCCACCTTCCTACTTACTTCAGTGTCTATCAGTCAAGGAGAAGCCAATTTGACAGAGGAACAATGTTCTCAAAGGTGAAGCACTTAAAAGCTTCATTAAAATTGTAATAGGAATAGAGAAGAGACAGATTTCCCTGAGAGAAAAATAATTCAGGAGCACCTTTTTAGATAGTGGAAATCCAAGCAGCAGCAACACATTGAGTTCTGTATCAGGCATGAAGTCTCTTGCCGTGGTATGTGCATTCAGGGGAAAGCAGGCTCCATTAATGCTAATGTTTGCAAACTAATTGTGTGTAGATGGCTTACAAGTCTGTTTGTTTGTTTCTTTTGCACTCCTCCAGAAATACAGAAGCTTTATGCTGATACATACTCCTACTCCCCAAGGGCAGAATTAGGGAGGTATTCTGTTGAAACATCTAAATTGTAAACAAAATTTTCTTTCAGTCCTCATCACTGACACTCAAAACCTTCCTCATTCAAAATATTCAGAAACAAGTAACTGAATAGGATTTGTCAGAAGGTGTGTTTTCAGTCTGGTTTTTAAAGGCTGTGCTCAAAACCGATTGCTATGAAACTAGTCCTCTCCATATGGACCTGTGCTCACTGTGACCCAAATCATGTTATTTTCTCTTGCTTTTGCATGGGAATTCCAAACTGATAGTCAGTATACAGTTCTGGGGAAGGTTTGAACCCTATGCATGTACGTGAAAGTTCATTTTACGCAGTATGAAGAGACATGCTCATGAATTAGCTGAAAGATTCTCCAGTTTGTGGCCAAAGTTTTAAATACTTACAGGAGCTATTAAAAATGTTCTTTAGGTTTTCTAGTATTTATGAATCACTATATAAAGAGTGATACTTAGTCTTTTGTTTGACACAGAGTCACTTAATCCTTTGCTTTTGCCAGTCTGCTTAAAAATGTTACCAAGATGATAATTAGCAAATGTTTTTCCCCCTCTTTTTTCCTTTCTTTGTAATATTGAAGACACAATATTCTCTGTGGCTACTTGATCAAAGTTCTCAATCCCTTATTGGTTTTCTAAAGCTACTTCAGAGCTTTCAAAGAAAATGTGTTTCTTTTTGCGTTCAAAATAAAATAATTGGCAGTAGTTGCAGGAAATGCTTATTGAAAGTGGTTAGCAGTTTTTTAAATAATATTATTGTGTTTTCAGTCTGGTTTCATTATCAGGAGGAATAATGCTTTTGCTTTGTTTTCGTAGTAGTTATAGAAGCTTTTGTCAATTCTAGAAAATGTGATGAGGAAAGGGCAAAATAATGTGACTACTGTTCTTGTAGCTGGTTATAACAGAAGTTTACCAGAAAAAGGAATGTGTATCTCACAGGGCAGTGCTACAAAGTGTAGATTTCCCCCTGAGGAATCTGACAATATTTGCCTTTTCCCCTCTCTGCTTTAGAATCTGTGTTAAAATACTTCCCATGTGCTGTGTTTACCAATATGCATTAAACTGCTTTGGCAAGATAAGAAGGATTTTTAAGAATGTCAGGTTCTGTCAGCTTCTGCTATTGACCCATTATTACCCTTGACAAGTTCATTATTCTGTCTAGATTATTTTTCTGTGGATTAGGAATGATAATACTAGACTTACTACATGATTTCCACAAGCAGCTATCCTCTAAAAAGCTTAATTTCTGTAGGCTGGTTTGCTATAAGTTTATTGATACATTTTTGGAAGTACAGTTAAACAGCTCACAAGAGTTCAGGGTGAGAAATAGAATGGAATGAGATTGTCTGTAAATGGCATTTATGGTGTAAATTCCTCTTCTTTGAAGGACATACTCTCTTTGGTTTTAGGTTTCAAGTATGAATGGAGTCCTTTTATAAAGCTTATAAGAGACCAGCAATTTTAGAGACATCTCTTTTGTCTGTGAGATTCCTTTACTGAGAAATTTTCCAAATAGGATTTAATCGGAAAAAAAGATATATGGAATACTCGGTCTTAAAATATTGAAGATTAATTTGTGTCAAGTAAAGGCCTGGTGTTGGAAGAATTTCAGAATATGATAATTTTGTCTAGTGGTAAAATTGAAACTTTTCAATTTGTAATTTTACACTCTAAATTAAACTCCATTATAAGAGTTGTTTAGTAATTTTTCTCATCTACCTCTCTTTCAGATTGCATTATGCCTTCATTCCTTCAAGGGGAATGTCAGTTAAACTAAGTGGTAGATCTTCCCCTTCTTTTATGTAGGTTAACTGTATCAGAACACCATCAGTTTTGTAAAAATTGTATCATTTACAATAACCACGAAGAAAGCCGTGTAAAGACTGGAAATACCCTAGTCTTTAGAGAAATGTGATTTGCATATATATATATCGTCTTTTTGGAGGAAATATCTGTGCTATTCAGTGGTAAGTTTCTTCATTCATGCTTTATCTGCTGTACTGGCCACTGTAGCATCATGAAAACCTGTTCTATCTCCATACTTCTGTCAATGGATCTTGGAGTTACTCATCAGCAGGTCACTCTTTGCTGCAGCTCTGGTAGTTTGGCACAGTGGAGGTTCTCTTAAAGCTGTGGTTGTTCCCCACCTGTACAGGTCCTTGCTGGTCTGCAGGTCTGGGGCCTCACGTGGGCCGTGTTTGCCTGTTATGCGAGATGTGCAATCCATTAGGAGCTGCACTACAACGTTTCACACATACTTAACAAAAGATTTCTATAAAATAGCATGGCTGTTGGCCACCTGGGACAAGGCAAAAGTCCAAGGAGGTGCCCACAGCAAAAGGTCAGATTCCACAAATTTGCCCAGCGCCTCCCCTGCTGCTTCCCTCCTCCTGCTCTCTGTATGAGTGCTGCACCTGATAAAGCACCACCCAGCATTTCCCAGCAGGGTCATGAATCCTGAAAGCCTATCAGGAAGTGATTGACAACTTGATGGAAGTGCCTCAGCTCAGCCATGATGGCCGAACCAGGCAGAATTCCCATTAGACGTATTTATCTAGGAATTAGTACAATTACTTTAATCCACTGGACAAATTGTCTGATCTCATAGGTCAACAGAGAAGAAGGTGTCTTTAAGAATGTCAGTGTTGGCAATGGAACTAACACATACTTACGATTTTCAATCATTCTGGAAAAATTGTGTGGGGTCAGACGATCACTTTCTGAATAATTTCTGAAATTTGTTAATCTTCTTTAGGTTTTCACACACCACTGTGTTTAATGTGTACAAAGTGCTTGTTGTATGATGTAGATGTAGGAAAAAACATGTCTACCTTTGCTTTAAGTTATTCATGAAAGTATTTCCTTGATAGTAGGGTCTTACAATAAATTTTTGGAAGACAGCAACATTTTGTACAAGCTCTTTCTAGTTGCCCTATGGCTGTACAAAGCAAGATCCAAGATAGACATGAAAAGGTAAAAAAAGGTAAGCTAATTCCTAAAAAAAGCTGTACGTTCCAAAATATATATGTTACATTTTCCAGGCTCATATTCCTATTTTAACTTTGTTCCCAGGGTAAAGTATTACATGAATTGTCTATGAACAGTGCTCTGTGGCCAAGTACCATGTGCACAACTCTCTCTAGGTTAAAAGGTGGGCTCAGCACTGTCCCAGAGGGCTTGGCTTGTGAGAACAACTGGCTGGCCATGGAGAGATGCTGCTTTGCAAAGTACAGCTGTTGTGGACATGCAGTAACTTTCAATGTTTTCATATCAAGCATAGGCTAACTGTACAAAATTTCTCCTCGTGTTCTTCACCATGTGTTTTATTTTCTAGATGCAGTGGAGGAATGTGGGGTAACTTTGAGATCAGTTGTATGTTGGGTGAATGATTTGGGACTGTTCTGATTTTTCAGTTGCTCACACCCTTGTAATATCTTCTTTTTTTTATGGGCAGTACTGTTGAAAAGGCATGGTTATGGCTGTGAAAACAGCAATTAGATATATCCAGTAATACTTTTTTTCCAGTCTTTTAACAGTTCAGATGTACAAACCAGTGAAGGCTTAGGGGAAACTTTTGACTTCGGATAACATAAAGACGATTAGCCAACCAAAAATATCTCCAAGTAGCTTCCTTCATTCTTCATTTGTTTATCCACCCCAAAAGCTAAGCTTGGATTTCTCAAAGCTGTTTTAACCTTCTTTAGACTCTGCTGGAAACATTCAGGCTTATCCCTAAGCAGTTAATGTTAATGAAACAATGAAGGTTGTTAATTCACAAAAGGAGATCAGTTTGTGTAAGCTGATGGTTTTTGTCCGTTGAAAACTATCATGGTCAGCTAAGGAACAGTTGCTTTATTCAACCAGGTAAATTTACATTGCAATGGTAAAAAAAAAACAAACCCAAACCACCAAAAACCCCCAAATCAATGAAAAAAATTATAGTCTCTTTAGGTGTTGTGGAGATTGCATGCCTAGCAGAATGGGAGAGCTTTTAAATAATTACTCTCGTAGCTCTTGCAGCCAAATTCCTGCCAATTCACTGTATGTGTGCTGTCTCTGCCTTCAGTATCTGGAATTGTTCTTCAGTCTAAAACATTATAGTCTACCAAAAATGTCACTGCACTGAACATCTTGTCTTTAGTCCGCTTACCAGCCCGTTTTTTCAGGGAGAGTTGTTTCACTATCACACACATGCCTTGCAAAGCTCCTTCTGCCTTGTTGTGCCTACTGCTGCCCTGTCCTGCTCTTCCCTTCCTCCTTACCAATGTGCAGACAGAAGGGCTGTCCCAGCTGGGTGCTGAAGAGGGAGTTCGAGTTGTGACAGCTGGTGGGGAGAGAAGAGGGGTCTATATTGCACTGAGAATCAAGGTGGGCATGAGCGGAAGAGCTGGGACTGACATGGGAGGGTGAGGAAGCTTCTAGATCCTGCTTTTGGTCAGCTGGAGGAAACACAGCAGGTCCCAGGAGCAGGTTCCTGTACTTTGTTCTAATCCCACCCATATTTTGTTCATTGACATTTCTATTTTTCAGGATATCCTTCCTGAAAAGTTTCACAGTGCCCTTTGAGAAACCTGTTAAACTACTGGTAAAAGGTTTTACTAGGTATGTGAAGGGAAATTAATTAAGTATTATCAAAAAAGAACAGAGGATTAAAAGTTACTTTATTGCAGAATTATCTAGCACATACATTTAATCTTGGTACAATGATCCCGAACGGTGTACTTGGTGCTTTTACAACTTTGCAGCTTCTTGGTGGGTTTTTTGTTAGTTTGTTTTTCACTTCACTTCAGTAACAGAGTTTTGGAGTTGGCTGATGTTTTTTTTCTGAGCATATTCATTTTGCATGCTCTCATAGTCTGCAATCCAAAATTGCAGTTACTGTGCAGAGGAAAACAAGCGTATTTTGGTGATAGATTTTTTTTTAAGATTTATTATTTTCTGAGATTTTCAGTGGCTTAGCAGATAATTTAGCCGATATCCTGGCTAGTCTGGTAGTTCTAAAGACATTTGAAAGGTACACCTTCAAGCCAGAATGATTTAAAACTGGGTCATTATGATTTAATTATGATTTTTAGAGTGTATAAAATCACATTGCTGAGTCAAAGGAAACAATTTTTCCTCCCATCTGTTTTGGGATGGAGATAAAATTGTCAGCTTGTCAAATTATTTTAATCTGAAGAATTTTGATTAAAATTCGGAAAGAGCTTGCACATTTTTAGTTGGTGTAAACACAGCCATAATGACGTGTTCAGGACTGCAAATGTCTTTTCTGGTATGGAAACCTATACTGTGGCAGAGGCAAAATAAAGTTTCATAGGATTTAAAGCATACCATTCTTCAAAATATGTTCTTCATTCGGTTTTAAAAATTTATTTTCTCCCAAAATCAATACTTTGTGCATTTATTAAAACAAGTTGAAATGGTCTTCCTTTATTTTTCTTTTTTTTCCTTTTTTCTTTTTTCTTTTTTCTTTTTTCTTTTTTTTTTTTCGTCTCAACTCTTCCATTAATGTCTGGCACAAAACATTTGAACAGAGGGGTTGCATAATGACACCTAATATGTTTATACTTGAAAGAGCAGTATTTAAAGTACTCAGTCATGTGGATCTGTCCAGATCAAGAACTCAGTCACAGCATAAAGGGTTTTAGGGGTTACATTTTTAACATTCCTCACATAAATACATCAAAGCTCAAGTATTTCAAGAACAACCCAAATTCTTCATGCTTCAACACACTGATGGATCTGAAGAAAAACCAATATGCCAGTTCTCAGTTTTTTTTTTTCTTTTTTTTATTGAAGAAGGGATATTTGCAGGAAAACAAAGATCCTTGTGCAGTGATGCAAGTTAAGTTAATCCTTAGCTACATGGCACTGAAACATGCTTGTGCAGATGTGTCAAAGTGACTTGTCTGGAGCACAGTCTCTGTTAAATGAAATTTCAAGAATAAAGTGTCTCTTAGCTGCTTCTTTTCCTTTTCTTACCATACTTATATATCCGTAAGTCTTCATCTGAATGTGTTTTTCTTTAAAGCATGCTCTCAATTTCACAAGCCTTTTCCTATTCACTATGTATGTTGTCACAGAAAGCTAACATGAGATAAACAATGCTGAAATTTTTGCTAGCCATATTGCATTTTTTGATTTTTATTTCTTTTCAGAATTTGGAAGTCTGTATTGTTATGTACAGAGGAAAACCTTTTCTTTCTCACTGGTTTGTAAAATAACCTTTTTCAGGCTTTTCCATAGCTGTAGAGGGTCAGCATGCTTAGCATTAATAATATTTTAAAATATAAATTCTACATAAATTGCAATTGTGGGATGAAAGAAAATTTACCTTCTAAGAAGTTAGCAAATATTCTAGCAACAGTAGCTGCATTATCAGAAAAGGTTAGATACTACCCTCTGTGAGTCCACTACTGTCTGGCTTTGTAAATAATTGGGAAATATTCAAGAGACAGATTGGCCTAAAATAAGGCTTTCAGGTAGCTTCAGGGTAAAAATGAACAAATTAGGACATGAAAAAAACAAAGCTCAATCACTTTCTACTCATCTATGCTCCTTTCCAGTAAAGAACTTTATTCCTGGAAAATCCTTAGACATTCTACGTTATTCTGTACTCATCCACAGTACCTTAAAGAATCTTAAGGTTCACCACCTTCCTCCTCATGAAGTTGTCACTGTTGTCACTCTTGTGTTTGTAGAACTAGTCTGCTGATGTCCTGAACCACTTGTAAACAGGCATTTGATGAAACATTTTTCTGGTTGCACTTCTTTCAGTTTGGTTTGGTTTTTTGGTTTTTTTTTTTTTTTTTGTGAAGTTGGACTCTTAAACAGTCAAAATTGGTTATTAAGTTCCTGTCCTTTAAGAAACTGATTAAAAAGCAATAATTGAATCTGGTGGGGAAGTGGCAGGTTGAGAAGAAGCGTACTCAGCATCTGCACACTGACATTGCAGTCCTGGCCTTGTGGAAACCCTTCCAGGACTTTATCCTAGCTTAGATCCCAGGCAAGGCAGTCCAGCTTTCTGGACATGCTTTTTAATCTCTGCTCTCTGTGGAGCTGAATTTCCTCCTATGTTGATTTTGCTTATGACCTTGGAGAAATTGAAGGTTTTTGCTGTTAGTTTCAAAATACTGTGTGCTGGTTATCTTTTCTTTTTGAAAAATCAAATCTCTCATAAAGACAAGTTGACCTTTTATTTAGTGAGGTTTCTGTCTGTCAGGGTCAGTGGCATTTTTAGAACAAAGGGGAGCCTCCGTGTAGAAGGAATAGTTTATTGACAGTAGAAAAGAAAGCACTTCTTTGCATCTTGAGAAAGAACTGCATGCAGTTCCAAATTGTGTGTCAGTTTTCTTAGCATTTCCTGCTTTAGATGTTAGACCAGTAATGCCACCTCAGAGCTCTGAGAAATGTCCTGTCTGGATATTTCGATTAAAGAGAATACACCAAGAATCTTTAAAACTTTTTTAGGTTTGTTTTTTTTTTTTCTTTATATAAATATTAAAGTAAAGCAGGAACTCATGAAAGAGACAGCAGATTTGCTGGGTGGTGTATATTCAAATAATTGCATTTGAAAGCAGATTTAATTCTTGTCTACTGTCAGCCTTGAAAGGGAAAAGCCTCTTATTTTTCCCTTGTTGGATCTTTGTGGTCTCCTGTAGGTCTCCAGAAAAGTCTTCATTTGTCTTTGAGATGTAGTCCCCTCCTTTTCTCAAGCCTCTGTTTCCATCCTCATGGCTCATTGCTTCCCACAGCTTTCCCTGTTGAGCCCTGCACTGCAGCAGCATTTCCCAGTTTGGTGCTCTCTGAGAGCAAGCTCCCTCCAACTTCCCAACATCCAATTGAGCCAGTGCATAATTGCCTGGTGAGACAAGGAGCCCAGTGCTCTTGTGACAAGCCACAGCCCTTGACAAAACATACACGCACGGTAGGCTGTGAGCAGCGAGCTACACGCTTGTAACATCGCTCCCAGTGTGAATCTCAGTTTTCGCAGGAAAAAACCCCAAACCAAACTGATGTGTGTAGTCATCATGGTTTTGGCCAGTGCTTAAGAATGTAAACCTCTTTAATCTGGGATTTCAGATAGCAAGTAACAAAAATTAAAATGAAGTGTGTTTTCTAGCCTTCCACTTATTTCTGTGATAAGATTCAAAGGCTGACTGTGGATTTGACTGAAGTCAGGTCAGCCCCAGCTGCTAATGCTCTAGTCCAGGCGAGGCCTGTTGCAGGCAGTAGGAGGTGTTCTTCAAAACTTAACTCTTTATTTAAACTCCTCTTTGTTTATACTTTGTAGTATGTGAAAGTGTGTAAACTTTGGCCAAGATGCAAAGGAGGAGATAGGGACACAGTTGATTCTGTACTATGTCATTACCCAAGTCCAAAAGTTGTGTGTTAAGGTCTTGTTCATCGGTTGCTTGCAGCTGAACTGGATCCCTGCATACCATCCTTACCTCCTTTTAGGCATACACTAACCAGTTTATGAGCAGAGTCCAACCATGCATCTTTCCTTCTTTGTTGTCAGAATGTTTTATTCCTCTTGTGCTCTAGCACACCAGGGCTGCTCTACGCACAGTGAGCTCTGAGTGATGAGAATGTGCTCACATAGATACTAAAATACTTATTCAGTGAGATGGCATAGCTCAGGTCTTCTCCAAAACAAAGGACTCAAATCATGTGCGCTCGTGACAGTCTTTGGAAGAGAAAGAATGTCTGTACAGTCTGGAGTCTGTCACAGATAATGCATAGAGACTGAAATGTGGATATTCTGGTTTTCTTCTTGAAAAGGAGGGTTTTCCAGAATTCTGGTGAGTTACTGAGCAAAAGGAAGGAAAATACATTGTCTTCTAAAAATAAGTCCAACTGCCTAATTCTTCTGTTTGTAAAATTAAGACAAGTAAGGTTTCTGAGGACCTTGGAGACTAGCCTTTACAAAGTGATGGTTTCTGTGGAGCCTCTGCTTTAAGGCATTTCACTTTCAAATGTTTGAAATGTCGATACTTTTAAGCTGGTAGGTGGTTAAAAATGGATTTTCATCATTGTGATGTTTTCATAATTTTCATAGTTTTCATCATTTCAGTATTAAAAACATTAATCTCAGAAATCACCTCAGACAAACAACCCAACAATACTGAGTTTGTTTCAAAAGACTACAAAGTCTACTACAGGGTTATCTTTACAGTTTAGTTTCTGTTCAGGTATATGAATTATGGAAGATGTAGTTTTTAGTAACTGGAAAAACTTCAGGGTCCCTTCATAGAGACTCCTGAAAAATTTAGCAATTGTCATTTCTGTCTGGGAATGTATTTTGGTTAATGATTTTTTATGTACTTCTGTAGACAAGAAGGAAATTTAATGAAAATTGTAGGTACATAATATAAAATGTTAGTCTTTTCGGTCAGATTTTTCATCACTAAAATGAATATTGCTAGCCAGGTAAATCCATAATGTGTGATTATCCCTAGTCTTTAAAGGTTATTCTCATTTTTTTTCTCTAAGCAATGTCAAGGAATATGTTTTGTTCATTGATTGGCAAAGTTGAGAAGAACATGAATGATTACCAACTTCGGAGTTTTTTGCTGCTCTGAGCAACCTGATCTAGTTGAAGATGGCCCTACTCATTGCAGGGGTGTTGAATTAGATTGCCTTTAAAGGTTCCTTCCAACCCGAACTATTCCGTGAGTCTATGAATATTTGCATGGGCTTCCTAGGATGCAGTGTTCAATCATGTTGGATTTTACAGCACACTGGGTGTAAAATGGTGGGCAGCACCATTTTGAAAAGCACCGTTGCATTTCAGGGTAGTATGGGCAGTATGGGAGGATTAGAGCAAAAGGAGACAGAAGGTGGTTAAGCAATCTGCTTAGTATCATTCAGCATATCTGTGTCAGAGCTGGTGACAGAAGCATTGTCTTGATCTGTTATCAGGTGCATTTGTCATGGTACTTTCAGCAAAACTTTGTAGAATTTTCACCTTTTGGAGTGATTTGAGTCTAACTACCATCTATAAGGTATAGATGAAGGTTTCATAGGAAGATTTAAGGTGCTTTTGACAGGAGAATGATGAGCTCATGAAGGATCTCTGGGTTGGGCAGGTGGTTTGAAGTGCAGACAAACACAGCAGTGAAGTTCATCCTACTGTCTGAGGATTATCATGGAGCTGAAGATGTGCATACTTCCAAGGGACAAGGAAATATGTCACAGCTTTCCGAAAGATTCAAAAATTTGGGCCTTTACCGTCATGACATCTAGGTAACCTGTGTAGTGACCCTGAAAACAAGCAGCTGGTGTACAATGAATATTTAAGACTGTCAGATGGGAGAGAATTTTGTGGCCATGTAATCCTGATTTGTGCATGATGGCTCAAGGACTGCTTGTTTTAATGCAGACCGTGTATCTTCTGTTCAGTGAGACTTGTTTATTTTTCAAGACTTAGAAAAATGGAATGTTACTTCTTGAGGTATAACAGTTATAACTGTTCTCAGATAAGTATTGCTATTACAAGTCTCAGTTTGCTGAAGAAGCAGGGATGGTGTGTGTCTTTTTACCATGCATGGAAGATTGCAGTTGTCCTAGTGATGTTCTTGGAAGTCACATTTTGATAGGCATCTTTGGTAGCAGTCATGGCTTAACAAAGTTAACTACTTTCTTCAGCTTCCTACTTTCATACACTGTTCCCTCCACTGGGCTGACAGTGTCACTCTGCACAAAGAACAAACAACAGGAAAAAATAAACAAAAAAGTTCCTAAGGTATCATTACTGTTTAAATTCTTCTATTGTCAAGAAGCCAGTCTAAATTTACTCATTAGAAAAATGCAACCTGAGTCAGTTATGCCAGCATTTTGATCTTGAGAGTTCTGGCATACTGTGCTCCACCGTCTTCTTCACACCTTCTCGATGGCATCCTTCTTTAGCAAACTCAATAATTTAATCTGAAACCAAGGTGAATGTTTCCTAGCTTGCAAAGCCCTTATGTCCCCATCACATGCGTAAAGATTACGGCATATAGTTTACTGAAAATGTATTTATTTTTAAGTCATTATTGGAGGCTGGATGTAGCTTTGATCTGGAGGTGGATTAAGGGGTGGCTTCAGGTTTGTGTGTAACTGAATTTGAGCCATCAGCACCCTTAGTGCTCCCTGCAGGGGAGAGTGCCGTACAGAGCGGGAGCTGCGGGTAGCTCAGGCCTTCCTGAGCTTGCTGAGGAAGGGTACCTCTCTGCTCTTCCATTGTGTCTTTGCCAAACAAGGTCTTGCTTCAGGGCACTTTTTTTTCTTGTTTACTCTATGGAGTACCTGACCTTAGGCAACCTAGTTTAGTTCATTAAACTTCAGTAAATCTTTTTATACTGAATTGTGTCTTGTCTGCTAATCTCTACAAATCCGTGTTTTACATTTGAAAGAACTTATTAAAAAATGAGCCAAAAACTCAAGATAGGAACAACTTTGAGGATTTTTCTTTTGGTAGTTTTACTATAGCAGCAATATTCAGTGATGTGGTTGTCTGCATAATGTAACACATCCTATTTCAAATCTTGCCTTTTTTGAATTCTTGAAGAAACCCACACTCATTAAATAGCTTTCTGTTATGATAACTTGCAGAGAGAACTGCTGTACTTTAGTCTTCCTACTGAGTGACTTCTCATTATAAATCATCTCTTTATGGCTCAAAAGTACTGCACTTCCAAACTCCACTCATTAATGAGACTGGAATGAATTTAATACTAGCTGGCTGTTTGCACCAGAGCCGCGCTAAGGAAAGACTGTTGCACTTACGTCCTTGGTGCCCAAAACATGTTTGTAATGTATTGGACCTGGACAAACTAGGAATTACCAAGACTAGCTCTGTGTGTTTGTATATGTAAATGTGGATGAGGCAGGCAGCATAATTTCTGTTTGCACTTCTTTTTCTTCTTCTATTTTGTCTATAAAACAGAGAAATTTATTTAAAACAAAGGTTTTGATAATGGTACTGAATGTACTTAAGAAAAAATAAATTTCTTCCTTTCTTCTAAAAGAATCTGTAATTTTTCATTTCCTTCAGAGAAGCTGGATTGTTTTACAGGTAGACTTATTTGATCACAGATCATTACCTCACAGGAAATATTAAAGATATTTTTTAAGCTAAACAAGATAACTGTGCAGGCTTTCAAGTAAGTTCAGTGTAATCTGTTACGGGGTTTCAGCACACCTCTTACAGTACCAGTAACTGACCTCTTTTAAGTGCTTCACCCCCTAACAGTTGAGAAGTATCTTCATATTGGTTCACAGGAGATTGCTACTAGCTGCCTCATTTCTTCACATTAGCTTCATGGAGAGTAATGACATCCCATGTCATGAAGCAAGTCTTGTCATCCATATTCTGCTTCACCATTTTTAATCTCTCTTTATTTGAATTATTGAAGATTTGGTTTTGTAATACGGAGATCAGAAATGCTTTACCTTTTATTCTGTCTGCAATTCAGACTCTAGTAATGCAGTTTGTATTTTTAAAAGGCTATGCTTAAATATCCTTTTAAATACACCTTAAAAGGATCCCTAGAATAAGGGGTGAAAGAAATTAACACCAGTGTTTTTTATATTGGGTTCTTTGTATTTCATGTATAGGGAAACAAAGTAGAGGACATCCTATTCAAGGTATTCTGTTACTTTTATCAGACATTCTTTTGAGGAAATTTTCTGTTGAAGTGTTTGCAGTTTTAATTATTGGCTAAATGTTCTTACATTTGAGCATTTTATTCTTGTGATATCTTTGCAACACTCTTCGCTATCATTGAGCAGTAATTACTTATGCAGTTAGACAAGACTGTTTGATGCAAAAAGTTGAATTTGCTTTCTCTAATCATTTTCTGATAGGTTTTCATTCCCATTTCTGTTTAGTGTATTCCATAAGGAATTAATACAAAAAGCTTCCCCAGTACTTAACATAGAAAACACGAAGCTCTCTCTTCTTTTAATTAGTCTTTGACCATAACCAATTCTATTAAAAAGCTTGCGATCTAATGAAAAAGGGGAACAAATTAAGTTCTTACTAAAATGGTAGTTTTCCCAGTCTTGCTTCTCAAGATTGCAGTACCTACTGGTCAGGTCTTACAAAGGTTGTTCATTCAATTTCTTTTTTGAGATCCTGTTTGTTTGCTTGTTTGGTTTTGGGTTTTTTTGGTTGATTTTTTTTGTTTGTTTGTTTTTTTACTCCAGTGTATTACTCTTCAAACTTTCAAGCACATATATCCAGAATTAAGTTGCTAATGCTTCATAGCTACTTGGTTAGCTATGTGAGAGGCAAGACTAGATTAGGTAAGAAAGGAGTCATGGAGATGTGCTTCAGACTTCTTGTTTTGACTAGGAGTTTGGGAGAAGTTCTTGTTAGTACACCTGGGAACAAAGCTTTTCATCAGTCGTGGTGACCTACTATTTGTCAGCATTCTTTGTGAATTACCTTTCATCTGCTGTTGGTGGCAGTTTGAATCTTGAAGCTATGTCATTCTCGGTGTAAGTCACTTTCATTAAGGCTTTCCAAGACTGTTAGTTCATTGCTGTGTTGCCTTTAGCTTCTCCAGTTCTTCGTGCTTCCCAAATTTTGATCTGTGATCCTAGTGGAGCATAGCAAAATGAGTAATTAAACAGAGATTGCATCCAGACTGCAGGAGATGTCCTTCAGGCTGCTATTTATAATAAGCACTGCATCTGAAATGAATGCCCAGTAAGTGGCTGATACTGTGAAATTTATTCCTACTCCTAAAGGGTACTGTCTTCAAACATAATACTTATCTACTTGGGAGTGTCTTTTGGCCATCCTATGGTGCCTTCTCATAAATATATGTATTTTGTGGGTGTAGAGGTTTTTTTAAATAACTTTTTTGTACAACATAGTCTGTATTCAATTTATCCCACAGATAGGTTCTGAGTCACTTAACAATCTTCTCCTTATCTCGTTAATTTTTAGATCTGAAAATAAAATAACTGCACAAAAATCAGCTTTAAATGTATTTTTAAGGAGTCTACTTGATAAGTGTCTACTTGATCTTAAACGAATCTTCGTTGATAGTATGCCTTCTGAGTTGGTAAGTGGGTTCTGTGTTTTGCATGGACTTTCAATACTACTTGTGTTTCTCTTTGAAATGTTGTAGGTTTTTAAGCTTTACTGGAAGAATTACAATTGAATGTTCAAAATTGTAATGTATTTTCTTTACTAGGAGTACGGTTTCAAGACTACTTTGCTGTTTGTTCTTTTGACATATTTTAAAAGTACAAATAAAACACCTTGATTTTTTTCAGTAGGCAAAGAGAAAAATGAAAAAACCCAAACATGAAGTGCTGGTTGTTATCCATGATCCACCCTAGAATCCTGTTATCCACTGTAGCAATTGACTGCTGTAGCTTGATGGGCTTCCAGCTGATAGCTGTTACACCTAGAGAGGTTGTTCTGTCAAACCTAGAGCCAACTTGCTATTTATCCCTTGTGCAGAAATTGGTTATTGTTGATGTTCTTCTACTGGGTTGGTAAAGTTGCTTAGTCATTGCCAGAGGCTTAATCTGGGATTTAATGACATTTTTGCTCATAAAATCCATTGGTCAGTATGTGTCTATTTACATTTTAACAGTGTGTTTTTCTCTCATTGCATATTAAACCGCCCCATAGGCTTTAATTTTTCTTTATTGCCTTCATATTAATGTAGGAAACGTGTGAAATGTGCCGTTACAATTTTTTGTGTTAGGTTGGTCGGATTGCGAGCTGTGCTCTTTGGAGCCATTTTATACTTTGTTTCTTCCATTTTATACTTTGTTTCTTTTTTCTTAAGAATGGCAGTGCATTGTATAGAAGAGGAGGAGAAACTGTTAAGAAGAAAAATTGCGTATCTATGCATTCAAATAAGCAGAGCTTTAGTTAATGACATTGTCAGGTCAGATTTACTTAATGTGATGGAGGAGATTTAAATTAGATTGTGAGCCTTAGCTGTTGGTACTAATTTTCATGTATATTTGTTACTCAAGAGGATGGGCCAGCTATACAGCAGGTACAGCCTTTGTGTTCCCAGTAAGACTGGGGCAAGGCTCCCTTTCTCCGTGGGGCTCTGCAGGCCTCCTGATCCATTTGCTCAGGTGTCATGCTGAACTGTGCTCCCCACCTCAGCTGTGCCACTCATCTAGGAGACTGACCTGCTTCCTTGTAGTCCATGTGGCAGTGGCAGAAGCAAACTGGTTCCATTTTACACAGCTGGAATCTTCCTTTGGTTCCCTTTGAACTTAAATTACTTGGTCGTGTTGCTCTATCCAGTTCCTTCTTTTATTTCTGAAAGATCTGTGTAGGTACCAGATCCTTTTAGGATTTCTTAGTATTGAGAAGAGTGGAAGGATTATTTCACGTATCTTGGAGGGTGTGGTTTCATTTGTAGCCTCAGTACAGTGTTTGCCTTTCTAGCAGTGGTTTAAGAGCTGCTTATGATCTGTGATGATCCCTTATGCTTCTCTGAAGATGAGCCAATTACTTGCTCCACTTCTCATACTTGTGTACCTTTAAACATACAGTGTTGCCTCTGCCTTTTATACAAGTTTATTTTTCTGAACATTTCTCGGTTATTTCAAAATAATTTTGAATTCCAGTTCTGCCTTACAACATACTTGTGTGTTCAGTGAACTCTCAGTGTTTTGTCTAACATGGAAAATGCAGCACTCTTCCTTCGCTGCAAAACCTCTGGATGAGGCAATACTTGTTAAATGAAATGCAGCTATGATGACCACCTCCCTGCCTCTGTGGTGGTAGCAGTAGTGCTGGACAGTATCTCTGAGCAGTCTGGCAGGCCAGGAATGTCTTTTGGTCCCAATGGTTTTTTAATCTCCTGTGTAAAGTTCTTGCTGCTGCAGATAGATGAAGTAACTGGGTAGACATCCATGACATCACCATTGTTGCACAGCATTTAGCTAGGTGGACTTAGAGAAAGCCTTTCCTTGCACTGATCATGAAAACAGTTTTATCAAGCTGCTGTATATTCATACTGAAATTGGCCAAATATAAAGTTTCTAACACAGATTTGAGTATTACAAAGCAGGCATTCTTTATTGCAGCGCTGGGCATTTGGAGGATCCTTCCACTAATCTGAGTGATGGATAAACAGAATTCTTACCATACATGCTACTTACGTATCATTATCCCCACTTGCTTGATATATTTATTTACATAGTCACAGCCCTTATCAGAAGTCCTTTTATAGTTCTTTGGGGTCATCTTTAGTGGTCTTCAGTGTCCGGTGTCCTTTTCAGCTGGTTGTTCCTTGACTCCCATTTTTGAGTAAGTGTGATATCACTGTTTTGCTTTGTCAGCCTTGCAGAGCTAAGCTGGCTTCCTGCTTGTGTTTTGCATGACTTCTGTTTGCCTAAGTTACATTTTTTATCTACTTCTCCAAGGTTTTGTTGTATTCTTCTGTCTGTATCAAGTCCTTCTGCTTTTGTACTAGCTCCAGTCATCCATGCAATTTCTGATCTTAATGCAGTCTTATCTTTTCCTCTGTAGTCCTTATAACTATTTTTCAGTGGAGAGGGTAGAGTCTGCTTGATTTTGGATTTTTTTTTTGTTTTGTTTTGTTTTGGTAATTAAAAATTCATATTAAAGAATGAACGATTTTAGAGTAAGACTTTGGCAATTTTAAATGCCAGTATTTATAACTTAAATTAATGTAAGACACGTCAGTAAGTAATAAGGACTGTTTAACTTGTGCTATAGGCTAATTACAATAAAAGTATGTACAGATAATCTTTAGCTGTTTTGTGAATGCACTGACTTCCTTGTTGGAGAAGAATTGTGTGGGGTCATAACACTGGAAGTAAATGTCATTAAATATGCACAGTTGGTCCCAGTATTGGACAAGCTGTTGACAGAGTTCCAACTCGGAGGAAAAACACACCTTCAGGTCAGTTGTTACACCACCATTGAAAATGAGTAAACCTTGTTTAGTGGGCCATGCAAGCAGGAACTAACTGGGCAGGTGATAAGGCAGCATTAAAGGCCACTTCCATCTCAGTACTGTGACCCAGCAGGGGCTGTAGCAGATGGCTTCATTCCTGGTGGGGATATGCTTTGAATTGTAGTTTGGCTCCAGCTTGGCTGATGTGTTATCCAGGAACCTCTACCTACTGTGGGAAGAAGCTGCTGTCAGTCTAGTGATCTGGCAGCATTTTACTACTTTTGGAAGTCCCAGTTTTCAAGCCAACATGTATTTAAGGAACTCTAATTTGGAAAAGAAATTTCTGTGAGTAATGCCTGATGACAGATCTTTCATTTCTGCATTTCCTGTGTTCTAAGAATAACATTTTGTGTGTGATGATTTTGATATCTGGACTGTCTCGATCATGTGCCATATTTAATGCTGCTTGTGAAATGGACAATGTGAGGTTAAAAGAGCAGTGTCATTTGAAAATGCTTTGGATACCACTTGGGTGATGACTGAGTTTTGGCTGTGGCTCCCAATAAAGAAATCTGCTGCAGTGCCTTATCTAAGGGCAATATAATGAAGTGAGAAATTAGGATTTAATGCAAGGGAAATACGCAGTGTGGGTGGGTCATGCAGATGGGTTTTGGTAGGGTGATGAAAAAGATTTCTACAGTCACAAAGACTAAAATTGCAGTGGTGGTACTAGCCTGTTAGCAGGCAGGAGACATGTTAAATCTGATCTAAATCAGTGCTCATTTTTTTCCTCAGATGAAAATGGCTACTTATGACAGGTTAGAGGATTTATGGGGGTGTCAAAACGTATGGCAGATGGGCTGGATTAGGACTCATGAGTAGAGTAATCCAAATCCTTTCTGCCAAGCATTACAGAGGATCTCTTCTGCTCCTGGGCTGCACTGAATGTACACAATCAGATCAGAGTAGCATAGGCTGTCAGGAGGCTCAGAGGAAGAGTTACTAGTGAAAGTGATTGTCTGAGCAGAGTTAATTTTGAAAGCACTTCCTTTGCAGGCAAAAGTCTACTGGGGGACTGACTATATTATTTAATTTTAATAAATTGCTGGAATGATTTTCTTCCAAAGCCTTAAAGAAAGTAAAGCCAAAATATGTGCTAAACCTTTCTCATTATCTGTGACTATATTAGCACAGAGGGATAAAAGCTATGCAAAAGTCTTGAATGTTGATAGAGGAAAAAAAGGGGAGTGAATTTGTCTTTCCCTTCTAGGCCAATGCTATCTGTGAGATTTGAAAACTAAAAACTAAAAATAAAAAAAGGGAGAAAGGCATCCTACTTTAAATTGTTGTGACAGATGTTTAAGTGTTAGGGACAGATTTTTCTTGCCTCTAGACTGAGCCTTCTCTGAAATCTGAAAATTCACAATGGTGTGTCAGTGTTATACAGGTTATTGCTAACTGTACTTAGCATGTAGTTAATTTTAAAAGGTTGTAAAGCTACTGGCTATTGAAAAGATCCATGTGTGAAATCTGGAGAAGAATGCAAACCATTTGTGTCTGAGGCAGCGACAGGAAATTTGCACTTCACTCCTGTGGTCAGTTAACTGAGTTTAAGAATCTACCAAAGCTCAGTCTCCAGTTGACTAGTGCCTTACAGCATAATAAATTGATATGCTGGGGTGGTAAACGTGCTCAGATATCTTTGAACTCTGTGAGTGAATGCTTAGATATTTCATTTAAATATCATGTAAAATACTTAAAAAATAATAAAAAAAATTTTGTTACAGCATGACACACAAATCTGTATATGGATAATCTGGGTTCTTTGTAAAACCTACATGTGTAAGGATCCAGATATTCCAGGCCTTAAATGTAAAGCTTAAAAGAGAGGCTGCAAATAGTTACTCCAGCAGTGAAGATTGATTAGCTCTGAGCTACATATTGTTAATATTTTTGGGATAGGAGCAAGAGGCAAACTTCTCATTGTTAATATTTGGTTAACGCATGAGGAAGACTTGAAAAATTTTAGTAGGTTTTGCTATTATCCATGAGGAATAGCATATCTGCTCTCACATGATTTTGTCAGAGAACTTTGTAATGTGAACTTTCTTGGCATTTAATTGAAAAGTGCAATGGTTAGGACTTCAGAAAAGTGAGATTTTCTTCCAGTTGTTAAGTAAGTATTAACAAAATAACAAACTAGCCTAATCAGTCCATGAAAACTCACGTTTCATCTGTTAATCAAGTTTCACTTCCTTAGTATTTGGGACATCTTAATCTTTCAAGTACATATGAAGTATGTAGCTTTCCACAAAAGACTATTTCTAACTCAAATAAAAAAGACCATCTTTCACTTCCTAGCTTCTTTCTGCCTTAGCAGCCTCCTCATAAGAGATTCATAATAAGGATGTTTGAAAGAGCAAATAGGTCACGCTTAACATTTGAGAGTTGTTTACGTGTATGTTTGAACGAAATGAGTTTGAAAATTATAGCGCCAGAAGGGTAGGCAGAAAAAATTTAATGTAGAAAAATATGGTGAGAATGAAAGGACAAGTTGAACCAGGGACATGAAGTTCTACTGTGAGGACATACATGCAAATCCATGAAATCTGAATAATCTTTTTATTCCAAATGTAAACTTAGCTGGGAGTTTCAGTGATAACCAGTTTACACAGCTTTATAACATTAAAAGCATTTAAATAGTTTTGGCAGGCATGGAAACCGTATGTGAAGTGAGTTGTGAAGTATTATCCAGCTTACAAATAAAAGTAAGTTGTTCTAACAGGCTTTCCAGGGAATGTCGTTATCATGATGTGTAGATGAGGGTTTTGATTGATATATTACCAAAACATTGTGGATTACCCAGGATGTACAAAAGCTAGTAAATCAGACTGGTATTAATATGGCAAATTAAATCTAGACCCAGGCTTTACTTTATGTATAAAAAGGGCCAGTGTTTTTTAGATGTTCGAAATCCAAGTGTATGAATGTTTCCATTATAAATTTGTTTGTTCCCTACTAATGCCTCCATTGAATTCCATAATGGAGCATAACTGAATAAATGAATCTAACTGATGTTTAATGTTTTAAACTTCACAAGGAGGAACTCTGTAGAAATGTGAAACGGTATAAATTTCTTCCTGATATATTATAAGATAAACTATAAATTATCATTACTAGACTGTGTCTTCTTAGTAGAACATCAGTAAACTGTAGAAAACTATTAGTAACTGACCTAAAATGGAGCAACACAATCATCTGTAATTCATGATATTAAGGGTTGATCCCACCAACAAAAAAGAAAAATGAGTTGTTTTGTAGAAATAAGACAAAACATTCTACTGTGAGGTTCTGCTTCTGAATAACTAAGTAAACATTGAATAATCCTCCCACAAATGTGTAGTGTGAGATGAAAAAAACAAACCTAATAAAATGAAAAATGATTGACAAATAATTCTTTCTAATAATGGGGAAAAGATGATCAAAGCACGTCTTCTGTATCTGGAACTATTTGGCAAATAGGCTTTTTTTCTTTCCTTATAAAAGGCATCTGAGAAATTGAAATATTAATAAAATATATTTTAGCTTCTACATAGAAAGAGAGAGTAATGTAAACCAGCTTTATTTAGGGTGCCCAAGTAATCAAGAGCAGAACTCACCCAAGAAGCAGCTCCTGCTGGAAAATGTTCCGTTATTCCATAAATAAGTGCAGAGTCTTCAAGTTGCTAGCACGATGATATTGGTAGGTGGGGTCAGCTGCCTGCTTCCCATAATGTTATTTAGATGCATATGAAGATGTGAAAGGTTTTGGACCACTTATTGAGGTGTGCTTGAAGAAAGACCCCCAATGTATTGTTGGGCTCTGAGATCACAGAATCACGGAATCGTTAGGGTTGGAAGGGACCTCTGGAGATCATCCAATTCAAATGCCCCTGCCAAGGCAGGGTCACCTAGAGCAGGCTGTCCAGGAACAAATCCAGGTAGGTCTTCAGTGTCTCCACAGAATGAGAATCCCTGGGCAGCCTGTTCCAGTGCTCTGCCATTTTCAGTGTAAAGCCCTTCCTCATACTGAGGTGAAACTTGTTGAGTTTTATAGAAAATGAAGTGGGACTTTTCAGTAGTAGGTAGAGCTGAAGGCTCCAAGTTAATAGGTAGGACTAGGAGACCTAAATATGGAGTCTGCATCTGTTTTCCTCTCTTGCTTTCTTGGAAATTTTAATCGGTTCTCTAGTGAAATGCCTCAGGGGGGACTTTGATTAAGGAAAATGGATTTGGAATGTCCTTTAGACTTTAAATCTAGCTAAGGCAAACTGGTGTTTTGTTCACAGCCAGAAACAGAGAAGGGATTTGGGAGGTTATGTAGGAACTAATGTAAGATTCCTTAAATTCCTCTAAAATAAGAGTTTCCAAAGCATTACGCAACTAAATCTTAAGCAAGGACTGACAGTCCTAAAATGTCTGAAGGCTTGACTCCGATGCATTCTTGATACAGCTTAAATGAAAGAGACAGTTCCTTTAGTCTGTAGTCAACAATGTACCCCAGCATGGCATGATCCAAATGTCAGAGACGGAGATCTATTGTGTTTTTTTTCATTACTGAAAGAAAGTTCTATCAGATATTTTCTTGGTTCTTTTTTGTGTATAATTTACACAACTAAATACCTAGTGTTGATTTATGCTTTTTTTTTTTTTTTTTTCCAGAGAAAGCATCTGACCCTGTTCTTCAGTATTGGTTTATTGACCTCCTGGGGAACTGCACTGCTGGGTGTTCGCTTGTACTGGATGGGCAACAAGCCCCCAAGTTTTTCTAATTCTGACAATCCAGCAGCTGACTCAGACAGTCTTCTCACACGTACCCTGACCTTCTTTTACTTGCCAACCAAGAATCTCTGGCTGTTGCTGTGCCCAGATACCCTCAGCTTTGACTGGTCTATGGATGCTGTGCCTCTTCTAAAAGCAGTCAGCGACTGGAGGAATCTACACACTGTGGCCTTCTATGCAGGACTCCTCCTCCTCGCCTACTTTAGCTTGAAGGGCTCCAGCAATGAGAGAGAATGCAATGGGAAAACTGTAATGAATGGCAAGCAAAATGCTAATGGGCATAGCTGCCACCCGGAGATGGAGTACAAGGCACTGGAGGTGAAGTCAAGCTTTGCATCAAAAGAAGAGAATGGCCTAAAAAAGCATGAAATTCAGAAACTGCAGCTTCCTTCAACCGAGAACATTGTCATTCTGTCTCTCTCTTTGTTAATAGTGCCCTTCGTTCCTGCCACAAACCTGTTTTTCTATGTTGGCTTTGTAATAGCAGAGCGTGTGCTGTATGTTCCTAGTATGGGCTTCTGCCTGCTGGTTACAGTAGGTGTCAGGGCCCTTTATGTCAAAGCCCAAAAGCGCTTTCTGAAGAACTTGGTTTTTTGTTCCACTGCTGCATTAATTGTTTTCTATGGACTCAAGACTGTTGTCAGGAATGGGGACTGGCAGAATGAGGAGATGCTGTATAGGTCAGGGATAAAAGTAAATCCTGCTAAAGGTAATTTTTGCTCTTTATGGTTTACTTATTCCTGTCTGTCTTTGCCTTTGAATTGTCTGATTTTGCTAGCTTCATCTAAAGAGAATACTTTAAGAAATGTCATTTCAAGTTGCAGTGGTATGTGCATTAGTAAAAAAAATGGGGAAAAGCAGCAGTGTGTTTTGATTAGGTGCTACAGGTTTGACATTAACATGGAGAAAAGGAGACCCTAAGGTAAGGGGATACTTTCTTTTTCAGTAGTATTATTTTTGTGTTTTGAAATTAAAGATGCATTATTATTATTAGAGAGCCCACCCTGGTGTTTTTCCATTTGGAATCTGATATATAGCATGCTAATGAGGATTTTTTGTGAGTTTACCAAATGTTCTGTTTTCTCTGATTAGAAAATATAAGAAATAGTAAAGGACAGCATCAGGGAACTGCTGTTCCTTTATTTCATCTGATGCAAATAACATAATAAGTCAGTACTACATAATAAAAATGAGAAAATGAGGTCATATAATTCAGCCTAGGAAATGACTCTAGTTCCTCCTGCCTACGAGTACTGTAAAGAGTTATTGTCAAATACTTATGCCTTCCTGTTCATGTGTAACTATCAGCTATTTGTAACACTGCCCAGCCACGACTCAAAGGTTATATCTATGCTGTAATGAGATGTGACCACAGCTAGTGTAAACATATCCAAACAGGCAGTAAACCTGCCAGTTTAGGTATCAGTAACAATGTTTAGCTGTGGCTCTGTGGTTTCAAGAGTGTATGGCAGATCCAGCTTGGATCCTGAACTCCAGGCTGCCTGGCTGTACTGCTCTTGGCATACATGCAAGTTTATATGAGAGTGGTCAAAATATCACCTGTGAGTGCAATGTAGACATTGACTGAACCTTCCTTATTCACAGTTCATCAGAAGTGAGAAGGGATTAGTTGATTGCTTTGCCTGTCTGTGAAAGAAAAATTTGACAGCACTTGGATTACTCAGTTTTTTTCAGTCCTTTACTCATAAACCCGTTATATGATGCGAAGTCATCTGCTGATAGAGTTGTGCATTTTGGGTAGACAGTTGTATCATGCCATAGTCTAAAAGCTGTGATAGTAAGAGGCAATGCAGGTGGTTACTGTGAGCTGATAGAGAGTGAAAAAGTAGATTTGGCAGATAAAATGCCCAGCAAAGCAGCATTTTAGTAGTTTGTCAGTCTGATTTTGTAACTCTTCTTTGTATATTTTCTCACCCTAGAAAAATTACTGAACTTGTTGCTGCAGTAAGTGACTTTTTAAAATTGTGAACAGGCACATCCCATTTGTTTTACTTTTTTTTTCTCAAAACTAGCATAGGAGAGCAAGAAATGAAGTAACTGAACAGCAAGCCAGCACACCAGAGTGATTACATGAAGCTCTGAGACTTACAAGTTTAGTGACAATATAAAACTTGTATTAAAACCCTAGAATTCCTTGGAAAGAAAAGTGTGTATGCACTTGGTTAGTTAATACATGTTCCATTTTTATCCTTGGTGGAGATCCCCAGACATTAATAGTTGTCTGCTTGCAATGAGCCAAATTTTGTGATTAAAAAAAAAACTATGCTAGTTTGCCCAATAGTAGGATTGGCTGCAGCATTGTCTGGAAATTAGACTGCTGAGTATTATGCTCCCAGGAGACAAGATGAGCTGTTTTCATTGTACACATGTCAGTATGCACAGCCTCGTGTGTATATGATCCTCTGGTTTCTTGCCGTATAAGCTGACATTAAGTGTCTTGTAAGATGTGTAAAAGCAAAGACAGTGTGTCAGTGTGGTGATATAGATATGACTGAGCTGTCTTAAATAAATCTGCTTAAAATATCCTGTTAAACTTCTCCTGAATATTTACTAGCCCACACACATTGTGACAAGGCTGGGTGTAAGAAACCCCTAGCTAATGTGACCTGTCACCTAACTCTATTCATTATTGTGAATATTTCTAAGATTATCCCTGGCTTTGACTATGCTAATTTTATTTTATATTTCTCATATAGTCAGGCAAGCCTGACTGGACTAGACTGGCTGCCAATCCTGCCAAAGAATTAGGAGATCAACAATTCAAACTACTCTTCAGTAATTAAATGAGGTTGACATAGGGAAAACAATTTATTTTTGTTTGCCTCTTTTTTCTAGTTTTATGAATGCTAGTGATAAATAGGCTATTCAGGGAGTGGGACAATGGGCTGCTTAGTCAAACAGTAGAGTGGAGAAGTGTTTTCCTTATTTTTAGGCTACTAAGAAGAGGCTGTCACTCCTCATTTCTCTGCTTTCCTCAACTCGTAGCAAGTTTCTCTTCAGTAATATTTTCTCTGAAAATTGTGGAGTGGCAGGATCATTTTCCCTGATAGTTCTGCTTTTTCTCTCATCTCCTGCAAAGAGCTTCTTCTGAACAAGAGCTGCTTCTGTTGTAATCTCAAAAGCAATGAAGCATCCCTTGAAAAACTCACAGTGTGGAAACTGATAAAGAAATAGAAATCTGTGAAGACCATCTTTACTAAAGCAAAAAGATGAGTATTTTGTTCCAGATCCATCCGTATTCTGGGCTAGCAGGATGAATGCCACTGATGGCTGAATGCTGTGCAACACTGAGCTGATGTGCTGTAGTCATAAGGGCATTTGCTGAGGCAAGCTTTTAGCATGGGTGCGTTGTGTACTAATGTGGCTGAATTGCTTTGGAAATGGAGTTGTCTCATTTAGTGATGGTTTATTATCAGGTCCTCTGTGTTGTGATATGAGTAAGATTATAATCTCATCTGCTGCTGTGGGACTTTCAGGCAAACATATTCAGCAGCTTCTCCATCTTCAATCCTCAGGGAAGAAATGGGTGATAATGACCTCAGTGGTACTTCCTTCTGGTCCCTTCAGGGGTACCTTGCAGGCAGTGCAGGCAGAGTAGTGCCACAGGTGAGAAAGCCTCTACTCCTGCAGGCAGCCACAGCCTTTCTGCAATTTACATTTCTCCAGGCTGTTTTTGTCAATCACTGACAATGTGGAAAAAAACTCTCAAAAGCATGGGCATGGATTGTCTCTAAAAAAACCTGAAAATGCACTGTGGGAAAGTCAAGTGAGAAGAAGGTGGTGAAGCTGCCTCCAAACTACCCTGTGTGTGCCAGCTTTCCTGCCTGTCTCCCTGTGCAGCAGGCAGCTGCCATCCTTGGCTGAGGGAATCCTTGTGAGGACTTGGGATGCCTTAGCTGCATCTTTACTGGTTTTACGCTGCTGTTTTGGTTATGACTAGTATTTCAAATAACTTTAAAGTGATCCAAGCAGTACCTTGTGTTTGTCAAGCAGTACTCAAGTGTTTGTCAGCACTTGAAGGAGAAATATGCAAGACTGACTAATTTAGTTTATGGATTCTGAAGTGGGTGTATACATGTTTTTAGCATAGGGAGGGGAAGACACAAGTGTTTCTCTGTTCTGCCTTCAACTTAATGAGCAGCCCAACTGATATAAAACAATTCTCATTATCTGAATGTTCTTTTATAGCAAAGGAAGCCTCCCAAAATGTAAAAACAAACAAAAAAGTTAAAAGTGGGTGGTAGCTGTCATGTCTTTTTCAGTTAGACTGAGGGTCATTCTGTGGTGATGATTACTTTGTGTTTAACATAAAATTGTAATGCCATACGAAATAATTGTGCTTATTATCCTTCATTAACTCTAGTTTTCCCTGTGGTACCAAAAGTAAGCTTCAAAAAGCATAATCTTCCTCGGGGCCATTTCATACCTTGCAGTCCACATCTGAACATGAAAGATCATTACAATATATTTCCTGTACCTGGTACAGACATTGATTAAAGAAGTAGAAAATAGAGAGGCTTAAACTGCTAGACTGCAAGTGGTATTAGTCACTTGATCATATGCACTGATGAAATTTTAGTCTCCTGGTGCCATTACATTTGTAAATAGGCTTTGAAGATCCTTCCAGGAAATAGTGGATGTGCTACACAAAGTGGATGCTTAACTAAAAATTCAGCTAACTGTACTTTGTACTAAGATAGGTAGAGAACCCGTTTTCCCACAAATAAAAAAGATGCAATAAAACATTATTTTCCATTATTATTATTTTTGTATCACTACTGATGACTGGAAACCCAAGGAGATTAAATATTTTAAAGTACAGCATTCTTCAAATATGCTTATTATTAAAAGCTTACATTATGCTGACAAGATCTCCTCTAATACCTTTAGAGCTTTCAACAGCTATTGCTCTGGCGCACAGCTTGTTGTTCACTATGCATTTTTTTATACCTCCTAAATATAGCAGTGTGTGTCCTAATAAATACCACATCAGGCATTTAAAAATAGTTTGAGCATTTAGGATTGCATTTCAGTGTTTTGGTGCGTATATTCAGGTTTTTTATATGTAGCTTGTCAGTAAAACTCCAACTCATCTTTGGCCCAACAGCCCAAAATACTACCCTGTACAGTACTTATTTCTTTTTCCTTTGGCTCATTTAATGTCAATAATAATAAAATTAACGGTGTGATTAATATAACATTGCACTGAATAGAAAATGTGGGTTTGGGGAAGAAAATCTTGAGAGAGAAAGTGATTTCAGTGGACAGATTGCCATGTAAAACATCAGATTTTAAACATATAAAACATGCTGATAAGTACGCTTGAAAGTTTTGCATATTATCACTGTTAAGAAATACCAGTGATGTGACCATACCATCTGGACTTAGGTATTCATGAATTTGTTTTAATTTTGCTAATGAACTCTTCTTTAGTCTTTGAACAAACCACTTCAATCTCAATTTTTCTCTCTGGAATGGAACTCATATTGCCTATTACCATAAGATTAGAATTTTTTTTTTTAATGATACATGGTTGTTTTAAAACCTCTCTGTATTTATGGCAGTATAATATCCCTCCTAAGCCAATTAAAATTCAGCTATCAGAATACATGGTCATTATGGTGATTGTTGACGTTCTTTTTAGTTAATGTTTTCAGAAATTGTCAGAGAAACATAATAACAAGTAGTCATCCATTTTCGCAATATCTTTGCCAGAACTTTCTGATGCTTAGTCTTTTTTGACTAAATGTTGCATGGATATTTTCCTTGACTTCTATAACAATTTTCAGCTTTAGCTACTTTTTAAAGAAGAAATTGCATTAAGGTACATCGTCTTTCAATGTAATTTCATCGTCTTTCATGGTGTAAAATGTTTCCAGACACCAGTAAGAACCTTTGTAACAGCAACTGTATGGCAGATGCAATGATCTCATTTAGGTAACAAAATCATAGGTTAGAATTACATATTAAAAGTATAATTAGTAATATATTGTGTTATATGGCTCTATAAGGCTGTTATATATGAATTATGCAGGATATACCATGATAAATTTGGGGTCTCTAACAAATAGGGGTTAATGACAAAATTGGGGTTAATAACAAAAACGTCAGAATTTGAAGGATAAATGTTCTACAGGATTCTTCATAGTTCTTAAAATAAATTGGAAATACTTTTTATATCTGCCACCCTTAAAAGCTTGCTTTGGTTTAGGAATACTGCTCCCCAAATCAGTGTCCCCACCCAGACTTTCCCAAATGCTTTCTTTCTCCATCTTGCAAGTGATGGAAGAATAACCTTAGGGTCTGGCCAAGCCTGCCAGGGTAGCTGGGACTACAGGCACCACCTTGCCTGGCTCCTGTAAAAAAATTAACTCTGTCCTGGTTGGAACTAGGACACAGCCTTAAAAGAAGTTAGCTCAAATGAACCACGTAGGATCATTTGAAAGTTAAATAAAAAACCTACTCCCTGAAAACAGTGTGGGGCTTTCTAAATAGATGGTAGTGCTGCTCTGGATGATTAAACAGTGTAGAAGGAATGGCCATTTGTAAATTGTCTGGGAAACAGCCATAGTTATTTAGGGCATTTGGGCATGCCACAGGCAGCCCACCCTCAGCAAAACAGTCTGGTTATGCCAAGTATGGTGGAGATCTGAAGGAAAGTGGTTTGCAGCTCAGTTCAAGCTCTGAATTTATTCTGCAGTAACAGTGTTTTCTCTTCCACTTCTTTCAAAGTCTCTTCTTTTCCTCTAGAGGAAAATGAGATTATCTGAGTTGGTCCTCAAGCAGAGCATGTTTGTTTAAGTGCATTAGATAATAATCCAATTGTTTTGTTATTTTGCCTTTTTTTTCAAAATATGACAACTTGGAAAAATTCCTCTTTATTTAAAATTTTTGCAATGAATTGCATGTCATCATTTTCCTTCTTGTAATGGATTTTGTATTGGTACATATTCAGGTCCACTTACATAAATCTGGTAGAGAAACTAACCTTTAATATGGACAGTGCAATAATCTACATATATGCCTTTTTATGCCACTTGTGGTAGGGTAAAGTCCCAATGTAGATAGATAAATACAAGTATTTTAAGATTTCAAATACCCCTCCTTTTTAACAGCGGGTTTTATTACTTAAGCCTGAGCTGTCATCGTTGCCAATCCTCATGCATCCAAAAAGTAAATGGTGGCATTACAGTATGCACAAGAGGCTTGCATATAGTTTTGTTTTAAATTGCAGAAAAGATCATGAAATAGAATGACTGAGTTCTCAATGCCATTTCCTTCTCTTTCCTTAGATGCTCTAGCACACTGAACTTTTTTTTGAGGTCTTAAAATACAGAAGATATTTTGAATATGGACCATTAAAGATGCTAGTTAATAGTTGTAGTGTCTTTAATTAGTTTCACTGATAAATGAAGGAGGTAATTTTATGACCTACCTTTCTTCCTGCCATCTCTATTTCCATACCAATGGGGAAATGTATTGTCTGGCAAAGCTTCACAGGCTCTTGTCTTGCCTAAGTGATTTAAAGCAAAACAAACAAAACCAGACAACTTGAAGTGTTATGAAAAGCCTGCTACCTGAATATGAACTGATTGCCTTTTCCAAGTCTGACATAAGTTGTTGGAGCACATCTGATGATTCTCTTAATTTGACAAACCCAAATGCTGATTTTCTTCTCGCCATGGCTCCTCTGGGATGTTTCCAGGACACTGTACTCTGTTCCCCTTTTCTGGAAAGAAGCCAACAATGATCCATCTACTCTTAGTTTGGAGGACCAGGGCTGACATTTCAGTGCACCCTGCCATTGTAAGAGGCTGGCTTGCAGTTCATCACTTGGGACATAAGTGATAATTTTGAATGTATCAAAGATAATTTTTTTAGAAGCCTACTGTTAAGAAGGTTACATAATTTGACAAATCTAGTACATGGTCACCTCTTTGCCTGAGTCACTGTGAGGTTTTGAAGAGCTCCTCAGGGTTTATCCTGAGATGACTGGGGTGCACAGACACTTGTATTTTTCTGCTCCTTTGTCCTCCTTTCATTTTCTTGCATGATTTATATCCATTGCCTCTATAAAATACAGTTCCTCATATAATGAGAGTTTCAGATCAGCACTGTTCACAGCTCTGTTCCTGACCATCGTGAAGTTAAATGGAATGGGAGCTTCATGGCAGTAATGTCTTATGGTGTTCACACACTTGCAATGCACACTTAGCTAAAAAAGCTGTGCAAAGGTGGGATTGGGCTCTGCTGTGAACAGAGCAGTGGGTAGATTAGATATTAAAGGTACTGTGGTGATCCTTTTGTCATTGTTTTCCCTAACTTAGATCAGTTTAGTTGTCTGATGGATACCATACTCTTCACAAAACTAATTTTAGCATGAGGGAGGCTGTGGCAGAACTTGACTGGCTGTAGGGTGGTAGGTCATGGTGAAGCCAAAGAACACTAGCAGCTGCTCAGTCTCGCCTCTCAGGTTCACTGAGCTGCCAGAGTCACTCTGCTATCCTTTGAGGAGGAAGAGGTAATTTTCTGTAACACAGAGGGTGAAGGGGGTGTATCAGCAGTAGAACAGGTCATGCATTCACATTCATTTGCATCAGGGTTTCAGAACTGAGAAACAAAACCAAAGCTCTGCCTGCCAAATGGGAGTTGGTTAGTACCCATGCTGACATGTTGCTGGATAGCTTTCAAAGCAGTGCATAGTTTTCAATTCTGTTTTTCTTTCACCTGCTGTCATTACAAAAGCCCTGCAATTTATCAACAAATAAACTGTTGGACAAATGATATAAAAACCTTAATTAAATAGAAGAAGAATGTGTAAAAGTTAGGAGGTGATATATATCTCTAACACAGTCTGTCTCAACATTACCACATACCCAGTGATATAAAAAAAAAAAATCAATGTGCAAAGTAGATTAAACGCATAAATTATGGTTATGTAGAAACCATTAGCCCTTTAGGAAACAAGAAATTGGGCAATTTTGTGGTTGAGTTAGCAAAAGGAAGTAACTTGATCAAAATGTTCTATTAACAAGTGAAGTTTTTGGAGGAAAATTATTGCAAATTATATGCGTGAATGTACTACATATTTTGAAAAAAAATCGTTATTCCTTTGAAATAGTAAGAAAATATAAATACCTTATACAAACCATAGTACAGAAATTATGCAAAAACTGTCCCACTTTGAAAGTAGCAACCTGTAGCATTTAGATGAATTTTTCCTTTCTCAAACCACTTAATAAACATGATCTAGTTGATCTTCTGGCTGTCTTTGTGAGTGGTAGTGGCTCTGTATTGTAGAAAAACTGTTTTAGATGTTGAACTCTTTTCATTATGTTTTTATGAAGGTGCAGTTGAGCTTTCAGAGGTTTTCCTGGGGAAGCCTGTCATGCCTCTGTTGGTGAAACTGTTTCCCCCTTGAAAAAAAATGTGAAGGCTTTTCTTTGTGGACCAGCATCACTTCATCCTTAAGCACTATTGAAGAAAAAATTAGAGATTCTAAGTGTCATGCATTCACTTCTTTTTTTTTAGACAAGTCAGAAGAAATGTGGAAGGATTTTAAAGAAAGGGAATGCAAACTTGAACTGCTGTTTCTAATTTCACAAGCTAAGGAATAATAAATAATACACAAATATCTGTAAAGCTCCATAGAGGTTTTCTTGGCTTGATGTGCATTTTTCTGTGAGCTAAAGGTTCTAGTTTAGACGTGCTGACAAGTTGATTACAAATTACTGAGCTGTTCCCTAAATACTTCAGTCTTTGTTCAAGTAGTTTGTTTTACTCAAATAATAATCTAGTTCATGCTCCTTAATGCATTCATCAATTTGTGGATTAACTTGTGTGAATAAGTCTGATAGCTTAAGGTGGGAACAGTATTACCAAACTTCAGTAATTTTGTGTGAATAGTGAATGTCATGTATCAATTTTTTTAAGTCTTGCATTTTGTTTCATTAGATTTCAAGTATGTTTTCATAACATAGAAGGAAGGGCAGGAGTTTCCTTTTCTTTGCTATGTTATTTTTGAATGTTTACCAGGATGTATTTGAATGATTTAATAGGCAACTCCAGTTGGATTTTTTCCTCTTTATGTTTCAGCAGAAGTGTTTGGACAGCAGGTATATAGAATATATAATAGAATAATAGAATGGCAGTTTCCAAATTTCATTATTACCTAATTTTTCATGGATTATATAGAGTTGCCAGGTAGGAATCAGAATTCAATATTTTGGGTTATTTTTGTTAATGATTTGCGATGTTAATTTTTTTTTAATTTAAAGCAAACTTTTGAATAGAGAAATTAACATACGTGCTTTTAACCTGCCTGACTGCTCTTCTATGACACTTTGTTGCTTTATTATTTTCATTTCACTGAATAACAGCATGATCATTGATCCAGTAGAAAGGGAATGTTTTCTTTAAATGAAGATGTTTGTAGACATTCATTTCCATTTCTCAGTAGTTTTCATAGTTCAGTCGCAAGCTGAAAGTTTACTAGTTTTCTTTAGAAAATGTGCTTTTTAAATCCAGGCAGATTAGATTAGACAATGTTCTTGTTTTTCTGTTATTTGTCTTGCGCTCTTCCAGAATGAAAGTGCTTAGAGAAGGCTTAATTTACCAGCCTGGTATTTTTCAGTCTTGTTAAATCTTAATCATCAGTTTCACTGACACAGTTGAGAAGTTAAAGGTGATGTTAAATGTGAAACTAACATTTGTTATATTCATTTTCATTTTTAAGGCAATTGAATGTCTGAGAGCTTGACCTACTCTCACTGCAAGGTGACATAAATGCAATCTTTAAAGTTTAATAGAGGTCTAGTTTGAGATGCCAAAATTATAACACTTAAACAACTATTTATTTTCCTACTTAGTGCTGCATAATTGCTTCTGCTATTTATTTTTTAAAAAACCCAAACAACAAACAGAAGAACAAAATCCCTTTAAAAAGTTTCATTTTCCTGCAAAGATATGTAACTAACACAGAACTTCTCAAGCATTAGGAGATTCTTCAGTTTATAATTGACTTATGATAAAGGTGATGAAATGGATTTAATTTTTAATATGCTCATTGAGTATGAACTATGCAAAATTAAGCAATTAAGTAAAATTTGAACGGACTGACTGTTTTGTAGGTGAGATGTGAATGTTACATTTGTTCCCATGCTATGATGGAATATTATTTCTTAAAGACCTGGGTCTGTTTTGGTCACATTGTTCGTGGACAGGGAATTAAGCAGCAAGCAAAAGTAAATATTGCAAAGCTCTTTCATTCAGAGCTCCCTTTTTCTCTCATGCTGAATAGGGTCTTCAATATGGGGAAATTTGAATTTTTAATTAACTATTAAAATGTAGCATATATATGTACACTTTAGTATCTTCTGAATGTTAAATGTTCCCTTTTGCAGCTTAGCTACCATATGAAAAATATTTATAAAGAATAATTGGAATAAACATCCATTCTAAATTCCAGAATTACTGACCTAGTTTCTTTTTCTTTTAAGAATATTTGTTTTTCTTTTCTTACTGTGTATAGATGGAAAATAGTTGAGTGCTAGAATTTAGTTGGAGTCATAAGGTGGGCTTTTAACAGGGATGTGGATTCACTTAGGTATAACCTTGCTTCTGTTTCTAAATGTGCCTATAGTTGAACCAATGCTATTACAGTTTTGAAGAAAAAAAATGGTTTAAGATATGAAAGTTAATAATTGAAGCTTTTTTTTTTTCCCCTGAAGGTTAGTTGCATTACTTTAAGACAAAGCAGGAGTGAAGTTCCTTGAGTAGCCCATGTAGCCTCTTCTCCATGTGTGTACACCATCCTCTTTTACTCTTCCTCATATACCAAAACCCAAGAGGCCATGGTAGCAGATATTATCTGTTCATAATTTTTGGGGTGTGTGAGTATCATCTCTCCACGTGTTCTATGCAGCTTCATCACCAGCCAGAGCTAGATCATTCTTCTAACTAGTTCTGTATTTAAATAGATGTGAATATTTATAACAAATTTATATAGTTTGGATAAGTGAAAAGACCTTGGTTTTCATGTTTCCATTAAGGATAAATTGTAAGATGATCATGTCTTATGTTTCCTATTTTGTGCTATTGTCACTTCTTCACATCACATAAAGTTAATCATTCACAGTTTTACAAGTTTAGACAAAAGTCTAAATTGAATAAATTTAAAATTAAATAATGTAGGTTAATTATTGATATTAAAAACTTGATGCAGATTATTTTTCAAAATGTAAATTAAAATATTAGCTTAAAAATTATGTTAACTCGCATAATTGTTAGAGCTTATGAGATGAAATGAAGTGTAGAGGAGAAACTATTACACTGAACAGTGTTAACAGTGTCTTTCCAATCTAAGAGATGAAAAGATGAACTGAATCATCCTTTTATGTATACTTGCATTTACTGATCTTCAGAATGGCTGGGAGTAAATAACTATGTGGCAGGAAATTGTTATCAATAGCTCAAATGATGATTTGATGTAATGCTCTGTTATGGGAGATGAGAGTGAAAACAAAATATTGTATGGAACCTGCAGTTATGGGAAACAGGATTTGTTTACTGCAAAAGCAAAATAAGGTTATATTTTCACAAATTAATTTAAAAAATATTATATAAGTCTGTCTTTTTCTTCCAAGGGTTAGTGCCTACAGACAGGCTAGTCACTTTCGTTGGTATGTCCAAACTGTTTTCTCAGTGTAAAAAGGGAAGACTAGCAGTAATGGGGAAATTTCAGAATTCTGCACATTTGCTGGCCAAGTATAAAAGTTGAGTGAACCTGAGAATAGTTTTAGCAGCTGTGTTTCAAAATTATGAAACATTTTGTGACTTTTGTTGATTTATTGATAAATAAATATTGATAAATTATTTCTCATTAAGTACTAGGCTAAAATGAATTGACTCACAGAAGTGATAGTATATTTTCTTATGGAAGTAGGGCATATATTTTCTTTCTTTGATTTACAGAATATGTTGTGCTTAGTTGAATGACATTGTTTTTATGAATTCTAAATGGATTTATTAATTTTTTTTCCCAGCAATGACTAGTTTATTCTGCTCAGAGGAAATTCTGTGTTTGCTGCTGTTTTCATCTCTGTGGTAGAATGATTCTGCAACAAATCACAGCAGCTTGAAAGTGATGCAATTTCTGAGGAAAAAAATGCCTATCTCAATTTTCAACCTACATAGCAGTGTTATGTTAAAAGTACCTTGAAATTTTGCATTAGTCAGAACTGATGTGAATTCTTGAAAAAAAAATAGGGCTTGACTGAAGTATTGGAGTCAGTTGCTACTTAAGCTAATGTTTAAGTGCATCTGGAGGGGAGAATATTCTGACATATATATTGTGTTTGGTGGAAAGGACACACATCATCTTCCATTGGTTTCTTTCATTCAAAACAGTCTGAAAGTAGAACTTCTTTATGAAACAACTTTGCATTTATAAGCATAATGTGTTTTTTCCATGTTCACACACACTGTAATTGAAATGCCAGTTAAATAAGCTTCCTAAATTCTGAGTAGCAGAGGTTGTGTTTTCATAAAATGTTAGTTCCAATTCCTTTTTTAAGTGGCTTTTGTGCCACTCAACAAAACTGCAAAGGGAACATATGTGGAGCTTTAAATATTTTTTTACTTAAAGTCCTTTATAAAAGGGCTATAAAAGCACATTGTGTAACATAATAAATTGTATGGAAAGGGACCAAATGTTTTTCTAATAGAAAAAAATGCATTTTAGTGATCTGTGTAGTATGTTTATATCCATATGGCATATTTTTAATCCTAGTTACTTACCTGACTGTTCTTTCTATTCCTGTGTCATATGTCAAATTTTAATACTTAAGTGAGGACCATGTCTACTCTGGAAAAATTTTGTGCTGTTTAGAGTCAATAGGCTTAAAAAAGAAGTTAAAACTAGAAAGATGCCTCAGCTCCACATTTGACCCTGAAGATTTTTATTTATAGGTGGTATGAAATAAAATGGTCCTTTTCCTTTGTTACAGTAACTTCTAGAGACATATTTTTGTAAAAAACTTCCTTTTCCCAGCTGAAAGCTATATGCATGCAGAGTGCCTGTAAATCACCTCTATGAAATGTGAGTCTCACTGTAAGATGCAGAGAACCAGAGGGCTGGGGGGAAAAAATAACCAACCTCCCCTTCTGTTCCATAAAAATAGTTCCTTTGTGGGGTTTGTCTCCCTAAGAAACTTCCTGATACTTGGATACTCTGTTGTGTGTAATTGGATTGTAGCTCTTTATGAATACTGTTTTCTCCTCTTTACAGCATGGGGTAACCTTGGAAATGTTCTCAAGAGCCAGAGCAAGATTTCTGAAGCTGAAAGCGCCTACAGAAATGCCTTGTACTACCGCAGCAACATGGCTGATATGCTTTATAATTTGTAAGTATGTGTGGCTTTCCTGGGGTTGAATTGTCTTTGAAACCTGTTGTGAATACACCTACTGTTTTACTTACTGGAAATGGAGACGATGTTTTTTCTTGCTTTGTAATAGTAATTTCATTAACTGTGCTCCTTAAACTATAGGGTGGACAGGATTTTTTCTTGGTCAGCATTATCATACGTTCATGTAATGGGTATGGACAAGGTAAACTTACAAATCTGCTTCAAAAGAAGAAAAAAAACCCTACACCAATAGATGAATTGTGAGCTGTAGCCCTCCATCTGTTTGAGACTCAATTAAATTGTGAGGTGTCATTTAGACTTCTTTTTTAAGTCTGAATAACACTTGGTGGGCAGAGTAGGTGTAAGCACTTCCAAGCATAGAGCAATACTGTTTCGTTAGCTCCGGAGGTCTGAAATGTTAGAACAGCAAATTACTTTTCTCCTATGGCTGACTTCAGGGCAGCACAGGTTAAATAAAGTTTAATTACTTGAACCCTGTTGTAAGTGAGTAAGAGGATAAATAACATGAGCATCAAAATAATTATTTGTCAGGGGAAAAGATTTCCCATCTCATTAACGTACCAAATCATGAAGACGGAAGCGAGCATCGTGCCAAGCTCGGCGCTGAGGTGGCTGGTGCGGTGTGTCCCATAGGGAGGGGCTGATTCCCTGGCTGTCCCAGCGCGGCATCGCGCCCCGCTCGGCGCTGCTTGTCCTGCTGGCCTTCGCCCTTCCTCCCCGTCCCGCTGTACCCGGCCAGCACAAGCCCTCGGAGCAGGGCTCTGCTGCACGACAAGCTGGTCACCTCCACCAGCCATGTGCTCTTCTTTCGTGGTGTGTGTGGAGGACAGAATCCAGGTGACTGCCATTCCATAGGTAGCCGCTTGAAAATAATATCCCGCGTGCAGCAAAGTGTGTCTGTAAGATAAACAAAATGTGCAAAAACTGCATGCAAATAGTAAGTCTCTTCAAAGAAATCAATCAACCAAAAAATAATGTTCTGCCTGTAAGTCCAGTTTAAAATGATTGCTTGTAACATGTGAAAATGAAGTTTTCATTGCATTTTTTTACTAATTTTTTTGTTGTTTAAAAAGGAAGAAATTGACCACTTCATTAATTTGCCTTTGTTAAGCAAATTAATTGATTTAATGAAACTCAAAATAATTTAATGATAGAACTTCTTTGCCAAAATGAAATCCATATTTCATAATGTGTATATTTTTACTCATCATTTAATTACACAAATACATGTATGCACAGAATTTCCCTCTCTGTTAGGCAATGAGGAGTATGAAAAACATATTTTTAATAGGGATCTTCTGCTCACAGTTAAAAAATAACCTCTGAACCCAGCAGAAGATTGTAGGAAATAAAGTGACAAGATTGATACATGTATATTTCCTATATGCTATTAGTTTTGAAGGTGAAAATGATAACTATTAAATTTTTTGTACAGCTGTACAGTACTTTTGTCTCTTACTGTGTTGTAGAGAGAAGCTGAAGTTAATACTAGGGTAAGAAGAGGAAAGGGGCTGGAGGATAAAGACAGGGACATAAAAGAAATCAGACTTCAGTCTTTTCACTGTTCTCAGAATAAACTGCTTGTCTTCCAGTTTTCCATTGATACACAAAATATATGTCTATAAGCCTTCATCTCTGTTGAAAAAAATGTTTTTGAAATTCTCCTGAATTTTTGTGGAAGGATTTTAACTAAAATACTGGTTGGAATATATAGGGCATAAGAAGTGAAGTTTAATTTCTTAGCCTTTCTGCTACTACATTGAATACAATAGAATCCCTTATTTTTTAAACAAGCTTTACAAAACCTTCAGTTATTCAACAGTAGTTGAAAACGCCTGCATCATTTTTTTCTTTTTGTAGGCTTTGTCAGTGTTAGATGCTTCAATATCCAGCATGAAAAATAGATGGTAATGAAGTATCCTTTGATATTACACAAATGAATCAATTCTTTTAAGCACAAACACTCAAGAGCTCCTTTGCAAGATAAACCCATCCTTGGCATGTAGTTCTGTGGGAGCCTTTTACAAAAATCCTCTGTAATGGAAAATGTGTCTTCTGTGTGCTTACAAGAGGCCAGTCTGGTTTTCAGTATGTGCCTTTGAAACTAAAACAATCACTCCATAGAACTCCAGGAAAAAAGTATCTTTGCAGTTATTTGTAAGCACTGTATGTGTTTCACATGTTCGTTATTGTTTCTAAGCACCTATGCCTCAGTATTTGATCCAATTAATTGGCATGTGCAGCTCAGTGTTCACTCATAGCAGTAACAAATCCAAGTGCTCTCTGCTGAAGAACAAATTATTAAGATTTAACTCACACTTTTAATGGATAACTATCAAAGAGAGAAACTACATAAACAGAAGCGCTTGACCTCTTTCCTTCTTTTTCAATAAATTGAAATGTGAGGTTAGCTTAGAAGTTGACTACTAATACATTAAAGTCCAAAGAATTTAACAGACTAGATGAATGGCTGAATTCAGTACTGTATTTTTGTTTTTTGACTTATATCTTATGGCTCTGAGTTACATCTTCTTTTGCCATTTAAAAAATTTTAAAATGCATTAATACATAACTACATAATCTACATTTGAAGGTTTGCCTGATTATGAACATGTTATATTTGTGTTCTCAAAGCTATGTAGTTCTGCGGATTTCGAAGAAATTTCATAGGGTAGTAAATCAGCATAAAATGACCTATCTTTCTCTGCTGTTTTTTAACTGAGAAAACCATATGTTTTAATACTGTCAAGTACCAAGGACAGAGCTGTAGAGAAATGGTAGTTTATTCTTTCAAACAAGGCAATGTTCAGTAGATTAAAATCAAACTATTTTAGTTTGCTTTGGCTTTTCAGTCTTTGTTACCTTATGATTGTTACCTAAAGCCTGTGGGGTTTTTTTCTATTGTTTCAAATTGCTTATAATTGGTGTCTAAAGGAAAATTGTATATCAGTTAAAAGACGGTTTAGCATATATTATTTCACTTGTGTTTAGGCCTGGCTAAGCTTTGAGTATTCTTTTGTCACCCATATTAGTAATCTATGTTATCTTGAGTTTCTCATGTGGTTATAAAGATGTTCTCAATCTGACATAAATATTGACTATTCGTTTAAAATTATACTGATTATTTGAAATGTTGTAATTTTGGAGTATACAGTGCCTACCTATCCTATAAAGTCTAAGATTGCAGTGTTTTACAAGCAAAGTTTAACTCTGCATCCTTAGGTAAAAATCAATATAAGCAAAATGCTTCCTTGTCTGTTGTTGTTATGCTTTGTATATTGGAAAATGTGTTCCCTGCCTTTTAAGGGTGCTGGCATAAAAAACTCCTTATCAGAGACAAAAACCTCTAAAAGCAGGCTGACCTACAAACCCAGACCAAGTTCCTGCAGCAGCTACCTAGTAGGAAACAGGTCAAGGTTATGGTTCCTCTTCCTTGATAGCCCAGAGTTTTTATCATTCAGGATGTTGAGTTAAAAAGCAAAGAGGATGTGTCATCTGGTGTCTAAGTACTTGATTATTGTTTTTCTCAGCTATGCATGCAAACTTGTTGCAAACCTGTTTGGAATTAATCTCTGCTTTGCCAGCTAGTTCTTCCTCTGCCAATGGCAGCAGCAAAAATTTGTGTCTTGCTGTAACCAAAAACGTCTTGATAAAATCTTGCTGTGTTGTCAGACTGGCTCTTGAGGTAGCACCCAAAGGTCACTTAGGTGACTGGTGGTTTCCTGCACTGCAAAATTCTGCTCTGGGACACTTTGTAGGGCCTGTGTGAAGTACAGATGGTTTTCAAAGTCGTGTTGGGAGGGGAAAGGCATTCAGTGACCTAGCTATTCAATTACATGTCTCAATATTTGAAGTTGTGGGCACTTACAGTCCTTACATAAACTTCCACCATTTTATAAAATTAGGAAAAGAATGGTTTGCATCTGTCATTCAGTTTCAAAAAAGGACCCTCTTGTAGGACGTTCTGTCCAGCTCTCTGTCTATATTGACTGCTGGGGCACATGAGAGGGAATACTTGCCATCTAGTTTGGGGACTGCAGACACAGCATAGCACTGCCCATTGTCCAGAGGAGTGAGAAAGACAGGAACAGTGCTATTCCTCATCCTCATAGCGGCCCTCCCTCTGTCAAGGAAAGAGGGGTTGTGCAAGTTGATGTGATCCTGAAAGGGTAGTATTCCCAACCAAACTAACAGGAAAAAAAAATGGAACTATATTTGCTGAGCAATTTGCTTGCATTTGGGAAGCTCTTCCCCAGATCTGGGAGAACATAACAGTTTTACTGTGCTGTCTGAAAGACCAGAGATTGTTTTGGGAGTGATTGTTTAGGGTTTTCTGGGGGTTTTTTTACTACTGAAGTGATAGATTACTTAGTGAGTTCTGCAAAGAAAATGGTTATTCTCTGTATGTTTGAGTTCTTACTGATTAAAAAAGTATGTTTTGTGGTAGCATCCATACCTGCCTTTCTACCCACTAGTCTTGCAAATGACAGTGAAAGAGTTGCCTTAGGCAAAGCAGATCTGCTCTTGCTCTGTGACTGGAGACACATCTGTGTGGGGAATAAAAGATGATTTTCTTCCATTCCTTTCTTTTTCTGCCAGTGCAGTATTTAGGTAGATATAGTCCTTGTTAGATAATCCCACTTGAAATCAATGAGATGAATGTAGCTTGAGGCACGGAAGAACTGCAGTCAGGGCAAACTAATAGCTAACAGGCCCTGTATTAGTTGTTACAAACCAGTAAACAAAATTGATTAAACTGTTTCAGTGTTGTATCTGGGTTGAAAATGTTATAAATATTTCACTAACACACATGTTTACATTGACCGTTGCAATTCCTGTGTATTGTACTTGGCCAATTTAAGCCAGTTTTAGTCACTGAGGAGTTTGTTCTGTAAGCAGACTAGCTGACTAGAATAGGACTACCAACAGGAAGAAATTATTATGAAACTGGAGAAAGACCATAGGCTATCTACTGCTTATTTATATTCTGTGACTGCCTTCTGGTCTCTGAAAACATTTTTGTGCCATTAATATTTAGTGACTTTCAGTCAAAACCAAAGCAGAGGAGAAAGACAAGAAGATTTTTCATTGTTGATGAGGCAAGATAGGTAAAAGTTGGCTGCTTAAAGAATTCAGGAAGGTTGCAAACAACTCATTTGGGGGGAAGTGTTTTCCTGCATGAACTAAATGAGCAATTCTATCTACAGAAATTATGTGCATAATTTCCAGATAGTCAGAACTTGCTTCTCATTTTTTTTTTCTTTTCATTTTTCTTCCTATTTAAAAAACAGGTTTCTGAGCCATGTCTTAAGTAACTTGGAGAAGTCTGCTACTCCTGCAAGCAGTCAGCACATACCCTCCATTTCATACGTGATTAACACTCTATGTAAAAGTAGCTAGAAGTAATGCAGGCAAAAAAAAAATCCTGTTGTAAGGTTCCAGAATCTTGCTAGTTGTGATAGTTAGAACTTGTCTCCTAATTAATCCTAAATTAATTTGTGGACAGTTTATAACTGTCCACTGTGTGTCCTATTGTTTAAGTAACTTTTTCTTTTCCAAATACTTTTATCTTTATGTATTTCACAGAATCAAAGAATGTGTAATATTGGAAGGGACTACAGTGCGTCATCTGGCCCAACCTCCCTGCTCAAGCAGGGTCATCCCAACATACAGCACAGGATTGTGTCCATATGATTTTTAAATACCTCCAGTGAGGGAGACTCCACAACCTCTCTGGACAATCTGTTCCAATGTGTGGTCACCCGCACAGTGAAGATCATCTTCCTCATGTTCATTTATTCTTTCACAATACTTGTCTTACTAAACTATAGAAGCCACATTTTTCTAGTTATGTTAGTAAACTGTCTTTGCACAGAGGTTGCATATTTCATTTAACATTTTCATTTGTCTGCCTTACAACTGGGAAGGTGAGCTGGAGAGAATAAAAAGTTTTGGCAGTATCAAATTGAAGCAACTGTTCCTGTGTTTTGGTTTTTCGTGGGGGCATTTTGTTGGTTAGGCTTTTTTATTTAGCTAGTTTGGCAGTTTTAGTAACTGTAGAAAGTTAAAAATGCCAGAAAGACTTTAAGGTCTTCATCCAAGTTTATCACTTGAACTTACTTTTTTGTATCAAGCATCCTTACTTCAAGGATGTTCTTTCCTTTGTTCATCCTTGAGTAAGGAAAAAGGAAGGCTTTATGTCTTCGTAACCACAAAAGTTAGGTACATACTCAACATGTGTCAGTTGTTCTGCTCCACCTCTGGCTTATGTCCAATGCTTCTCACTGTGCCTTTGTGGTCTTTCTGTTCCTTCTCCCCTTTGCCAAAAATCTCCAAAGAGAGGTTATAATTTTGTGTTCAAGCAAACAAGTGAAAGGCATGACAAGAACAGATCTGCTCTTGGCTATAGTGGACACTTCCTTATACGACCAAGTGTATAGAAGAGAAGTAGAGAAGTCAGCTTTTTCCTGATTTAGTTTAATCTCAGATTAGAACTGGACACTCATGTATCTAGTAATGTTTGTACTGCCAGAAGCTACAGTGAAAACTAGTGATCAATCAGGACAAATTTCAAAAGGAGAAGAGGCAGTTTCATGCCTTGGTAAGATTATATTCTTCTTTTCTTTCTTCTCCCAAACTCATAACAAACACAAATAAAACACTAGTTATTAGGTGGAATTCAGCACTCAGTCCTTCATCTGAGCTGCTTGGGTTATATGTATCAGAAAGAGAGGGAGAGAGAGACACACGCTGACAGACTGACAGTTAATAGAACAGCTTTTGAAAGAAAAACGTCTTTTGGAAGAGAAGTTAAAAAAAAACCACCTCAAAGTCTCAAGTAATAAATCAAAAGTGTCCATATTAGAGCATGTAGTGAATGCAAAAGATTAATTTGTAATAATTGCAAATAAAAGTTCTTTTAATCAAAAAACCACAAATGTTTTACACTTATCGAAGTAATTTGTTGTGGTGAAATTGACCAATTACTGTATTACTTCTCTCAGTATGTTATATTATTTATTCCAGAACTGAAATAAGAATGGAATTGTTTAGATAAATGGCTTCAAAATTGTGTGTGAGAATGTTTTTGCTTTTTAAAAAATTAAGAAGCAATTTGAATGTCAGACCATGCACCTCATTTTTTTCTGTTAATTCTCCTGCTATCAATAGCAAACAGGATCAAAGTACCATAATTAATCTTCCTTGAAGTAAGGACAGTGTATAAAAAATTTTAGAGTAAACAAAATTCAACTTCTAGAAAATTCAGGTAATGTTATTTCTGTCCTGATGATCATACCTCTTGCCATTCACAAGATACCTGACAGGAGTTACAAACCTTGGTGCCGTGCCAAAAAATATCCTGAATGTATTCCTTCATTTCTTACTTTACTGCAAGTACCTACTAAATGTAAGTTCTGTTAATATTAAAAATTATTTAAGTGACAAGAAGCAAATAACTAGAGGGTGGCTACTTAAGCTAATTGCCCTTCTCTTTGCTTCCCTTTAAATTTACTGGTTTAATTCAAAAAGTTTCCTTGGAAGTTAGAGGGAAATAAAATCTCTGATTTGAGACTGGAGATAAAAGAATTCCAAGCTCTTTGCAGTTTGAAAAGTTATCAGCAAATAAAAGCATAAAGGAAGAAAAGAAAACTGCTGTAGGTTAGGGAAACTACAAACAAATATGATACCGCTTCCACATTAAAGGAAGAGCTGCATTTTTCTGGATATTTTGAGTTATATGACAAGAGATGTTTACCCCTGGGTACTGCGGTCTGAGAGTCTCTACTCTGAAATGACTTATTTTTAAGGATTTTTAAATCGTTCTGGTTTTAATCTATTTGTATATGCTCTTTTTCAGTCTTCTGAAAATTTGAAAATACTAATGCTTTGGGCCTTCATTTAAGCGTACAGTGTACGTTCATGTCAATGACGTCCAGACCACTTCTCAGAAATTTGTGGGTGGCTCGTATAAATTGTAATTCACAAGGATGTTTGTCTTAAAAGCTAAATTAAAGCCTATTATAAAACTGAAAATATTCAGTATAATTTTTAATACCTCTTCAGTTAGTAAATTTGTTCAGAGTATAAAGAATGCAGGAAAAAACAGAACTGTTGCAGGTACTCAGCTGTACCGTGAATAATCTAGTGAAATGGCTCAACAAGGGGACTCCTTAACATAACACATGAAGGGCTGGGTGCTTAACTTTGTCATGTATTTGAAAAAGACTTGCTTATTTCAGGTCAAGACCAGATGCCAGGCTAATCATTAATGACTTAAAAATACCTCCATCATATTCTATCCACTTTAAAAAGTCTTGCAGGCTGACATTTTCTCAACTGAGTAAATGAATCTCCTGGTTTCCAAGAAAGCTATTCGGTTTAACATCTGCTTTGTTAAAGCCATATGGGTGCACCTGATGTATGAATTCGTGTTTATACATGGAATAATTTTCACACTGAACTATTAGTGGGTGCTTGTATCTCTGAAATACCAGTAGGCATATTTTTATTTGTTACCTAAGTTTTGTTTTCAGTATTCAAGTTACTCTTTGTAGTAACCTCACACCTCATTCTCTTTTCTTTTTCTTTTTTTTTTTTTCTTTTTTTCCCCCTTATGCAGAGGATTACTGCTTCAGGAAAACAGCAGGTTTTCAGAGGCATTGCATTACTATAAACTGGCAATTGGTAGCAGACCCACACTAGCTTGTAAGTATTTTACCTATACAAGCTTGTATAATATTGACTATAGTTTTCATAGCAAATTTTCCTACTCTTTAATAACACTTTCTTTTTTTTCAGAAGCTTTTAAGCCAGAAAGAAAAAGGTGAAATTGAGCCCTTGAAAGCAAGTGCTTATTAGTAAACAACTACATTTAATGTGGTATAAGTAAGAAGCAGATAATATATTAACACTCAGCAGCACAACTAAAACTTAAAATGCTTCTGATCAGGGGTGTTGAGCCACAGATACTACTGCTCAAATTTTCAGGCTCCTGTTTTCTGTTTCTTTCAGCCAGTCCCTGATATTTATGTGAGTGAATAATACAAATATTTTTGAAGTCCTTTCATTTTTTCTTTCTTGCCTGGGGAAAATAGAAAACAATCATTTGGGTGTTGCCAGTAATAGGTTCCAAAATTAAGTGGTGCTATTAAAGATGGTTGAGAATTTTGTATCTTCAGTATTAATCTTCTCTGTATGTATATATGTTTTTATGTATATGTATATTTGTTGTAACTCTTCAAACAGTGGTGCTATATGCTTTATATAGTCCTAGAAAGAGGAATGAAATGGAACACCCTGCCTAACCAGTGATTCCTTTCCTCCTTACTTGGTCTTTTATAGTCACCTTCTTCTCTCCTTGTCTCTGAACTTCTACCTTTTATATGTTCACATATGTTGCATGTTCACAGTCACAGCAATGAGTGGTCTGTGTTTTTCAAAAACCAAATTAGATAACCATGGGATCTCTACCAGATTTCAGCTCTACTTCTTAGAGTTGAAACAGTAGATACAGCACAATAGAACTCAGTTAAAAGATAACATTTTTTCCCTCTTCACAGCTGCCTATTTAAATACTGGTATCATCCTGATGAACCAAGGGAAGACAGAGGAAGCCAGGAGGACTTTTTTGAAGTGTTCAGAGATCCCTGATGAAAATCTGAAAGATCCTCATGCTCACAAAAGCTCTGTTACAAGCTGTCTTTATAACTTAGGAAAACTTTTTCATGAACAAGGACATTATGAGGTAAGACTCCAGATTTGTATATAATATATTTATAAAACCTTAATATAGAAATAATACATACTGCTTCCACCCAGACTTTCAAAATATATCATATACATGAACTGATTGAATTTCACCAGATCAAGATTAGCATTCTCTGTAGAAAGTATTTGTTCTCTGTAGCCACTGGTGTAATGATATTAATTAGCAGCATGATGTTCTTGCGTCAGAGTCAACATGAACGGTGGTCACATCTGATATGTGTTAGTTCATTGGTTTTGGCTTTGTACCCATAGCTGGTATGCAAGGATAAATCCTGATTAAACCTGATTAAAAGCCAGTTGACCTAAAGTGTAGAGGCGTTATAATTCAAAACACAGTAAGTCCATCTTTAGCTGAAAAAGTACAATTATGCTTGCATTTAAGTCTCCAGAAATAAGACCCAGTTGAAATAACTTAAAAGTTTAGTGATTAAAAGCATCCCCCTGTGTGTTATTTTCAGATAACTTGACCTAAGTGCTAAAGTGGGTTGGATATTTTTAGTGTAACAATAAACTGCACCCAGGCCATCCCATCTCATTTACACATGCAACTGTGACTGTTGTGATTTCTTTCCATTTTCCCTGATGAACTTAACTGAAACTGGACATTCACTTGAGGTTTGACCTTCAGCAGTATTTGAAAGTTAATTCTCTCTTTGCATTGTCAGGCATACTTCAGAACAGGAGTTGTGAGTGGTTTTGATCCATGTGAAGTGTTCCTGACCATGACAGTTATGTCAGCTGTTTAAGATCAGGCATGCACAAGCTGGACAGATTCCCTGTCATCTGTCTGCTGCATCCAGTTCTGTCAGATGGAGTTACTAATTGGTTAAAATACAGACCGCTAATGCATATATACAGAGAAGAGAAGAGAACAGCAGCATGTTGTCTGCACAGCCAGCAGAGTGTAGAATTGGAGCTCAATACCTGTAAGATACAAGAGCTTTAAAGAATATAAAACTTCAGATTTCTTCCTGGTGGTCGTTGCAGCCTTCATAAGCTGTGACTGTTTAATGCAGAACTAGCGGACTGACCAGCAAGCATCCAAAGTGGTGAATGAATGGTACTTCAAGGCACGGCATATTTGCAAAGGGATTCCAGTTTTGGCTTTCTTGACTTCCTAGTGCATCTCATACTTTCTGTGGAGCAGGCTTCAGTTGTAAGGATTGTGCTTTGTTATTAGGGCAGTAGAGAATGATTTCTTTAATTTTAAGTCACTTAGTGTAGTTAATCATCGGAATGTCCTTTGTCTGCAGTTCAATAATACTCCGTATTATTTGAATATGGTAAAATTCAGGTAAAAAAAACATTTTAAAAGGAGAAATTTTGTACTTTCTGTGGCATTTTTGATGCTGATGTGTTTTCTTTATCCCTGCAGCTTTCATTTGGGGAAGGAAGATAGTTTGGTTTTACTTTATATGTGAAAGGATGCTTTTTAAGTTAGTGTTTTCCCATCTGTGTGTCTCTTTTCAGGAGGCCCTTACGGTTTACAAAGAAGCAATACAGAAAATGCCGAGGCAGTTTGCACCACAGAGCCTATATAACATGATGGGTAAGTGCATTGTTAGTGCTTCAGAATGATATTTGATGAGTCAGGGTGAAACAAAAGACCTTATCCAGGCAACTGGTGCTCAAATTAATGAGCTAATAAAACCCAAAAATAATTACCTTCAGTATGAGTCAAACTGGGTACAGAGCTCAAATGCCAGCAACTGCAGTGCTGGATAAGATACAATAAATGATGAGACTATTAGACACTGGATGCCTTTAGGAGTGTCAGTGTAGAAGTTTTACATTTAGAATGCATGGATTAGGGTTTTTCTTGGTCTCCAGAATGTGCTCCATGTGCCCCTGTGTGTATGGGTGTTAGATATTGAAATGTCTTGTTAAACCAACAAGGTGTTCAAACAGACCCACAGAGATGGCTGTACTTTTTTTTTTCGGTTGTGCAAAAAGCTTATTTCCAGCTGATGTACTTTAGTTTAGATGTCTACAATGAGAGACTTCTTCTTACTTTTCTTCCAGGACCTGCTATCTGTCCCTGAAAATTTTAAGAGTCCTTTGAGTACTGCAAAAAACCATCAATTTATGAGTGAGGTGTTCTTTGTTTAACTTCAGTTCCTCATATTCTTCATCGTATTTTTATATGGGATACATATACAGTCTCTTCAGATTTTTCCTTTTTTTTTGGTTGCTTGGGGAGGCCTTTCTCAATTTCCTTTGTAAGCACAATCTGTGATGTCCAAGTTCACTCTGTTCCTGGGGTTTGCATTTTTTAACTCCCGAAAACAAAGACTAGCTCAGTCCTTTGCCCAGGCTTGGCTCCTGCTATACTTCCTCCCTTCTCTCCCTAGCCTATATTCTGGCTTCTGCTTCCTTTAAGCTGCTGCCAGCATTTCATGGATGTCCTGGTGGCATAACAAGAGATGGTCAACTGAGTGTACCTTAGCTCCTTGTGGAGCTCTGAGAATTTCAACTTACCATTAACATAGCTTATATTTGTATTTTGGTTGCTGTTGTGATGACAGCTTTTGCAGGGAAGACAGAACTTGCCTCACGCTGGTTGCTGAAGTGTTGCTTGTAGGTTATTGCAGGGGCAATCCAAGCGACCATGCAGAGTTGGATAGTGACTTGAATGGAATGCAATGCAGCTGTATTAACAGGACTCAGACTGATTTGTTCAAAGCTGTCCTGGATGTGTCTCCATAAGCCTACATGGCTGCATTGAGTCTCTCCTACCTGAGATGACAAGACAGAGCTAGGTAGCTATGCTTCTTTATAGTGTGGAAAGAAAACTGTACCTCTGGGGAGTAATGAAGCCCTTCTGATTCAGACATCTATTTCAGATTATACACATCATCCCTACAAGCATACTTCTCCTCTAAAAGGAGCTGAGATTACTAACTTAGATTTAGTAGCTTAATTTGGGTGAGATAAATACTAAATACCTTTTCAGTCATCTTTGCTTTGTGTGTGACAGGAGAACAAGGCAACCGCATCCATTATCAGGGGTGCATCCGCTTTGTGGCTCATACAGTGTCACTGAGGATCAGAAGGCCGCCTGGAGTGTTTATTTCTGTTTCAGTGTTCAAGACAAAATTATAAACACCTTCTCCATAACACTTTCTTCGATAAACAGCATTATATAAACTTGTCTGCCCACTTCTTGCCTTTAAAAGGGAGACTAGAGGAACTGAAATAGGCCAGTCCTGTCTCGTGCACTTGCAACTGCATAAACCTGACTGAGCTGTCCCCACTCCTTGTGTGCTCATTGCTGGGGAGGAAGGGGGAGAAACTGGGGAGTGCCCGCCATCTGCTTGGGAAGTAGCAGAAGGAAGTCTTCCCCATCTCCTTAAACATGGCAAAAGTCTTCATAGCTTATCATGAAATCCAAGAACAGTCACAGTTTGAGAATTATCTGCTATGGTTGTTATTGTGATGACTATATTCCCAGTTTCTGGCAATCTCTTTGCTTGGTTGAGTGGCACATGTATTGCTACATGGTGGCACATCATATAAGGAAATAGTGCTTCCTCTAATTTTTAATAACTACTCGTTCATGTAACTGAAGATTTTTGGAAGGGTTTTTCTTCTCCTGTATTATGTACATGACCTACGTGAAAGAGAATAAACAGGAGATGAACTGTTTAAACTGAATCAAGTTTGAACTCCAGTACTCTGAGTGCAGTAGCATTAGCACTCCAGCAGTGCTAAGCCTTTACACCACCTGCTTTCCCTGTTTGTGTTACACTTCTTTTCCTCTGCTTGCTTCTATTGGCCTTTTGCTCTGATAGGCCCAGCGACTCATTCCTCTTGTGTGTCAGTCTGCCTGACAGACTCTTATCCTTTAAAACACTCTGTAATTGTCTCTTAACGGGAAAAATAAGTATTGGGGCTCAAGAAGCAGGCATCCATTTGACTTTGCATTTTTTTCACGGTGCAAAAGACAGGGCTGTAATAACAGCATCAGATGTTCTAAGTTTGTGCATATGAAAAAGTTGCAGGGAAGATTTTGGTCTCCTGTTGCTGTGATTTATTTTGCCAGGTGTGCAACAACTCAGCTAAGGAAACCATATGTTTCTCTGGCATTTTACCAAGAAATAAAACCTTTTCTTCTTTTTTTTTTTCTTAGGAGAGCCCAAAACAGCTAAAAATTGAAACTTTAAAACTAGAATCAAAATAATTATTCAACAAGCTGTATAAGGCTGGCTTGGTATTTATTTTCTGTATACCATATTGCTTTGATGTAAATTAAAAAGTACATGCTAAGGTTACACAGATTAATTTGCTTGGCGTGGCAACTTGTACTACAAAGGCCAGAGTCCAGCTCAGCTGTATTAAATAGGTAATATATTTTGTTTAAAGTTTCAATTAAAGCCTGAGGTCAAAGTCCCTGTGGGATCTTGAACACTTTAATGCCAATATTAGGATTGCTTAAGGATCAGCCTCTGCTCTAGATGTCTTTTGCGTTCCTTGAAATCTGATATTGTACAGTTGATTGTATTACATTGCTTTTAAAACCACACTAGCCCACCTGCTACAGTAATTCATACTCCTGACAGTTAAGTGGTGTGAAGTGGACCATGGAGGCTTTATTTTAATACCAAACAGTAACAAGGAAGATGGTGGGGTGGCATTGTTCAGGTTTAGATTGGCAAGATACTGTCATAAAGACAAATATCTTGATTGCACTTCATCTGCCCTTGCTGACTAACATCTGAATGTCTACTTTCAAATGCACTTCAGGGAAAGCCTTACAAATATTTTTTATGAGAAATGCAAGACTCAAAAAAGCTAACATTGCAGGAGTGAATACAGTTCATGATGCACAAAGTTTAAATTTCTCCTTGCAAATCGGCTGGATTGCACATGGACAGAAAACAAATCATACACAAATGTACAGTCCAGAAAAGGGGAGCCAGATTTTACATCTGGTGTAGAGGTTTGTATCATTAGTACAAAGGCTTAGTATGCAGAGAGACTTTCTGTGTTGATGATTATAACATAGCTATCACTTTACTTGATTATGCTTTTGGGTGGATGTGGCTGTTTCTACAAACCTGTTAATATTGTTAAGGCTCCTATCCCATTTACCCCTTGCTCCCATTAGATGTTTTCCTATTGAATTATTTTTAAATAGTGTTTAGAACTCCAGGAAACCCTTTGGTATAGTTTTACTATGCAACACTTAATTTATAAGATCCAAAGATAATTAAGCTGTGAAATATATACCCCACATCATAACTTATGCAGAGTATGGTACCTGCACTTACCTAAGCTTTAGTCATCAGTGTGCTTCCTATGCATCTCATGAAGTTTTGCTAGTAATTTCTTACTAAGTGTACATTACAAGTCTTTTTTTTTTTCTTTTAAAACTAGCTTGGATGGAAAAAGAGGGTGTTTTTTCTTCCATATGTAAATTTTATTACATGTTCCATGGAAAGAAGAATGGTGTCCTCTCCAATGGTGATGGGAATAAAATGCTGGGCTTCCTTCTTTCCCCTTTCCCACCCTCATTCTGATACTTTAGCCCTTTCCCCTCTGAGGCTTTGCAGACTGTGGTAGTTTATATCTGGTGTTCAAAGGTAAGTAGCTAAGTGCTGCATCCAGCTGGCAGCCAGTCCCTGGTGGTGTTCCGCAGGGCTCAGTATTAGGGCCAGCCCTGTTTAATGTCTTGACTGATGATCCGGATGAGGGGATTGAGTGCACCCTCAGTAAGCTCACAGATGACACTAAGTGGGTTGGGAGTATTGATCTGCTGCAGAGCAGTAAGGCTCTGCAGAGGGACCTGAACAGGCTGGATTGATGATGGGTCAAGGCCAGTTGTATGATATTCAATAAGGTGAATTGCTGGGTCCTTGACTTGGGCCACAACAACCACAGGCAGGGGGGGAAGAGTGGCTGGAAAGCAGCCCTGAGAAAAAGGACCTGGGGGGGTTGGTCGCCAGCAGCTGAACATGAACTAGTGTGTGCCCAGGCATACTGGCTTGTATCAGAAATAGTGTGGCCAGCCAGACCAGGGAGGTTATTGATTCTGTTCTCTGCGCTGGTGGGGCCACACCTTGAATCCTCTGTCCAGTTCTGGGCCCATCACTACAAGGAGGACATTGAGGTGCTGGAGAATGCCCAGAGAAGAGCAGTGGAACTGATGAGAGGTCTGGAGCACAAGTCCTACAAGAAACGGCTCAGGGAGCTGGGCATATTTAGCCTGGAGAAGAATCAGGAGAGACATTATCGTTCTCTTCAGCTACCTGCAGGTAGCCAGCTGGGGGTTGGTCTCTTCAGCAATACAACAAGAGGAAACAAGAACAAGCTGTACCAGGGGAGGCTGGACATAAGGAAGAATTTATTCACTGAAAAGGTTGTCAAGAATTGGAATGGTCTACCCAGAGAAGTGATGGAGCCACCATCCCTGGAAGTGTTCAAGATGTGACACTTGTTGCAATGATCTAGTTGACGTGATGTTCAGTCAAATGTTGGACTTCCATGACTGATGTCTTTCTCAACCTAAATGATTCTGTGATTCTAAGTATGAATCTTCAATCTGATTGCAGTATCTCCTACTCTTTTTGACTTTGCTTTGAGGGAATCAAGCTGGGTATGAAGGTTACAGGAGTGGATTGCTGGAGATGGTAATTGATTCAATGTTTGAGAACATGTTTGTTTTTTTTTTTTCCCAGGTTCCCCGATTTTCTTAGTTTTATCTCTTTGGACTATTGATATATATTTTAATGTGAAATGCTTGAGTTTTCTTAGGTAATAGTCTGAAAAAGCTGATTCTAATGATGAAATGCATTTTTATTTTAAACAGGCAGGGTTTTATATGAAAATAAGTATAATCATAACATTTGCAGACCAAAAATGTGGTCCAATACTGAAAATGGACTGCAGGGATCCCAGTTAGGCATGATTCTAATGGAAAGTGCTTCTATTAATAGAGTTTTAAAGAAGCCTATACTGGCATGAAAATGAAATTACCTATCTTGCGTGAGCTCAATGCCTCTATTTTTTGTCAGTATACTTGTTTCACTGGAAGCCTTTGTACAGCAGGAAACAGCTGTGCAATGTCCATGTTGTTCCATGCTGCAACTGATGTTGTTTTGTCCTTCATTTATATCTGTTTTCTACTTTAGGTGTTTTCCTTCAAAAGTAGCTTAGTGGTCTAATTAAATCAGATAAGGCTTTGCTTCAGCTAATTGAGGCCTGTAAGAATTTGTTCAGACAAAGTAAATGTGGATTGACTCCCATCCATCAAAGACCCTGAAAAAATACAATGCATTCCTTGAAATCTTCAAGGAGATTATTCTGTAAAAGGAAAAAAATGGATCCACAATATGCTTGGTCTGTCCAGAACTTGATGCTCATTATGTTCACATGCTTCAGTTGTTTCAGGGAAGATGTGCATGCACTGCATATTTATAACCAAAACTGTTAATCTGTTGCACTATATCTTATACATCAGTATAGTATAACATCAAACTGTGCTTCCAAATTTATTATGTTATTTTATGCACTGGTATCAAAGGGAAGAAAGAGGGAAGTTGTATATCTAGGGAGGTGCGTTTATGGTAAGCACATCTGCAGCCTTGATTTGCATAAGAAAGTTGCACGGCTGCATTATCAAAGACACAAACTCCTTGTGGTATTGTGACACACAGGGGAACAGACCCCTCCATAATTTTCTAATTGTTTATATTCCCAATTAAAAGAAACAATGGAAAAATTTAAATCCTGATGGAATGTATATATTTGAGATTTTTATCTTCAAAGGGCATCTCCATCTTCCCTTGTGTTTTGACATCTGGTGTCTTGTCCATGTCAAATTTCATGTTTTCTATATTACAGTTTTACCACCCTGAAATTTGAGGGGCAAATAATTAGCATATATAAGGATTTTGCAAGGCAGATTTACTCTACATTGTCTCCTTTGCGGAGGTAATTCTTCAGTTGTCTTTTCAGCAATCTCTTTCGGGGTCCTAAAAGGAGGACCACTGGAGGGTGGTCCCATATCTTCTTAATCTGAAAGCATGACTACCTTACACCTGTGGAGGTACAGTGCTTTTACATCCACAGCTCTATTGTACTTTCTGACTAGAACGTCTGGCATGGTCCCTACCAGGATATGGCCTTTGCTTGGTATGACTGATTGCATCTGAAACAGAAAAAACATGAAATCAACAGATGAGAGGTTAAGCTAGAACCGTGTAAAATACCTTCATGTAAATGCTACCTATTTTTGCTTTTTAACAATATGTGATGTGTATTGGAAAATCTTGTGTCCTTTTTTTAAATCTATTTTTCTTATAAATACATTCCACTTAATTATCAAGTAAAATATTAGCCTATAGGGAAAATGTCTGCTAGCAAGCTAATCTTTTATTAGCATTATTATTTTATATAAATATTTAATGTTTATGATTATTCTTATGGGGTTTTAGTTATTATTATTAATCATATGTTAATTATTGTTAATGCTATGTTAATAAAATACATTTAATTATAATTAATATCCTAGCATGATTTTAGTGGGGAGTTTTTGGCTAGTTTATTATTTTTGTGGGATTTTGTTTAATTTTATTTTGAAGGATTATTCTTAAATTCCAAGGATTTTGAGGAGGTATGGGAAAATACTATTGGTGAATGGTAGTTTTGCAAGTAATCTATCTTTGTGGCAAATAAAATCAACTTGAGTATAGGGATTTTAATTTTGGTGGTGTTAATCTAGCTAAAATGTATCCCATTTCTGATTTCTTTGAAAGTATTAATAGAAATGTTAATGAACTTAGTATGCACTTCTATAAATGGTGTTTCAGTTGTATATTAATGTTTTTCTTGCAGTACATTAGCAAGTAAGAATTACAGTTCAATAATATATGATCTGTTTAGTAGAAAAAGACAAGAAATGGGTTCATAATACTCAGAAACTAACCCCTGTGAAGCTGGAAACTGTTTTGAAATACCAATTGGTCCCGTTTTACTCTGGTTATCTATTGAATTTATTACAACCACTCAATGTGCAGGCAATGCTGCACATGTCTGTGTGTTGATACAGATTAGGGACTGGAAATAACTGACCATTTCTATCTCAAGGTTTCCACTGCCATGAATTTCTTTTCTCTGCTGTTGTTACCTCTGTTGAACTTTACAGAACTGCTAAGTTTTATTAATAACATGTCCATGTGTGATCTTTCAGATTTTTAGCATGAGATTTGAAAGATTCTGCAAAAAAAGTAATTGTTAAAGTAGATATAGAAATCTGCTTATGTGTTGGTTTGCATATTTCCTGCCAATGGACACTCTTGTTATCTTTCTAATGCCTAAATCATTTGTGTTGCAAGTTTATAAGAATGTCTGATTGTAAATGGCAAATATTATTTTTCTTATTTTAATCTCAGACCCACAAATGCTTCCTGAATTACAGGAATCAATCCATACATGTTTTCTCTGATATTTTGATGGAAAATTATCTCAAGGTGGCGTAGCTATTATTAAATTGCATCAGCCTAATGCATAAATTCACTTGATTGAATTAATGCTTCAGTTACCTGTTGCTTGATTCTATTCTGGGTTTTGAGTATGGCAGTGGTAGGAGCTGTTGTCAATTTTCTTTTCTTCATTTAGAAGATGGAATTAATAACAGACTCCCTAACAGTGCTTCTTTCTGTCATAATCTATGTTCTAATTACTTACAATATAGGAATTCTTGATACAGGTTCCTCAGAAAAAAATGTTCAGCTTTAGAGAGCTACCTGCTAAGAGTCACAGAATCACACAATCAGCTGAGCTGGAAGACACCCACAAGGATCATTGAGTCTAACTCCTGGCCCTGCACAGCACTGTCCTCAAAGGTCACACCATGTGCCTGAGAGTATTCAGACTTTTCTAGAGCTCTGTCCGGTTGGTGCTGTAACCACGTCCTTGGGGAGCCTGTTCCAGTGCCCAACCACCCCCTGGGTGAAGAAACCTTTCCTGATATCCAACCTAAACCTCCCCTGACACAACTTCAGGCCATTCCCTCAGGTCCTGTCACGGGTCACTACTGGTCACCACGGAGAAGACATCAGTGCCTGCCCATCCTTTTGCCATCCAAATGAAGTCATAATTACCATGAGGTCTCCCCTCAGTCTCCTACTGGCTGAACAGCCCAGGTGACCTCAGCTGCTCCTCATACAGCTTCCCCTCAAGGCCCTTCACCATCCTCATTGTCCTCTGTTGGGCACTTTCATGGCACCCCAGACTGCCCCCAGCACTCGAGGTGAGGTCAACCCAGTGCAGAGCAGAGCAGGACAATCCCCTCCCTTGCCCGGCTGGTGATGCTGTGCCTGATGCCCCGCTGGATGATGAGGGACACCCCAGGCTGGCCCTTCTGGCTGCCAGGGCACAGCGGACTCATGTTCAGCTTGCTGTTGACCAGGACCCTTTATGTGGTGCTGCTTTCCAGCCTTTTATTCCCTGATCTGTCTGTACATCCAGGGTTGCCTCATCCCAGGTGAAGAATCTGGCACGTGCCCTTTGTCAGCTTCATATGGTTGGTAATTGCCCATCTCTCTGTTTGTTGAGGTCTCTCTGCAGAGCCTCCCTGCCTTCAAGGAAGTCAACAGCTCCTCCCAGTTTTCATCTGTGAAGTTCAGGGGAACACTATTTTTTTCTTTACAGTTTGATATTTAGATTGACGTATTGGACGTTTGTTTCTAGGTGCCCTGCTCAGAAATGTCCTCAAAGTTTTAGGAGTTTAGTTTGTGAAGTAGCTGAGCTCTTAAAACCTATTAAAAGTTGAATTTGCGAGTACTCCAAAGTTCTAAATCTCTTCTTATATCAGAATCTGTAATGAAAAATAGCTGAGAACCTTGGATCTATTTGATATTTGGCAGTGCATTCAGCCTTTACTACCCGCAGATAATAGCTCCATCACTTATGGCTGCTTACATTACTCTTAAAGCATCTTGTTGTTAATTGCTTGAAACTCTGCCAAGCTGTAACAGGTTGGGGTGGAATTTTCCACTTGGAGAAAAGAAAAGGACAATATGGATTCCTCATTTCCTGTATGCTAATGAAGCAGGGCCTGCGGGAAAAATAGTATGCAATCAAGTAATTAAACATACTGCATTAAAGCATGCAGCTAGGGAGAGGAGTTGAGGGGTGCATATAGCTTAACGTCTGGCTTCTTCCATCCTTTCAACACTTAATGACTTTGTTTTGTGCAGATAAAGTATAATGTTGTGTCATTTATTTTTGAGTGCTGACATAGTGAAAAAAATCACATGGGATGTTACCATCACTGAATTTGATGTTCATATTTGTTTGGGGTTTCTTACCTGTTTGGATTTTTGGAGGTTTTATTTTTTAGTTTAGCCTGGGCCTTTCTTGGAGGGAATTGTTCTGTCTTTTTGGCCCTGAACAGCAGTAGAATTACTTAAGTGCTTCTGTGTGTGTAATCAGATATCCAGACTAGTGCATGAGTATGAAATGCTATGTAGATCTTTGATTTAGAACAAGTAGACTTTTTCCAAACAGGGACTCAAGCCTCTAAATACAGCAGGCTTGTTTGAAAAAAGTCTATTTGTTCTTAACAGTCATGTTGGTTTCCCTTAGCCTTGGCTTAGCATGATTTCTGTCTCTACATCGTGCTCATTTTATCTGTGGTCTGAAGTTTGGTCATTTTGCATGCACCATGCCCTAACTCCTGAAACTCAAAGCTAATGTGTCACATTTTGCCTGGGATTGTTCTCCTCTGGAGACAGGAAAAAAAAAATCTGACTTGGCCTTGTCCAATTTTCTTTTATGAAGAAAATCTTCCATAGCCTCTGTAAATATTCAAGATAAAGAGATAAAGTAGCTCCCATGCTATGAGTGAGTTATTTTTCCTCTTTGAGAATATTTTTCTTCAAGTTTTGGGGTTGTGGTAGTTGGCTTCAATCTTGATTAAAGAACTTTGGTCCTCTCTTTGGTACTCCCTGGTACCTTCACAGTTATTAATTTCCATGTAATGCAGAACTGGAGGCTGGGACTCATCTGCAGACAGCCTTAGCTAGTCTTTACTTGGGTCAGCTGTAGTCTCTTGATCTTCCAGTAGCATTTGATAACCTGTGAATTCATAATTTTTGGAAGTCATTTATTAGAAATGGATCAGCTGCTGGGATGATGAATTCCTGAATCTTCAATTGGCATTTTCAGACTGTCATTGATCTAGGCAAGGGCACGTTTATATCCAGAGTCCTCGTGAAAGGGCTGTGCAGTGTTAATCTGAAACCTGTTATTCTTCACCATTGCATACTTGTTTCATATTGATTGCTTCTAATCTTTGACAAATTTGTTTGCTTCTTGAAGAAAGAGACTCTTTTGCTGTGTATGCTAAACTCTTTCTCAGAAACTTCATGACTACAATTATCTAACACTAATATGTAATATATATAAAAACATATAACAGGCTTTCTGACATCCCATTCATATATTGTTCTTCAGCATTGGCTGCCTCAGCCTCTTACTGTACAGGATTTCACTTTGAAATCCTTTTCAAAGGTTTCAGTCATTTTGTATGTGACTTCTTAAGATTAGCAATTTTATAATAATGGATGCTATGTTTTAATTTAAACAAGTTGTGGCCGAATACAGATGACTAATATAACTACAATCAGAGATTAGGTTTTTTAATGTCTTGCCACTCCCTTCAGTATATTTTCAGGACTGTTTTCTTAAACTTCCCTAGTTTTTGAAACAAAATTTGGGTTCTTGAATTACTATGATTAAATGCAAACATTTTCCATGCTCTCCCTGCTATTCCATGCTTTGCAATGTAGAACAATGGGAAGGAAGTAGCTTTTCTAAAGTAGATGAGGTAAAATTTCTGTTACTTTGAGACTTTTGACTAAAGCTTAGCAGGTGGTGTTCTCTCTGGCAATTCTATTCCAACAATAGTTTTCATCACAGCTATGCTATTTCAGCCCTAATAAGGCCTTAACTTAATCTCCTCACTCAAGTGTCTCCAAGCCTTTTTGTGTGTGGGTGTGGTTGCAAGTGTTCAAATCACTTCACCTTTTTCTAGATCTGTGCCCATTTAAAACATAGAAAATTATGAGATAGGCAAATTATGGAAGCCTTGAGAAATTTGTGGCATTCTCACTAGCATTTGTTTGACCCTGCAGGAGAAGCCTATATGAGAATGAGCCGGCTGCCCGAAGCAGAGCACTGGTACGTGGAGTCACTGCGATCCAAGAGCGACCACATCCCAGCCCATCTCACCTATGGAAAACTGCTGGCTCTGACGGTGAGTTTAGCAGCACCTCCTGGGAAGTGGTCTCAGGTCCTTTGAGTAGGTTAGGTAAAGGGATGGGAAGGCTTTGGCCTGAAAATTGCTTGTTGCCTTATTTGTCAAACTTTCAGTTATTGCTTTTAATTAAGGACTTGACAGCATTGGGGTTTTTTTTGTGAAACATTGCATCTATGCTTGAGGTAGTACCAGCTCCATGCTGGAAAAAAATAGATGTAATGGCACAGGAACTTTGTAATGCACAGTAACAAGTTCTCTTGATAAAGCCTTTATTATAAATTCTTTGGATGACAAGTAATGGAATTAACTCCGTAAGATATTCAGTGTTTGACTCAGGGCTGCTGGAGCAGGCTATGGCTGGGTGTCACCTATACTTTGTGAAAAACATCTCATGCTTTGAATTTACATTTCTTTAGGAGTATCTCTTTGAGCACATGAAAGGAACTACTCAACTATTAAGAGCTAGTTCTAAAAAATCAGAAGAGTTGGACTTCCTTTATTTCTGTAAAATTTACTTAACTTTTGACTGAGGGTGTGCTTGTAGCTCCAACTAAACTAACCCCATGTGATAGTTATAGCAAAGTGCCAGTCCCTCCTTGATGTTCACACATTTTAAAGATGAAAATGGATTTCTATTTTATTAATTCAAGTAATTCTGTTTTAAAACTGCCTTTCATTTGTTTTTCATTTCTCATTTCCATTTTTCTTTCATTTTTAGCTATTCTACATTTGCTTTCATTGTTTACCTTAGTGGGTTCATATTTGCTTTCTGTGCTCTATTGATACACCTCTGTATGGTTCTTGAGTCCTTGTGCCTCAGTCTAAATATTCCTCAACTGAATGTCTTCAACTTTTCACTTGGTGATAAGCTTTTTCTATGGTCTTGATTGTGCTGTCCAGTCTTCAAGCAAAAAATGTCTTCTATCCAAAACAACAACTCATCATTTCAGGAGATCCATTACTGTTAAAAGTATCTGAATTTGAAAAAGGGGAAGCAATTACAACAAAAGTTTTCTGTATGAGTAACAGGTGACAACATAGTTTGAAAGACTTAAAAACTCGTGTTGCCATGTAATATTAAATGCAGAGTTTTATTAAAAGCTGCCTGAAAGGGGAGGTTTTAACTTGTAATGGAAGTCAAGGTGGTAATGTCTTATCCCCACTGCCTGTCAGTTCCATGTCCTGCAAAGGCTTTTTTTTTTTAACAATTTCCAGTTACTGTTAAAATTGCTGGAATGTTGACAAATATATGCACCCACTGTTTACCTTCTTCTAGAACAGAACTACAAATAGGTTGTACAGGAAAATTTCCTTACTTACCTTGTTTTTCTAGCAGATATCTTTGTATCTTGCACCTAAGAATAATAGCAGAAAACCAGTGTTACTGGCTTCTTCTTAGCAGATCTTTGACACAGAAGTGCTTATTTATTGGAATTGCTGTGGGGAAGTGTTGTGGTTTAGGAATAGTATTTCCCAATTTAGTGTTCCCACTGTAACACTCCAAACCACAGGCTGCTCTCTCACTACTCCCTCTCCCTCCCGCTGCAGCAAGCTGGAGAGGAGAATGGAGGCACAAAAGGTAAAAGTCATGGGCTGAAATAAGAAGAATTTATTGCACACAGTAATAAAATAAGAAAACAAATAGTAAGAGCAACAATATTGATAACAAAGTGTACAAGAGAGGCAAACGATTCACATGGGAATGCTCACAACACAGAAACCCCCGGCAATACCCGACGGTGCCACCATGCTCCTCCATCCAGAAGTGACCCCTTTCCCCCTTTCCTGGATGGGTAGGCGGTATAGAATAACCTCTGGGTCCTGGCCATGCCACCTCCTGGCTACTGCAAAAATTTACCCTGTCCAGGCCAGGACAGGAAGTGAACACTTTCCTAATAACATCCAAATTTTTGTTTGTTTGTTTTTTTCTTATGTACACACACACACACCCCTACCCCAGTGCTCCTCTGGTTCATTTTTTTGACTGCTGAGTGTGTGAAATATGAGGTCTTTTAGGGAAAGTCTTGCAGTGATTCTGGGAAACAAGGTCTCACAGTTTTCTTCAAAACAACAAAATCCCCAAATCCCAGAAGTGTACAAACATTGTGAGCCACTAAATTTTTCTTTTAAATTCTGTCCCCTAATTATGGAAGTGCAGGTATAGGATTAAAATTTAGTGTTCTTATCCCAACTTTTAGAAGGAAGCAATGAAAAGTCTGCGTGAGTCCTTATAGTAGAGTTGAACTGTTTGCATTTCTCTGGGGATATAAATGGAAGATATGTGTGGGGTGGATTGTGCCTTGAGCATCTGAACTGTGTTTGTGGAAGAATGTCTCAGCAAGGAGAACTGTCTACAGCTTTGAACACTGAATACTGCACTATGATAGGCAATAAAATACCTTTCCTTTCTCAACACACACTTGCTTTCCTATACTTGCTCTGTGCCATAATTGTAGTCTATTCTCTTCACATTTGTTTGTTATTATCTCTTGACACTTTTTTCTTTATGTACAGATAGGGTTGATGTCCATTCTGTTGACAGCAGTATAAGCTGAAAAGATGGTGCTGATGTCCTGTTGACTTTCAGGATTTCATAAACATATAGCAAGGAACATTATCATGACAAAGTATTTACAGATGGCACAATATTTTTCTGATGGTTGTTTCATTAATGAAAAAAAAAGTTCCTTTATCTTTGATCTATTGAAATTTGGCATTAATTCCAATTAGTTCTTTGAGCTACAGGTCTGAAAAAAATACTCAACACAAAAAGGATGAAGAGATTTGGCAGTAAAATATGTGGGTTTTGTCTCCATTTTGGTCACTTAATCGTTTTTGCAGGTTACTGTCTGCTCAGTGATTCACAAAGTGAATTTTGTCTAGTTTTTGGCGTACTGAATTGTCCTAGTATTAGTTCCCATCTCAAATACATAATTGCTGTAACTGACATGCTTCCTGGAAGTCTTTATAAACTTCCGTGGGATTCAGATTAGAGCTGCTCCCTTTGGCATAGTTACTTCAGACCAATCCCAACTTGAGCTATCACTGTGATATTCTTCTGTTATATTTTGCTACCTGGGTTAATGATCCTTTTCTCATAGCCTGTAAATTTAGGAAAGAGAAAAGCCTACTTCAGTTAGTTTTTGGATGTTAGAGAAGATATGTGTTAGAGGCTTCTTTGCCATCTTCTCTTGGAATCAAACTTTTGAACTTTTTGCAAACCTGTTTCTGAATATAGGTACTGAGACAAAACTGTTAATAACACTTCTCTGTGTCTCTCTTCTGGGAGAGAAATGAGAGATTGCTGATGAAGTGAAGGGTGGATGTAGGTGCTAATATATATAGAAAACGTTTCCGTCAGTGAAATTGGGGTGTAAGGGAGGAGAGGAGGTAATTTCTAGACAAGTTCCTAAATTCCAGCCAAAGGCAATTCTAATACAAAACCCCCTAGCAGTAAAGTCAGACCTGTAAAGTTCACAAATTCATGTATGTTTTACTTCCTTACTTTAATTCCAATGAAGTGGCTTAATTTTAACCTCAGCTTTTCTGCCTTCTCAAGTCTATTGCCAGGATTAATGCTTACTGAAAGCAGCATCACATAGAATCAGCGAATCATTTAGGCTGGAAAAGATACAAGTAATGCCCAAATGGACTTGGGCATGCTGCAGTATATGCAGGAAAAAACAGACCAGCTTAAGAGCTCCAGAGGAATAGCTAATGAATTTACAGTCTTGTTACCTAATATCATAAGTCACAAGAATTTCCTAGCTCCTATATTAATGTTTATGTCTAAGAATTACAGCTCACAAAGCTACAATTTTCTTGAAAATATGTTAGGACAGCATAATTTCGTGGTTGAAAATCGTGATTAGTAGCTCAGTTACTAGAATAATTGCAAAATGGCCAGTTGTCTGGGGCTTAGGTTTGTCCTTTTTTTATATTTTTGAAACGACATGGAGCTGTTTAGAACTGTAATGCTTTAGCATTATGTGCTTTTCGTACCTTTGACTTGTGAAAGGTTAAATTAGTTGAGGAATTTATTTTTCAATATGACATGTTAGTTGACATAGCCAGTCTTCTGGTACCTCCGTACCGCAGCATCTGAGCCTCATCCCTTGCTTAGGTAATTTATTTCTACATTACAAAGAAAAGCGTATTTTTTCAAAAGGCTTTAAAATTGCAAGGTTCCTAGCTTTAGGATAAAAATGAGTCTGTCAAAAATGACAGTGCCAGGTGATGCCTTGAGCATGTACTGTAATTAGTTTTCCATTATATGAGCAGACCTTCTAGAAGAGAAGGTATTGGCTGTCTTGCTAAAAAAATCATTTGCAACTAAGGCTTTTAATTTTTTTTTCTTCCTCTCACTTCAGTAGTCCTAAAAAGAAGACTAAGAAACCCTCTCTCCTAATGTCTGACCTCTCTGCCATCAGTCAGTGGTTGATTGTTACAGTAGCATGCTAGTCTGAGAAGCTTTATTTCAATTACAAATACATGTTTTTAAGTTTTATTTTACCTGTTTTGAGTGAAGTTGAGCCCACAAATGACCCTGCATAGTTTGCAGTAGTGGCTCTAATTGCTTAGGGACAGTCTCATATTGTAACATTTAGTGTGTTGCATCTAGGAATTACAAGCTTTGCTATGTTTCTCTGGAAAAAATTGCACAGTGTTTTCTTGCATTTTACATGGCTCCACACAGTGCTGTTAATCTCCTGTTTTTTACTGGCTTGGAAAATCACCCAAAGTGCTGTAAGAAAAATTTACTTTGCCTTGTAAAATTTCGGTGCTGGAGCTCCAACTATTAAATTCAGCAATAATCATCCTAGAAGATTCCCTATAATGTAAAATATTTTATTTTAAAATGTTTTCTTCAAAAGCGGATTGGGAAAAGGCAGTCATAGACATGACAGAGACAGGCAATGTTTTGGATTAATATAAAACTAACAGGATTATGACACTCAAGTATCAACTATGAAGTTTAGTACTTTTCTTAAGTTTTGAGATAATTGCTCCTCAGTGAGTGACCATATTTTTGCCTACAGTTGACTGTTGCTTATGCTTCTGACAAACAGAAGGCCAGGGAGGTATCCTGCCATTTTTGGTTAGTTCTGAAATTACTCAGTGTTGTTATCAAATACCCTACTGTATTCAGTAATTGGTGTAGTGCTTGACTGTCATCTCAAAATAAATATAAATAAATGACAACGTAGAAATAAATGGAAGATAGGATGAACAGAAAAGTATCAGACAGCAGCGGAAAAGGAGAATGGTGTACAATGAATAGACTAATTCAACATTTACTATTCCTGTAATTACTTACTGCTGGTGTTTCAGCACAGAAAGGAAATTTGCATTTCTGTTGGAAAAATCTGTCATATTGTCATCTTTAATATCCCTGGTTCATTGCTACTTTTTTTCTGTCTCTCTAGATTTACACAAATGGGAAGAAAGCAGGAATGAGGGAGAACAGTCATGATGTCAAAAGAATTGTGACTGTCTTTAAGACATTGCAATTGAAATGCTCTATGTTGTCTAGTCATGATCTTGTAGAGCAGTTTCTTCTTTTAGTAATCAATTCCTTTAAAGCAAAGAAAAATATTTTCAGTAACACTTAGGGGGCCAATAAATGCCTACAAATAGAGAAATCTTTAATTAATGAAAAGGAATTTTCTGAACTGGTCAATTTAATTAGATCAGCAAAGCTCTTAGGTATTTCATTTTGGGAAACTATGTCCCTTGGCTGTTAGTACTGCTTCTAGGAAGATTTATTTTTAAAATGAAAATTGGATATTTCAGTTAAAGTCACATCATGACAATATAAAAATGACATTGAATCCATGAGAATGCCTTGCCTAAGAAATCAAGTTAAGCCAAGCAGTAGCCACTACTGCTTTTCTCTCTTATATTCAGTTTGTCTTTGGAGCCTGGCACAGACACTGTGAGCTTTCTTGACACTTGAAATGTCTTGAGGGTTAAAATTGATACATGCACAGTTTGTATTTAGTTCTGAGTTTTCAAAATGTGAATTGTTTTCATTTTTGTTTCCAGCTTACAAGCAATTCACTTGTAGGGGCTAGAAGGAAGGGGTTTCCCTCTTCAGTGGGGAAAATCAGGTTTACTGACCTCAGTAGTGTGAGCCCTTTTTTAAAAGATTTGATTATCTGGTGTATCTGGAGCTTTAACACCTCCAGTCTGAATGACAGGATTTCCGAACTAGAGAAATTTCAATAGCTGACATCTATTGAGCTTGTATTTCTTCAGAGGCTGGCTGCCTGCCACAAGTATTGCATCCATAGATATACTTTCCAGTCCCCTTAGGACATGTGCTTGGCTGCATGCCAGTTGTAATAGAATTAATTGTAAAACAGAATATTTTCATTTAAATATAGCATATCTGTCTAGTTCATAAATGACTCTGAGACAGGTATTTAGGCACATAACCCCTCACTAACCTCCTTAAGGGATCTCATCTTCGGTATCGTGTTTCTAACTTCCTGTAGACAGGAAAGAGGGAGCCCTAAACTTCTCACTTTACTCAACATAAATTTGAAGCTTGTTACAGAGAACATCACTGACGCAGGATGAACTGCTTTCATGAGAGAATCACAGTCTGCTTTGGGTTTGGAAGCAACCTTAAAAATCATCTAGTTCTAACCCACCAAAAGAGAGATCTTTTTTATTTTATTACATAGTTGAATATAGCTGCTGTAGTTACTCAGTGTGTAGAAATTTTGTCAGTAATCATGGAAAAATAGGCCAAATTTAGCTTAGAAGAAATTCATTGAAATTCAGTGAAAACAGCATGTGAAAATACTGAATTTATATTCTACTGACTGGCCAGTGAAATATGAGCAGATGTTAACACACTTCTTTATCAGAAAATATAAAATGTGGTTTAAGGCGGAACAGAAAAGAAAGGGACTAACCTGGAAATTTACTTCACATTTCATTGCATATTTTTGATACAAAATGGTCAAAGCTTAATGACTGAAGCGAACATTTCAATAGGCGTCTAGACAGTAAATAAATCACAAGGTATAGAATGAAATCCATTCTTTAAAAGTTTACTTAAGACTTTACACAATATTTCTTGGTTCCAGAAGTGATGTGATGAGGTAAATTCCTTCTAGACTTCAAGTTACCCCAAAAGAAAGACTAAAAATAGATAAATCATTTTAAAAAATCACCAAACAAAAAATCCTACCACAACAGAACAACTGAAAAAGAAAACCCTCCAAGGGGAAAAAGGTTTTACGCCTACCTTTCTTTCTTGTATTGTTTTGAATACTTAAAAGAACAAGAATGATTTTGGTGATAGGAAACATATAAACCAAGAAAATGGATGTCAAATAGATTTAATATATTTTTTTATTAATTTGATACATAATACTTGAAGAAAATATGACCTTAATAGTGTCTCAATCATGTCCCAACCTAGTAAAGTTTTGAGCTGTGCTTTAAATTTCTAGATCTATGTGTCAGTTCATATGCAGTGGTGTCACATTAAAAAATACTTAAGCTCCAGTAGATTCCCGCCAAAGTCAATGGGCACTGCTTCAATCTCAACTCTCTGGTTATCATGCCTTTATTTATCACTGCAGAGGTATACCCAAGAACAGAGTTTATGTTGTTATTCTCTCAATTAACCTTGGCTCATAGAAGAATCACACTGACTTCAGTAGTATCTCAGTGAAGCTAGTAGATGGATTTTTCCTCAACAAAAGTCTGCATGTGTTTGAAGGAGGACTAATGTTATATATTAAGATGGAAGTGAACCACTTAAGGTGCAAATAGAAGATTATATTAAAAGAGGAGGTTGAATTTTATTAATTCTACCAAGGCTTATTTCCAGAAGCAACTATGTTATGTACTGGGTTATGCAAGCAGTACGCAATGTACTGGATTGTGCATGTGAGGACCCTGGTCCAGTGAAATGACTGGGAAGGAGGATGTTAGTCATGACCTCAGTGACAAAGTTACATGGATGTGTCACACTGGACAATAACTAGAAAGTTGCTTCACAATTATTATAAAATTTAATATATGGTGAATTACCTTGAATTGGTAGATAAAGATTTATAGTGTAATTTCCTCCAACGTAATCCAGTTCATGCTTCCGTACACTGTGATGGCTTCTCTGCTGTGTTTGGTTGTTATTATTTTATTTTAATAAAGATGAGATGAAAAGGCAGAATTTGTCTCCTTAATGCACAGGAAGTATAGAAACAGATAAATTTTAGACCTTTGATGTTAATAATCCAAGTCCTGTGTATTTCAGTTGGTCTAGCATTTCACGTACAAATTATGGTGCAAGATATTTATATTGTAATTCAGAGTGAAGAGGGAAGAATTGTAGAAATAACAGCAAAATGAAGGAAAAAAGAAGAATTCCTTTATCTGCTAAATACTAGATATTAAAGTTGGTTTTGAACTACTAATATTTAGACCTGGGGTGGAGAGCTTGCCTATGTCAATGACATCATTGTAAGATACAACTCTATAGTTCCTGTTTCATTAGTCCAGCTAAGTAAAATGTTTTGAAGAATTTATTACTCATTTACTCAGTGTCACACCATTTAAGTTGTGTTTTGCTTCACAACTTTTGTGAGGCAAAAGGAACTGGTTATGAAACAGGATATGCAGGTCTGCAATAACTTAAAGAAACATGGAAAGGAAGTTACAGGTTCAGTTCAAACTTTTTTACTATCACTGAATAGTCTGTGACTTTAAAATGTTCTAGAGAGGAAGAAAAAAACCATGTAACATAATACTTGTTTTTCTCTATTCAGTGTGAACATTTTAATCAAACTTCCCTTAATAAATCTTTTCATAATTCAATCTGTTTTATTAAAAATGTGAATGCTTGCTTAAAAAAAAAACCAGATGTGGAGTGTCAGTCAACTGCATTTGTGGCATAAATTAAGTTCTTTTTGCAATCACATTATTACCAGTTAAATTTGGTAAAACTATATTGAAGAATGAAGTCTGTGTCCTACTGGTCAAACCCTCCTAAGTTTTGAAGAATGATGAATATTTATGTCATATAAAGTTGTTTCAAATTGCAGAGACCACCTAATTTGTTGAACCACCTTACTGGTTGCCACTGTGTCATCATAGTTTCCACAGGAGGGTTATTCAGAGCTGCTCAGCTGTATTAGTCTTTCCCAGTTTTACTACCATTGCAGGGTCCCTGGGCCTCCAGCAGCCTGAACTACAACAGCTGCCTCAACATGAATTTGGCACAGTCTACGAGAAAAGTGAGGAAAAAAATTGGGGTGGATATCGAAATGCTAGTTTTGTCCTCAGCTATTTAATATTTTAAGGATAAATACAGTCTTCTACTTATGTATGAACTGCCCTTAGCTGGCTTTCTTTCATTTGTTCTGGTGATCATAACAGTCATTTATATTTCATTTGTGTGAAAGCCCAGATAAGCTGTAGGTCTGACCATATTAGCAAGCACAGATGCATTGTTTTGGTCTCTAGGGAAGAAGCAACCAACAAAACAAAAAATCTCTTGCAGCCAACTGCAAAGAACTGGTCTTGAAAATCAAGCTCCTGAAATCATATTTAAACAATTAACAGTTTGTCTTCCAAAAGTGCAAGCACCCAGGCATTCTGATTTAGAGTCTGCATGATTTGTGGACAGTGAGGTATTTCTGAAAGCCAGGACAGCTTATGCGTTAGGTTATAAGAGCCCTCTATTACTTACCTGCACTTTTTAAACTTTTTTTTTTCATTTTAAATTTGTTGGTGTTGCTGGAAGATGGTAATCAGGGGAAATTAATCTATATTTGGGCATGAGACCAGGGAGAGGGAGACTGATGTTTTCTTTATTAATTGAAAACTCCAGGAAGTTTGTTCTCATTATATGCTTTAGGTCCAGATCCAGTAAGGCAAACATCAGCCAGTCTTCCAAATCAATTATTAAAGTGTCTTCATCATGTTCAAGTTCTTTTCTTCAGCAAGAGATTGACATTGATTGTTTTATGATTCTGTCTTGTTAGTCTCTGCACTGAAAAGCCATAAATATGCCAGTGCGTCTGTGCAGAGGATCTCCATTAGGGATTGGGCTGGGACCACCCACTCATTTCTCCTGAGCAGACCAGTAGCTGTCATATAGCACCTTTTCATTAGCTACTGACCTGGACTGAATGTAAACTGGTGACCAAGAGGAGAAAGGTGTTTTGTATCCCATTATTAACCCTCAGGGCTGTCAAGTATTTTCATTAAAATTATGAATAACTTCTTTATCCTTCAAATAAGTCTGCTATCATGTGGTTGTAAACTTACAGTTTTTTTGCTTTGTAAAATTGCCAGAGCATGTCGTTGTGCATATATGACTGCAAACCCTGCTGCTAGAAATTGGGAGGTTTCCAGTGGCTCTCAATTCCTGCATTTGTATGGGTCAGTACATGTAACAGTGAGCACGCACACCCAATGCCTTCCTGCCCCAAATCAGTGTTTTTCAACTGTTTAAGCAATTACTTGGATTTTCTTTAAACGTTATAATTTTATTCCCTTACACCATCTGTTTTATTTAGCACTGAGAACACACAGTGGGAAAGGGACAATGACAGGATTACTGTCAAGTAAACTACAGTGTCTGCATTCTGTTGGGTAGTTAAGATGCATATTGGATAATTGACAAAAAGTTGATAAATACTAAGTTTTAATAGTGAAATAGCCTGATTCTGTCAAGTGGTTGTATTTTACATATTTGACACAAAAAATAATGTGTATTAAATCTATGCTGAGGTATTGACATTTTAGCAGCAGACTGCATTAAAGAGGGTATTTTAGCTGGTGTGAGGCACAGTTCCTCACAGTGCCAATCTGCAAGAAAACACTTTTATTAATTTTTTAAAATAATTTTTGACTAACATGGATAAATTAAGGTGATGGCCAACGTGAACAAATGGAGCTTTTGCTGATTGTTTTTAATCAGATAACTTTATGTCTTGGTTGATATAATTATAGATTTTTCTCCCCTTTATCTGTGAAATGACCATTTGAGCCTGTAAATAGCACAGTTCTTTTGATGTTATGTATGCTGGCACCTGTCATCATTGTGTATTGTAGGTTTCCTGACTAGCCTGAACTTGACTGCAGTATGCCATTTGGAAAGTGTCAAAAAGAGTAGAGCAGTCATGTATTTTTGGTGATTACAGTAAATAAAAATTAATCATGTTTGACAAATGTTTGTGGCCTTATAGTTCTGTAGGTAGAAGCTACAATTTTGTGACTGTGTTCAATGAACTGTGCTTTGATGTTCTAGAAATAGACACAGAGTGCAACCGGCTAAAAGTAATTATGTTAGTCTGTTAAAAAAGGCAATTATGCAAAATCTGTAGATGCTCGTTCTGTCAGTATTAATGATCATATGCTTAGTGCCTCTCATTTTGAAGCCTCAATGATAGACTAAGATAAGCCATTGTAACTTCTGCCAGACCACAATTGCCAGCCTTAGACTTAATGTGCAAAATTGAGTGTTCGGTTATCACCTCACTCTGCCAGTTGTTTTAATTGATGGTTATTTTTTTCTTAATTTTTTGTTCTTTACTATAGTTACATGCTATTAAAAAATTGAGGTTTAGATATATATATATATATAGATATATAGATATAGATATATATGTCTTTACTGCACTAGTAAAAGAGGAAAAATCAGTTGGGGTTATGTGTCAAATGGTTTTATGTTTTGGGCTTTTTGTTTGGGGATTTGTTGTTTTGTTGTTTGTGTTTTTTTATAAAGCAGGATGAGCCACTGCAGTATAAGATAATGTACTCTATCGTGTAGTTGCACCATTTGGTTGATAGGAACCTTGTGCCACGTGGATTGGGCTTTAAGGAATATGGTTTACCAAAGGAAGTTTACTAAATAATAAGGCTGAATTCTTACCTCCAATGAACATTCATTCTATGCAACTAGAATCCTGTAAATGTTAAGCCTGCTCGTATCTCTGCCAGGATGATCTCTTGAAATGTGACCTCTGTGTTGGTTTTGGTGGAACCTGGTCTTCATATAGTTCTCGGTGTGCTGCACAACTTCCTTCACTCTATTTTATTGTCTCTGAGATTCCTAAGGGAAATAGTGAGAACCTAAAGCAGCTGTAATCATGAACAGACCTCATTATTATTCCTATGTTAACTTGTGGGATAGTGCAGGATGTGTGCCATGTCTCTTTCCAGACCACAAAACTTGAGAAAGCCTGCATGGCTGTATCTGTGAAATCACACTCAAGGCAACTCGAGAGGTGCAGACCACAATGCCTTTCTTCCACAGGAATTAAGCTTAACTGTTCTTTATTCTGCAGGCTGCCTATTTTATAGCACAAACCACAGCAGCTAATTTCATGGGGATAGGGATAAACAGGTCACAGGTGTCTTACTGAATATGTGATAGTGATTTGTGTTTGAGTGTCAGACTAGACTAATCCAATATCACTGTTTTTTCAAGAATAATGACCACTAATGGGCCTGCTCTGGCACTTCTATACCATAAAGGAACTATAGTGATTTGGTGATTCCAGTGATAAGGACATCTCTGTTTCAGAAAATGTCTATTCCTTTCACCATCAGTTCTGTTAGGCTTTGGTTTGGTTGGTTTTGGGGTTTTTTTTCTCTGACCAATTGTCATATCTCTTACCATTGTCTTTAAAAATTACCATTTCTATTGCGGCTGTTTTGTGGTTGCCAGAATTGATTTCTTATAAAATCTGACTTCCCACATTAAAATCAGAAAAACATATTTTTTGCTATCCACGTTAAACCCTAAAATATTTTCTATTTATGTACTTTCATTTGTGGTAACTTTACCTTTGGCTGTGTATATAGTGTTATTTAGGATACAAGGAAAAGAAATGGAGCTGCATCAGGGGACATTCAGAATGGATATTAAGCAAAGGTTTTTCACTGAGAAAGCTGACTGGTCACTGGGAAGTGGTTACAGCACCCAGCCTGCCAGAGCTCAAGAAGTATCTGGAAAACACTTGGTCACATGGTTTTAGGTAGTCCTGTGAGGAGCAGGGAGTGGGAGTGGGAGTGAATGATATTTATGGGTCCTTTCCAACATGAGAACTTCTAGGATTCTATGATTTCATAGAACCATAACATGCTTTCCCTCCCCCACTGACTTTTTTTTTTTAAGAGCATGACTAAAGCTCTGTCCTAGTTTCCCTTCTGATTTTAGGTTGGGTAAGTGTAATGCTTGTCCAGAAAAGTAGCATGGAGCTGATGTTCACCCCAAAGCCCTTTACAATACTTTTTGCAATATGTTTCTACCACTTCCTTACTTCTTGGGCATTGGTGATGTTGGATACATTTCTTCCACAGTCTGGAGATCTGCACCATAAAGTAGCTGACCACAGAACTTACTGTAGCACTTAAACATTTGTATTTATTTAGGTTAAAGTCTAGTGATAATAGTGGTTGTTTTTCTGCAGTGCCTGGAATTTGGATATTTTAACTGTACAGGGTGACACACTGTTAAAATAATTTCACCCTCCCCCTTTTTTTTTTTTAGGGACGCAAGAGTGAGGCGGAGAAGTACTTCATGAAGGCTATTCAGCTGGATCCTACCAAAGGAAACTGCTACATGCATTATGGTACGTTTCAGATAGATAGGATTTCAACATTATTCCAGGCCTGCTGTTAATCTCTCCAAGTGATTAAAGATTTGAAAAGTTCTACAGGCAAAATACCTTTTTTAAAAGAAAAGAAACTAATCTACCATATATTACTTCATTAAAATTTTTTCATCATTGTAGAGGGAGAGGTGAAGATTTTCATAGTTTGCATAGCTTTCTTCCTATGAGAGGAATTTCAGTATTGCTGCCTCTCTGGGAAAGAACGAAGGTGACTGTTGCTGTATGTCAAAGTTCCATGGCCTGGAATATTATTGTTAACAGTTTTGGCCTGACTTCATTGATTGTTGGTGGGTGGGCAACCAGAAGTTCTACTTTAGTGTGCATGAGTTCCATATATTGAAGTGTCTTACAGGCCTTACCTCCTTCCCAGCACCTTCTTGGCTTGAAATGGCTAAGTATTACAAAAGGTTTTGACAAGTTGGCTGTATCTTTCCTTTTAAGCCGTGCATGTTGCATAAAGCACACAGTTAATTTGAAGGTATTTTCATAACTTTGGATTGCTTTTGCTACACGTGCAAAAAACACTTCCAGATGTGTTTAGTCTCAGAGAACCAAAATTATTTATCTTTATGGACTAATTCTTACTGTATTATAAAGCTGATAATGGACAAATCTTAAAATGGAAGCTATGTTGTGCCAATTGGAACATAGAAAGCAGTAAGTTTCATCTTAGTTTAGGAAGAAGGTAGGGAACCACAAAGCACTCTATATATATCTTTGTATATTATTTTAATTTTCTCTTCTGATTCTAACTGGTAAAATAAATAAAAATGAGTGGGAAAGAGGGAAAATCAATCTCACATAATAACCATGTTTTTACTCTGTGATATCTTCGTCTGATTTGCTCACATGTTGTATCTGTTTGGTCCTATGCAGTATGACATTCCGTATGTTAGATTCCCAGAATCAACCTTTGGACTTAGAACATGTAATTGTATTTAAAGTAATATAGCCCAGTGTTGCATTATTTTGCATTATGAAACATTGCAGTTCATGAACATTCTATTTATGCCTGTACAAGTAAAGATGATAGGGATATTTGTGCATATAAACCCCATTATTTCAATTGGATTTAAGTATTGTGTATATCTAAGACAATGAGGAAAATGTTTCTTGATGGTTTCTTGAAATCCTACTCAAGCCCCTTCCAGCCTTTGTTATTAAGAAATCTGTTCTTAGCTATTAGGAAATATTTGCATAAAAATTCAATGGTTGGTCTCAACAGTCCATCTCAGCAAATGATGTTAGGATTTAGTGCATTTTATTACAGGTCTAGAATTGTTTTCTTTTCCATTCATTACTCATCAACTTGCTTGTCCTTTCCTGCAATATTCCCTCTGTCTCATTTTCCAGTACCCTATAAACAAAAAGCATGGTAATTCAAGTCCTCATTAATGTCTGATATATTGACTTCTTCATTACCAGATTACAATATTAACGTGGTGTGTTATTTCCTAATCTTAATCCTAAAATTATTCCCTAAAAACATTGGAAAACTTTTCCTTTATTGTGTCCCAGGTTCAAAAATGGGTTCTGTCATTGTGCAGAGGTGATAATTGCAACATAAGTAAGGTCCTAATCAGCAGGTTAGGAGTGAAGGGCAAGATTCACTCAGTCTTTGGAACAACAGCATAGTAAAATGGGATGCTGGAGGGCAAAATGGGATGCTGGTGCTGGAGGGCGATAGACACAAGAAGGTTCTCTTTAACAGTCGCTAGATCTTGGAGCATTATACCCAGAGAGCTCTTCTGAAAAGTGAAATCTTTTCATAGTATAAGCTCTGATTGCCTCACTGATTCAGTGGTTATTCTATATTTATATCACAGTAGCTATGAGAAGGTTAAGGTCTACTTCTGCTTGGCTCTTGTGTCTGTATAGTACAGCTGATCTCAAATCCTTGTCGCTTTGGGCACAGGACTTCATAAAATCTGAACTAAAATATTCTTGCCTTTTTTTTATTTCCCTTTTGCCTTTCTTTTCTTCCTAGCTTTATTTCTCTTCTCTTTTCCACCTATTTCTTGAATTAATGAGGGCTATGTACTGTGTGTTACCATGGGCATTCCAGATAATCCATTGGAATCTCTAGTGAACACTACACGCTTTACCTCTCCATCTCATTAATTTGTTCCAGCACCTTGTCACAGGTACCTTCTACATCCTATATGCCAAGAATTTAATTATGGGGAAATATATCCATATTTTGCATGTAAATCTTAGAGATTACTCTTTTTTTTGTCAGCATGAAGATGTTGGAAGAGAGAATAAAGTAGTTGGCATCAGTCCTAAAAAAACACATACCTCACAAAGCAGCCAAATGAAAAGAGTGGTCAGCTGGGACATGACAGGGTGTTGATGGAGTAGCAGGAATAAATGGACTGAAGATTTTTTTCCAAGTGCACATGGATTGCATACACTTAAAATTTGTGCTTCCAGGTTGTGCAGATGTTCTTTTTGACTTCTAACCTTCTGGACTTTTCTTGAAGCTATGAGAAAAACTGTCAATATGCTGTATCTTTTAAGAGGCTTACCTTTTTATTATAATGTACTTTAATTCAAGCCGTAAGCCAAAGCTGTTTTTAGGTATGACTTGATGCAGGAGGAAGCTTATTTAATCACATGAAAATTTGAAGGGAGTGGAACGGTTTCATGGTTGCTCCTTGAAAGATACCACTACAGCATTTTTCTCTGCTCAAGCTGGCATTATAATTAGTTTTCTGTAGGTACTTGGCTGACTCTGGGTTTAAGGGGATTTAAGTTTTAAGCAGTGTTTCCCAGACTCATTATGCTTGCAGATGTCTGAAGGGAGAAATAGTGGAAAAGCTGAAGATATATAAATCCCTGTGGACTGCTGACGTGATGCCACTTCATTGGACACACAGGGAAGTGGCTTTTGCTCTAGTGACCCGAGAGGATGGCAGTGCCCTCTCAGATGGAAATGCAGGCTGCTGCTCACCTGACCATCTTTCTTTTGCCCTTCTTTCCTTTCTACCTCTCCTATGCCAATTATCTGAACGTCTGAAACTTGGTGTAAAACCACTGTCTTACAAATACACGAGTGTTGGTGGGTGATCTGGTACAAGCTGCTCAGGTACACAGTGTGCTACCAGAAACACCTCACAGATGGAAGAGAGAAAATTCTCATGAATCAGGAAGAAGAAAAAGTGAGACAGAGTGAAGAAGCACCAATACTTTTTTTTTTTTTTTTTGCACAATATACACATTTTTGAACTAAAAAACTGGAGGAATTTTTTTGGAAACTGAGTTTATATGCTTCTGTAAGGTTTGCGGCTTTTAATTGGGTATTTTTAATACTCATTTTCTAAAGACTGCCTAAAATGGAACACTTTTGACTAAGAGGTCAAACTTAATGTTTATTTATTTTTGAATTTCCATTTTTTTTTCTCTGGGAAAGTTTTCTTCAAAATGTTATACCCACATCTACTCAAGATATTGGCAGTCATGCATCCCATTCTACTTTGAACATTTAACTCAAGTAGGCCATTTTGAATCCTACAAGATCTTGGTGATGTTGGTCATCAACAGATTGATGACATAACTGAAGTGGTCTCCATGGACTATTGATTCTTTTTGAGCTACTTGCCTCGATGAAATGAAAGGGATGAATCTCAGTGTCAGTCTGAGAAACCACAAAGAGGTACCTATAAACTAAACAAGTTAAAAGGAGCTGTCTTCTAAATATTTTAAGAAAATAATGGCATCTAAAGAGTCAGTACATCAAATTGTCAACAAATGTGCCCAACATAGGGATCTTCAGTCGGGTCAGACAAGTGCCCTTAAGGCTCAGAGACCATGTAGTTTTGGATATAGTACTTGGGTATGTGACAAAGGAGGTAAAGGTCTCTATTTCTGTCTGCACTGAGTCTCTACCAGGAGAAGCTGAAGAATGATTATGTACAATATATGTCAGTGCACAGAGATGAGATGCATTTCAAACAGTGACATACTTATGTGCTCATATTTTTTTAAAAAAACAAATTCTTCAGTAAGTAGGATGCAGTGTAAATGAGGAGTTTGAAGCTGTTGAAGCTTTCTGTACTAGCTTTCCCTTAAATGAAAAACACTATAAATCTACAGTGATATTTGTTGTCTAAAAGTTTATTTCCAGAAGTGTCTTATTTCATTTATAATTTGCTGCTTAAAAACAAAAATAAAATAATAATAATAATCATAAAAAACCCCACCAAGCAAACAACAAAACAAACAAACAAAAAAAACCCACAGACAAAAAAACCCCAAAAACCAAAAAAATCCCACTCAAACCAAACAAGCCCCCCAAAACCCACTAAATCAGAGTTTATTTTACTTGTCTGCTAAAAATAGGTTTTGCCACTATGCCTCTTAAAGTGCATATAGTGGCTTCTCTCCAAAGTGATGAAAATGGAGTGGGGAATTAAAGAGAGAGACAAAGAAGGAGTGAGATTTCAAGGTAAATGTGTGTAGAGATCCCTTCTCCCTTATATTTGTAATGGCTTAATTGGAATAGAAAAGTCTAGAACCCAACAGGATGTTCAAATTAACTCTGTTTTATTAATAGCTGTTGAGACCTCCTTTTAAAATAGTTTCCTTTGAATAATACATTGTTTCTAATAAGCCTGGATTGTTTAAAGATTCCTTTTTCATTATAAAAATTGATTATTCTCATTATGTTAATTATGCATTCACTTAATTTGGCAGTTCACATTGATCATCTGCTTTTTTAAGTGTGTTCTCCGTTAGAGACGTAAAACAAAAAGAGACTTTCCGATTACATAAAACTGAAATGTATTAGCTATAGCCTCATTGAACAAAGAACAGATCAACACATTCCCAAATACACTTTCATTTTTACATTGGCTTTCACTTTTGAATTTGTGATAATTTAGGAGTTATTTTTATAGATTTTCTTACATTATCTGTTTCTTTTTTAAAGCAAGTTTAACTTCTTAACTGCTGTTTTTATTGTTTTTCAATTTTATCATAATCTTTCTAATCACTGTTTCTGCAAAGGGCTCTTAGCCCTTTTTGATGTCTAAATTTTTACCTAAATTTATGAGCACTTGGTGTCTGTCTTACTTCCAAAGATGGCTGCTTTACCACTCCTATGTCACAGCCTGAAAATGGGTTGGAATTGCTATGGTTTAAGGATCAAAGTATATTTCATTGAAATATGATAGCAGTGAGTTTTCAAGCACCATTTTTTCAGTCTTTAAGTGTTAGGCTTACATGTATTAGTGAGTGTGAGAATTTTTATATATTTACAGGTGTGACTTCAATTTTTTTTTTCTTAGATGTTTCTGTTTAGATTGAGGTTCAGTAAGGTGAAGTGCTGGGTCTTGGACTTCAGTCACAATGACCCCATGCAGCCCTGCAGGCTGGGGACAGAGTGGCTGGAAAGCTGCTCAGAGGACACATACCTGGGGATGTTGGTTGTCAGCAGCTGACCATGAGCCAGTGTGTGCCCACGTGGCCAAGAAGGCCAATGGCATCCTGGTCTGTATCAGCAATAGTGTGGCCAGCAGGACCAGGACAGGGATTGTCCCGTTGTATTTGGCCTTTGGTGAAGCCACACCTCGAGTGCTGTGTCTGGTTCTGGGCCCCTCACTGTAAGAAAGACATTGAGATGCTGGAGTGTGTTCAGAGAAGGGCAAGGGACCACAGGAAGGGTTTGGAGGACAAGTCCTGTGTGGAGTGGCTGAGAAAACTGGGGTTGTTCAGCCTGGAGAAAAGGAGGCTCAGGGGAGACCCTATCACTCTCTCCACCTATCTGAAAGGAGGCTGTAGCCAGGTAAGGTTTGGTCTCTTCTCCCAGGCAGCCAGGGACAGAATTAAAGGCAGTGGCCTCAAGCTGAGCCAGAGGAGGTTCAGGTTGGACATGAAGAAGAATTTCTTCACTGAAAGGATAGTTAAGCATTGGAACAGGCTGCCCAGGTGGTAGAGTCACCACCACTGGAGATGTTCAAGAAGGATGTTCAAGAAAGGACTGGTCATGGAACTTAGTACTGTTCAATGGGCATGGTGGTGGTCAGTCAAAGGTTGGACTCGGGTGATCATTAAGGTCTTTTCCAACCTAAATGATTCTTTGTGCTGTATTTCTGATATTTCCATGTAGTCACATTGTTCTCAGTGCTTGAGCTTTGCGGTTTTTGTCTTCATTGACTGAAGAGCAGCCTAGGAAAAATTTATATATTTTCCCCACATATTTAAGGAAAAGCTCCTATGAAGAAAGCAGTGAACTAATGAAAATAGAGTATCGATGCTGTATTTATAAGAAAGAGGAACATCAACATGAGCTGTTCATGAAGTCTTAGTAATTTCTTTAGGAGAGTTTTATGGATGGTAGAAAGTCCACAGGTAGGTCAGTGTTCACTTTTGTCAATGAAATGAGTAAAACTTCACAAGCCATAAATCCAGTGAATGGATTATCCTATTTCTGCCTGACTACCTAAATGCAGTATATACCAAATGATAAATAAAAGTGCATGGATCTGCTGTATTGGGAACTCCAGATGCTACATGGTGATTTTGTATTGAGAAATTAAATCCCTTGATGAGGTAGGGTCAAAGTGAACCAGAGTATGTCCATCACTACGTCACTTCCCAATATGCACTCATGAACCTTTCTTTGTGCCAATGATAGAGGTTTTGCCATTTTCAATCTTTTGGAAATCCTAACATTAGTATACAATGATTTTGTAGGGAAACTATAAACAAGTTTATGATACTCAAATAGTACATGTTCATAGAACATATGTGCTCTTTGGAAAAAGGGTCTCTCTGTCTTGAACATGGTATGTTCAAGACAGAGAGACCCTTTTTCCAAAGACCCATCAAATCAGGGTCCTGATCAAATCAAGGACCCATCAAATCAGGGTCCTGACTTTGGTCTATGTCTTACAGCTGCTTCTGCAGTATCAATGAACAAAATTCCAAGAAGACAGGATTCCTAGACCAGAAGCAGGAAGATGTAACTGTCTTGCAGAAAGACTTCATTAAGCTGCTGATCTTTCTGCTCCCAGAACTCTCTCTATAAACTTTAAGAAAATCTTCAGCTACTACTAACCAACAGTATTTCTTACTTTCCAAACTGAGGACAAAAACTGAGCTGTTCAGAACAATCTACCAATTTTAAGTCCTTTTTGTCACCCTCTGGGCTACTGTTATCACACAACATTAAAAGAAGATTATTACAGACTACTATAATAACTATTTTTTCCAAGCTCCCTTTGGAATCAATCACTCAAGTGGAATGCAGTGGAGTATTTCCAAACAAGCTAAGTCACTGACCTGAAATGCTGTAGAATTTCCATGCTTCTGGCTCGTCCCTTGGGTTTAGCCTTAAATCTAACCACTCTGACATCTCTAATACGTGGTTGACTCTGCTTCCTCAGCACAATATACTAAACTGCTCAAGAGATGTGGTATAGATAGTGCAGATCAGAGACAGGGTTAGAAATGTGTCTGTATGCTTCTTCCATGTTGCCAAAAGGCAGTGTTTCTGTAGGGACTGAAAAATGAAGAGGAACAATGCTGGAGGCTTTGAGGCTGGAGGCTTTGTGGCACGAACAATGCTGGGGGCTTCTTTGCTAATGGTCGTATGTTCTGACCTATGAGTACTATCTCATGGGGTTTTTTGTAGAGATAGCATGAAGCTGCTACGAAAGTGCAACTGGATAGGTTTTTTTCAGCCAAATTTTACATTTCCAAACCTTATATATCATCAGGTGTCTGGAAATGATACAGAGTTCAGGATCTTCCTCAGTATTTGTAAATCATGAGATCCTCTGTAGTATATGTTTTCATCATTAATCTTTTGGTTTGGTGAGAGCTTCCAGTGATCCAGATGTGGCCAGAGGTTTAGTCATCAAGTCCCAAAGGTTTGCTAGTTAATTTTGTCTCTCTTATCTGTGATCATGCTCTGAATGACATCCAGTTGTATATTTAGCACAACTGCAACAGATAAGTTTTTCAGACAAAGAAAAGGACTAATAAAAAAAAGTCTTTTCCAAGCCAGTGCATGTAATGACATTGCAGCACCCACTGACTTGCTTAGTGTTTCATTATATTTTATTTGCATAGAAGAATTTTCTCTGTGGGAACTAATTAAAGGGAGAAAGTCTCCAGCAGTCCTTCCAGCAAGAAACCAAGAGTAGACCTTTAGATTAAGATGGAGTGGGATACAAGGAGCAGCAAAAACTGAAATGCTGATACCATTTAGGTGATTGTGATAGTTTGCCTTTGTTTCTCCTATCACATCTTCCATGTTCAGCAAGAAATTGTCTAAACAGGCCTGGAAAAGCAGGATATTTAACCAAACATTCCCTTGCTCTGGGAACTGCTCCTTCACAGCCAATGAATCTGTTTTGAAACTCATAAAGGAAACAGTTACATTAGGTCACATCTGTTGACTTTACATCTTGAAGCATTGATTCATCACCTGAAATACTTTGGAAATCAACTTGCAGACAAGGTCTCTCCTCATTTCCTCCTCTGAATGCAATTTAAATTTTCCATTTTGAAATCTCTGATTGTATCAGCTCTTTAGCTCTGCATTGCCATAGCAGAGCTGCTGAAGTTGATAGTAACTTCGGTGATGGTTCTGCTCATGCCACTGAGAATGTAATTCTGCTCTCAAGACATCATCTGCATCAGACAAGATGCAATGCATTGAGTCAGCCAGAATCCACTCCCTCTTCTGATTTCTGTTGGAACTTGAAGTGCTTTGAAAGCACCAGCAGATACTCAGCTTCAAATCCTCGATGTTGAATGTGCTGAAAGAACTTGTAGTGAAGTTTATTACAAACAGATTTTACAGCTGAATCTCGGTAGAGCTGCTTTTCATGTTGTGGAAGTAAAAACCTCTTTTGAAGAGGATAAGAAGCAGAAGATTGGTAAGAAATATATATTAGAAGAAGCAAATTCCTCTTAGGATGGCACTGGAAGTTTTTTTCATTATTATTCAGAAGGTACATTACTCAGTTTTGCTTGGATTACTAAAGATTCCACCACACAAGTCTGTCATAGCAACCTGAGTAAATGCAGAACCAGCAGCATTTTGAGAACATTCAAGATAGTTATTTTCAAAAGCAACACCAGCAAGATGAGCTATTTCAGAAATCTGCTCTCTTCTGGTACAGAGTACCTTTGCGTATTTGCCAGTGAGTAAAAGAGGCAACATTTCAACTAAAAGATTGGTGCAAATTGCACTTTTATCTAGTAAATTAAGGAAATTGCACTTTTATCTAGTAAAATAAAGGCTCACGATGCCTGCAAGGAATAGTTAAGCCCATTCTAGAGGAACACACTAATGCCTTTGTGCTCTGAACATAAAAGATTTTTACACAGAGACATATCCCAACCAATTAATACCTTTCTTGTTACAATAAAGCAGCAGAACTACCAGTTCAGATGTATGGCTTTTAAATTGTTGGTGGTGCATGTCTTAACAAATGTTTTACAAATGTTCATTATTGTTTTAGGAAGACAATTATACAGGATAGAGAGCTGTAAGCTTTCATTTATGTGGATAAATACTCTTTAAAAATTGATAAAAGATGAAAATAAACTGTTCTTTTCAATTGCTGGGAACTAGAAAATTTTTGTTCTTGTTTAAATTACATGCATATATCTCACTTTTCAGTAGATTGCATATATTGCCCCAAAAGTTTTGGTCAAATATAGACTTGAAACCACTGTTGATGGTTTGCAATGAAAAGTAAATTTGAACAAGGCTGCCGGTACAGATTTCAAGAGCTTTCATACTATTTCTGATTCTTAGACAGTTTAGGAAAAAATTACTAAGAGCATTGTGAAATATTGAATCAGTTCTCTGCTATCAAAGGTTTTAACAACTCTTGACTACACATTTACTCTCACCCCTGTGCTGTCTAGCTAGAAAGGTGGAAAAATTTATTTTAAAAAGTAACATTGCAGGCAAAGAACAGTGTTTCTGAAGGTCATTTCTTTTCCTGGGCTATGGATTTCCCACTTCCAGTTTAGAAGAAGAATAATGAAAAATATTCTTTTCTCTAGATAGGAAAAGGTGGTATTTGGAGCTGTTTTCTCAAAAGCTGTTGTGATTCCAAAAAACAGTCAGGATAATTTATGTTGTTGGCAAGAACTGGAATCGTGACACCTGCAATAAGTAAGCTCTCTATGTGATGTAGGGCAGTATCTCATAAATCATGAGGTTTGCCAGCTGCTTGTCAGAGAAAAAATCCTACATATAAATTTAGACCCACACAAGTGGTTCCTGGATGCAGAGGCTTTCGGATCATACCTTCTGATCCACCTTCAACACCTTGCCAATATTACACCCTGATAGTGCTCTTCTCTTGGGAAAACCTCTTCATGGCTTTGACAAGAAAGGTTCAGAAGTCTGTTTTTTAATGAAGAAAGCGCACCAGTAAACTGCCAAGCTAGCTCATTCTTGTATGAATTTAGTATATCAGATTAAGAGGAATGGCAGCTAATGTTTTTGAAATGGTATTTTTCTACTTAGGTGCTGTAAATTTAATTGAGATGTGTGAGTAAAATTAGTCTGCCTTTCAGGAGAACTTGGCAAATCAATTTTCAACTGAAAGTTTCCTTCTTGCACTGAATCTGGCTGTGATAGTGTTAACTTCATAGCAGCCTGGATGATGCCTTGTTTTGGATTTGTGACTAAAGCACCTTGATAACGCACAGCAATGTTTTGGCTGTTGCTGAATAGTGTTTGAGCAGTGTCAAGGCTTTTTGGGAGGGAGCATCGCTTGGACAGCTGACCTGAGCTGGCCAAAGGGATAGATGTAACAGTCCATATAACATCATGTTCAGCAATAAAAACTGGGGTAGAGAAACAAGAAGGGTTTTGGCTTCTGAGGTGGCTTTGTTTGGAAACTGGCTGAGCGTCATTCTACCTGTGAGAAGTGGTGAGAAATTTCCTTCACTTTGCTGTTTTACTTTTGGGGGGGGCAGGGGGGTTTCTTCCCCATGTTAAACTGTCTTCATCTTGATGCAGAGATTTTCTTGGTTTTGCTCTTCTGTTTTCTGTGTAAGTGCTGGATACTGACAGGGAACAACCCACCATGCATCTGTACACTCAGGTATTGACTTTTTCACTAGACTGAGGAAGTTGCAGTGTATTTTATTTGTAGCCCATGCAATTAAGAAAATCTTTGATCAGCAGCCCTCCTCTGGATGCTTTCTAATAGCTTCATAACCTTCTTATGTCATGGTGTCCAAAACTGTACAGAATATTCAAGGTGAGATCAAACCACTGCAGAGCAGAGCGGGAAAATCACCTCCCTCAACTGGCTCACAGTGCCAGTTCAACTTGCCATCTACCAGGACCCCCAGGTCCCTTTCCATGATGCTGTTTTCCAGCATCTTATTCCCCAGTCTGTTTGTACATCCAGGGTTGCCCCATCCCAGGTGCAGAATCCATCACTTGCCCTCAAGGGAGTTGACAGCTCCTCTCAGTTTCGTATCATTGGCAGACTTACTTAGTATGCCTTTAAGATCTGCATCCAAATAATTTGTGAGGAGAACTGACCCTAAACTGGAGTTCTGTAAGGGCTTGCATATAGAGGATAATGCAGTCAGCTTCATATATGCATCATCTGCTACTTACCCACTGAGCAGGAGTTACTGCCACCTCCAGTACAGGGGAGAGACCTGTGTATGGTAATGTACAGCCCTAGAATTTTCTTTTTTAAAGAAGTGAAAGTTTTGCTTATATCTTCCTTCTTCCCCCTGGCTGAATGTATTAGTAGCACATCCACTTACCAGTGTTTCAGTCTGCTAATCCAGGGCTTTCATTAGCAAAAGTATCTTAATGTTAATGTTTTATGGCTGGTTTGCTTTAACATGGACTTAAAGATTAGGGATACTGTTTTGCTTCATTCATTGGAAGAGTATTAGAATACTAGTTAGTCAAGCTTATTTCAAAGATTGCTCTTTAAAGAAAATAGGAATTCAGCCCAAATAGAGAGATATGAACTGCTTAATTTGGTAGATTTACTTCAAGAATTTTCAGATTCAAATCTGAGTTTGTCCCGCTGCATATAAGCCATACTTTGATGTGACACCCAAAAAAAAAAAAAAAAAGATTTAAAAAAAAAAGTAACCTTTTAGCTTTTGTCAGAATTTTTTTCCCTTTAGAAAAAACTTCTAGGAAGAGACTTCCATTAACAGTTCAATGACTCATTTATAATTCTGAAGACAAATTCATTTCTTGTGGTCTAGACTGTTCTCAAACTATGTTGTCTTCTTACGGGTTTTTCTGTCTTTTTTTTTTATCTATTTATCTATTTATTTATTTTCTTGTGTGAGAAGGCTTTGTTTTTGTAAATAATCTATTTCTGGGCACAATAAGCACAAAGCATTGTACTGCATCAAAGCGTGGAACACATTAGAGTGTGGATGTAACTAAAGCAAGCAAAACTTATGCTGTGAATGCAGGAAGGTACCAAAATGTTTTTACAAGTTTTGCAGATCTGAATAATTAAGATATAGGAGACTGAGTAAATAGTCTGCCAACTCTCCCAAGGTGAAATGTATCTACAGAGAAAACAAAAAGCTAAGAAAGCTACCTGTCATCACTTTTTGTATTGAAATGATTCCTTCTGCAAATGTCTTTGTTGTACCAAAGCATCACTGGGTTCACGGTGCTTGTACAGACCTCGTTAGCTCTGGTTAAGGGAATTTTTTGCATAAGCACACAGCAAGTATGTGAGCAACAGGGAATGAATGAGGAAAGGGAGAAAGAGAAAAGAGAAAGTTCCTTACCAGGACAGGATATCATTTGCTCGTGGTACATTGTTCCTGATGAGGCTTGTGGTTAGTGCTGGCATGGCAGAGTTTTGGTTGAGAGACCTTACTTGGCCAAGTAAGACAAAAGTGTAAGGATGTGATGCTGGAATGTATAATCACTAGGCTTTAGGATAGTTTTTCTAAATGTAAAGTTATGTATGCACAGAGACTAGATGGTTGAATTCCTTAAAAATGTTGTTGCAAAAAAATGACACATTTAACAGATCAGGGGTGAAAAAGCATTAAAAGGAGCAAAAATAAGATTGAGTACCTTTCAAATTCTTTTTTTCACTTTTTAAAAGGAAAACTCTTTTTTATAGAGTTCTACTGTATGTTACATGTTTTGTTTTGAAACTACTGTACTTCAGTTAAAGCTTGGTTAATGCTAAATTGTTCATTCTTTTCAGTTTATACTTGATTTAACGATAATGATAATTTCATTTGTAAAAAGTGAGTCACTTGATTTTAGCCATCTTCTATTTTTGTTTGATGTGAGCGGTAAGTATCATATAGGAAACTTGTGAAAAGCTACCTGCTGTGATTTTTTCAGTGTTAGTGAAATAAATGATAAAATTTATCATTTATTTATTACCAGTCCATTAAGGTATGCATATATATGTAATGTTTTCAAGCAAATATAACTTAGAATTCTAAAGCTGAAAAAATGTTGTCGTGTATGTATACAAAAATGTGTCATTTTATGTGATTTTAGGATATGGTTTAAAACAAAATTTGGGATATGCTTTGGGAATGTGTTTAGTTTGTAGATACTATTTTATTTCAATTTGTTTTGAGGAAGCAAATATCATGGTAATTGTATAGGCAGAAAGGCATGTTCTGAAATGGCAGGCTTTTTGGAGTTTGGGAGTATTGTTTCTTGATGTCTGAGTTTTACTCTATCATTCTCACTTTTCTTAAATATAGTCCAAAAATATTGTTATTAATTGTCATATTTATTGCAATTTTTCTACCGTATTTCTACTGCAATTTGACTGTGTTTTAAAGATATTGAAATACAGAGCAGATCAACAAATAACTAAACATTGAATCTGAGACATTGGTTTGTTGGTTTGTTAGTTTGGGATTTGGGTTCGGGTTTTTTTGGTGTGCTTCCTTTCCCTGACTATACTGTCTGAAGTGTATTATTTTCTGTTATTTAGTTATTTTCTGTGGGCTCATGTTCATGCACTCCATTGCAGGTCAGTTCCTCCTAGAAGAATCCCGCCTGATAGAAGCAGCTGAAATGGCAAAAAAAGCAGCTGAACTTGATAATACGGAATTTGATGTTGTTTTCAATGCAGCCCATATGCTCAGGTTAGTGCTTGTACATCTGCCTCACTTGATACTCCTCTTCTTTAGGAGGAAAAGTCTTTATAGTCTTTGCTTGTGCAGGATTTTTTTTTAAAGCCCAGTGACTCTTCTGAGTAATTCAATATTACTGCTAATAAGATACAAAGAAGTGGAATTAAATTGTTGGAGCATTTAGTGCTTTGCATTTCTTAAATTATATTTATTATATCATGATTTTCTACCTTCAAAACTTCTGTTGTCCACAAGGAGATAATGTGTTTTGCTTGCATATGAGAACAAGTGTTTCTTTTGTGAAGAACCTTCTATAAGATTTCCTTTTCACCCGATTTCTAAAATTTTAGTGTGCATAGCAACTGAAAAGAGGAGACCATACTTCTCATCTGGATGTAAATAGAGAATATTGAAAATATCTGTTAATATCAGTAGGGAACATTATGATAATTAGAAATCAGATATTCCCAGGCTGATAATTACTTTGAGATGCATAGGAGCACTTAGTGCTATTCTCAGAATCTGTGATTTAAAATGTAGTCTTATATTTAATTCAGTTCTATCTGAATAGAACAAAACTTTGGACTTCTATTTTAGCTTTTAAAGCTGTCAGACATGGTTATTCAGTAACATTAAGCTTCTCTCTGTGAGTTTAACATTATCATTAAACTCACATTACTGTAATAGGTATCCTCCATGCTTATTTCTAGGATAAGTATCTAATGATTGTCTATTGTCCACTTAACAGCTATAAGGATACTTGATTTCATTTAGATGGTATCTAAGCATAGAAAATGCATGAAGAAGGAAATAAAAAAATATATTTCATTAGCACAAAGCAGTTATTGAGATAATTTCTTTGCTGAAGCTATATTACTAGGCTCCTTTATACTTTTAGCATTTAAAATAAGAAATGGAACAAAAAGAAAATAGTATAAAAGAGAAGGTAGAATCAGCTTCAGGCAAGAGACCTCTGTTTCAGAATTATGGTTTCTATACTATGATTTTTTAATAAGCCTCAAAAGTTATTTTTTAAAAATAACTTACTGTTGTAGATTAGAAAGGAAACCAAGACAAATGAAACAACATTGAGACATTGGTAAACAACAGTTCAACCTTACAGAGGTGTATGAGCTATTTTAAGGATCCTTCCCTTTGCCATGATTATTTTGTGAATGATATCTCTCAAGGCAGAATTCAGTAATTTGAAACATTTAGGTTAATGTTACAAATTCACAGACTGAAGCATGGTTAGGCATGACAGCTGAATTTAGAAAGGTATAGAGGGGTCAGATTCCTGATTTTACTGAGTGTGTTGTAGAAGATGGTTTAGTAGTATGATTGTGTGTTTTACAAAATCTGGTGTAGATCAATACTATTTTGGAAATAGGTTTAATAAATCTTCTGCTTTCTATGTGACCACTGACTGTGGTCACTGACATTAGATGTCTTTGAGGCACATAAATTTACATCTGGATATGAGTATTTTTTTCACTTTCAAAGTAACAGCTGTGCTGCTGTGCTGTACATCAGCCATGGTTACCGTACTTGATCTGGTTGGGAATGTACTGTTTTTGGGAGGCCTTAACAAGCAATGAGCTCAGTGATTCTAAGCTGCATTCTCAATTTTTACTGTAAGTGCAAAGCCAAAACCTTCAAAAACAAAGAAAATGCTCTAAACTGAAACATTAAAAAAAAATAGGCCTGCTTTAGTTTAGCTAGTGCTCCTTTGGGATACCCAGTTGATCTAATTTTTCACTTCATACTCAGCTCTCTTTGTGGAAGATCATAATATCTTCCTAATACTCTCTGAGAATCTAAAGTGGTCTGCAGGATTTAGCAAGAGTCAGGGTGGCAAAGCTGAATTCAGTGCTGACAAGTATTTGCTTAAAACCTCACTTGTTAAAATCTGACTGATTTTTGCTAAAGGTTATGATTTTGTTGTCCGTCCTTGTTCACTGCTTTACTTAGCAATTAATTCAAACATATTGCTTCTGTAATACTTGTTGGACAAGGGCAATGCATATTCATTCATTGTAACAGAGCAGCTACAAATCCACCAGGAGTCTGGCTCTTCAGAAGCAGATGATTTTTAGAAGCTTTAGAACAATGGAGGGCTGAGGTGATTCCAATAGGAAAACAGATACCAAGACACAAAGGAGGACGGAAAGAAGGGAGTACTCCAACTGGCACAGAGTGACACTGCTAGAAAATGAATGCTGAGGACAGTCATAAATGAAAGGCTGACATAATTTCAAGTAGGTGACCAACTGCTCTTTAGGTACCCTAGAGAGCTATAAAAACTGACTGGTAAGTGAGTAAGAATTTTGAATGAACTGCACAGCTGTGAGATAGAAAATACATTATAGAAGTTCACAGAGCATGAAAATGAAATTACTCTTGTGAGAGACACGGGATAAATTTTAAAGACGTGTTGTGGAATAAGAGACAGAAATTGATATTAATGTGGGTGATGCAAGGTTTCCAAAATGACTGCAAGATAGTAACAGAAGCTTAGATTTTTGTATAGATTCTGATATTTTCTTCTTTGGACCAAATATTTTGCACAGTGATATATTTTTGAATTAGGAAGGAATTGTCTTTCCCTCCTCTCCTACTACTGTTTCCACCATTAGCCTAAGGAGTACACAAGGAGTGTCACAAGACTCAGAAATATGAAGACATTTCTTGGTTTACAGTTGTTTTGGATGGAAAATAAACATACCATTCTCTCAAAATGCAATTTATTTTTCTAGTCGAGTGCTAAAATATTTTCCTTGCTGAGAAAAAAAATTAAAATGCAATCTTAATAAAAATTAACAATTTCTGAAAATTTTGAAGTGCTGCAAGTTAATTTTTTTTTCTTAAATTTGCAGCAGAATTGTTAACTGGGTCCAAATGCAGTAGCTGTATTTATAGGTAGCCTGTTCTCAGTTTAGCAGTCACAAGAAGAATGTCTGCTCTTCCAATCAGATATTCCAACATTGCTGATTTCCTCTCTTTGTGACTAAATCTGAAGTAAAAAAATTAATTACTTAGTTCTGTTTGCATTACTGAGAGACCTCCCCTTTCCTAATTACATTATAGTTATTAATTTTTTTTCCTAAATTACTTCTGTAGCAACCCATTAATGCAACACAAGATGATTCAAGTCATCTGTAAGAGGGGTGAAATGTGGGATGAATGCAATTAATTTCTTTGCAACAGTCTGGTAACTTTTAACTTGCATAATACACGTCTGTAAAATTCATTTTCTCAACAAATTTGTTTTCCAGACAGCTTTCTTCAAGGGTCACACAGCCATTTGGGTGGTTCTTAAAACAGTATCTGGTCATGTGTTTTATGTTTGCAGTGTCTGCAGTGCTCTTGCTTAGAGGGGTGTGCAGTCTCTCAGCCCAGCGGTGACGTGTGCGGCGCTGCTCGGTGGCTGCAGCTCCAGTGGCTGAGCCGTGTGCCAGCAAGGGCTACGGGTCACTTTGCTCTCCTAGACCAGGGGAGCTGCCGTGGGCAAGGCTTCCTGTGGGCGAGGGAACAATTATTTCTAGAATGAAGGGTGGCAGTGTGGTGGCACCACCATAATAATTAGAAACATGAAAAGAATTTCACCTTGCCTCCACATGAAAACAGATTTAGGAAAAAGACCTCTTTGCTTAAAAACACAGTTTGTAGGAATAATTTTTTTTTCCATGCTTTTGTGAGGGGGTTGTTCTGGGAAAATCTCATGTGACATGAAGTTACAGGATGGTTATTGGCTATTGAAAACAGAAGTCTAAATTAAAGTGGTGCTACATGACATGGTCTTTATTTTTCAGTGATTTTCTGTAAGAGTATTTTGGCTGTCCAGAATACACTGACCAAACATGGAATGTAATTGCTGATGAGTATCATAGGCATAACTTAACCCTATGTTATTGCCTGAAGAGATTGTGTTCATCCTTTATTTACTATCTATGTGCTTAAATATATAAGTATGTATAGCAAAGCATACAGTCTATATAGATTTTTTAAAACAAAACAAAAAAAAAACCTGTGGATGAATGGTTCATTGCAACAGAGCAGTTAATTATAAAACCGGATTATGATTTTGTTGTTACACGAAAAGGTCCATTAAGAACGCCAAGTATCAGCATTCAGCATTTTAAAATAGGAATTGCTGAAGAAAATTTCTTTGTAGGTGTGCTGACATCTATGATTTTACTGTAAAAATCAACAGTCTGAAGCCTTGTACCAAGCAGCAGGCAGGTTAAAACTAACCCTTTCCCACTCATGGGTATCTATATCAGTCAGCATTGGTAGTGTTTTTCTCTTACAATAATACTTTTTCCAGTGAACAATGTAAAAATCAAAATGAATGTGAACTGATTATAGCTGGGTATCAGGAGAATCTAAGAGTGACGTGTCATCAAGCACATTTTTAGGTGTCACTGTTAGTCAGCTGGAGCTAAATATGGGGAATTGTTTGGTCTGGAAGTGCTCAGGTTAAGAGATATGAGAGAATAAAAAGTGGAAGCATTTTTTCCCTTAAAACAAGATTGGATGCTAGTTGTTAGTGGGGAAAAATCAGATATGTTTTCAACGTCAGTCCTCATGAAAAGATTTAGGATAGAGGTTAAAATATACCTCATAACTATGAAAAATACTCTCTTCTGAACCTCTCTTTGCTCCCTTTCCTTCCTCTCTCATTTTTTATCAACATTTTATCTAATATTTTACTCTAATGTGAGTTATGTGACTTTTAATGGTGTCCTTCCATTATTTGACATTGATCCAGAGCTCTTTACTGCTCAGTGGCATAGGGTTACTGCAATTTCCTACCTCTGTGCCTTTAATTTTTCTCAAGGGAAAGCTGTTTCAGGGCTTAACATAATTATTTTTTAGCTTCGATTTGCGGTGAAAATGGGAACCAGAATTCTGCAGCATCTTAACTAAAGCAACTGTTGCTGATTACACCAAAAATGGAACTAGCATTTTCCTGACCAGGTTACTGCGTTGTGCATTCATTTCTATAAACTGTCTTAAACGAAGAACTATACATTCAAACTGATTTCAACTTGGCAATTAATGATCCTTGTTTCAACACATATATATGTTGAATGTAGAGGAAAGTAAGCCATGTATTTCCACTGGCCTAAAGGGGGGACAGGATTTTAATGTGTTCCACACTCACATGCCAGCAACTCTTTTTGGAGCTGAAGTGTACCATTTGTATTTGCCTCCTGGGAAAGGCACCTTGTTTATTGTATGTTATTTCACCACTTCAGAAGTGATTTGTGTCCTGACAGTTCTGTGCAAACAGGACGGGGGGTGGGGCGAAAGCTCTATAACATGTTTCATTTTACAGTGCCTTGTTGTAAATCCTGAAATTCCTGAATATGAGATTATTTTTTTTTTTACAATTGTTTCAAGTGCTACTGATGCCCAGCAGGAGTGATTCAGAAGCAGGTTGAATGAATATTTTTAGACATTCAATCATTTCTAACCACTGCAACCACTGAGTCAATGATACATGTGCAAAGTAATTTAAAACAGTTAACAGGTATAAACCAGGTTCTATTTAGCAAATTGTTAGTCATGAAGTGGTTTCAGCTTGCACTGAATTGCAAGGAATTATTTGAGAAACTTCAAAGAGATTATCCTTTCTCCCTCTCTCCTCCCAAGACCAATAGCTGTCAAAATGTGCTGTTTGGGATTAATTGCCTATCCATGTATTATGTGGCTTATGTTTAAAATCTGGGTGGATAAAAACAAAATTAGAACACAGTCTGATAACAAATCATGTAAAGGCTCATGTAAGGAACAAGGTAAAACAAGTGCTCAGTTGATTGATACTTTTTGAATTAGTAACTGTTTGCAAAAGCAGGAAAACAATGAAAAAAGAAATCAAACAGCCAACCCTACAGTCTTATCCTTTTTTTTCCTAATGTTTCCATTTTGTATCACAGAAATGCAGCTGTAATCACATAACAAACATAAATATGGGGAAGGTCTCCTGTGGAAGGACTTAACACTGTGATTCATAGGAAAATAGCAAATAACTTTAGCAGAAGATAAGTAGCCCACCTGAGAGTCCTGCTTGGTTGTTCTTACAGATTTGCCATCTTTCTCTTGACATGTATGTGATCAACTGATATTCATTGGATTAGTGGCTAAAGTGAATAGTTAAGGGGAAATTAAGAAGGTGGAGAAAAAAAGAAGAGAGGAATTTGAGAGAAGTGATAAAAAGGGCCTGTTGAGACAAAAACATATTTGGATTTCTTTGGCAACATACTGCATTTTTGTTTGAAGACATTAAACTAAAAACACAGGAGAAGAAATGAAAACTAAACTACTAGGAGCACATAGATGCTGACAGTAGTAGTAAGGAGAAGAAAAAGTGTTGAGCTCATACTGCTTCAGGTACTGAGAAACTCATTCTCTTGGAATATGAGATTTACATTTAAATGTCTGCTCAGAATTATGTGAGTAAATGTTGAAATCAGAACTCTTTTCTGAATGAATTCCCTCAATCATGGAAACCTAGTTTTCAGAAATCTTTATGTTTCCTGACTTTTTTTCCTTTTTTTTACTGGAATTATAGTGGTTTTGGGAGGGCACAAAGTGAGAAACTACATTATGGTAACAGTTTCAGCATTTAAGTATGTCTGATAACAAAAAATGAGCCACATTTTCTTCTGGTGAAGACTGATATGTCACTGTTTTTGCCTGAGATGAGTGTTCAGCCTTCTGTGTTTCTTTCCATTATGTACTGATATCATTGCAGAACTTAAAAAAAAAAAGGGGATTTGTGCTAATGGACATTCTGAGCTACAAGAAAACTTCTATATTTACATATTTTGTGCATTTGTTAGGGTAATGTCCTTAAACAGCAGGGAGTAGACGCAGTGTTTAGTTTATAGCTATGCTTCTTTAGGTATGGTTTCATTTTAACACAAGAAAAATGAGGTGTAACTATGTTGTTCTTTTCCATCCTGATAGACAAGCCAGTCTTAATGAAGAGGCTGAGAAGTATTATGAAATGGCAGCAGGATTAAGACCTAATGTAAGTATCTTCTTAATGATATCCATTACTTAATTTGATGAACGTGCTATGGAACTGAACCTTTTGTGTAGAGGAGAACTTCTTGCTGGAGCATTTGATCTCTCAGACTGTGTTATATATGTTCTTTTAATAGTTAATTTTTGGGTAGTCAGATGAAGCTGTTCACTTGTCAAACCAATCACTGCCCTTTCAAGTTGCCTCAGTGAAGTGGTCTAGCTGTAAGTCTTGGCTAACATACTTAGAAAAGACTTCTAGATTTAGATTTATTTTTCTGTGTTTAAATGTGTTAAGTTTGGAAAGCTTTTCCAATTCCATCTCTTCACTAGTAAAAGAGAATGAAAGGCTATCCTGTGAGCCGCAGTTTAAGGCACTTTTAATAATCCATTTATGCATTTTCATCTGTCATGAACTTCTGGCAAATGTTCAGCAAGCGTAAAGATGTTTATCTCTGATGTATTTGTATATTGGCAAAGAAATACTTATTGTTTGAGCAGATATATGTAGGAGTAAGTGACATGCTTTTTAAGAAGTGAAGCTCATTTCCAATTTTCATTGCATCAGGAATTAAAGAAATAAAATATTTTTTACTTACCCTTTTTTACTTAATATTACATTTCTTTTCAATTACCTTCACATTTTGAGGAAAAAGTCATGAATATAAATGGGGCAGAATTTATTTTAGATACATAACACTTTGTCTATGCAATAAATCAAATCTAGGAAAATTTCTGTCACAGAAGTCTATAGTGCCAAATCTGAGGATATAAGTCAGCAAATGCAGTTAAAAGAAAAGGAAAAACCCAAGTTTAAAAAAAAATACTTAAAAGAGTTTTCAGAGCTAAAAATCAAAAGCAACAGCAAAATACAATAAAAAAACCCCACAATAACTTACTCATATGAAATTACAGATTTTCATACTGTCTCTTAAGAACTCTCAAAAATACTTATTTCATTACTTCACATTTTGTGAAATAACAATAAAGACTTTGTGATTCATAATGCTTGCATAATGCAAGACTGTTTTGCCTTCTTTTCTGAGAGGATATCTTAATGTTGAAAGTATTCCTTCAGCTGTCTGCAAATTGATACAATTTCTCTTCGCTGTGCTTCACTGTATGCTCGAACCGCTTCTCAAAAACTAAGAAATATGTTTATTGTGTATAACCCTATAGAAATACGGTTATATGTGTGAGGTTTCTCAGAGAGCTTTGGAGTTACTGACAGCAAGCTCATAGCAATAGTACTCTAAAGGTTAGGTATTTTTGATTATTGATGACAAGCTTTACATCTTATGACCAAAGTATCATTTTTGAGGAATAAGATTATCAAAACAATTTATTGTAGAAACTTTCTTCTAACTTTGATTAGTGTAAGTAAAAATCTAATAGGTACTGGTATTCAGCTTTCTTAAAAAGATAATTATACTTTAATATTCTAGGTGATAGTTTAATTTTCTAGCGAAGTATGTGTGCATATGGTTCATGACTTTTTAAGAATATTTTATTGGTGCAGAGTGGGAAACTTGTATCCATTTTCACAGCCATTATCGACTTTTTGATGACATTACAGGGCTATGTCTCAAAAATGTAAACAAAACCACAAGTAGTCATACATATTTTTCTTATTGTTATTAACTCTCAAATTTACCATACTAGTTTCAGACTGGTAGGAAAAGAAGCCACTTAAGGAGGCTTACTTGGTAATAGGCAGTTTAATGCATACATGGTAGGACAGAAGCTCCCAAACTTTCCAAAGGAATATGGAATGAAAAATTTTGAAGAACCGCACACTTCATGGCTGCATCTGTGCTGATAAATTAAATGTGACCAGAACTATTCTCTAGCACTGATTGAACCAGCAGCTTAGAGTATGTCTAGGTATTGTCCTATAGACTGCAGTGGCCCAGTCCAGAGCTGTGTAGAAACCATACTCACAGCCTGAAAATGTCCACAGTTGATTTTGGTATTTTGTATGTGGCCTGTGTATCCTTTCACTGTCTTATGAATATGAAGGATCAGCGAAATTATGTGAGTCAAGATGATAACGAAATATCCTTAAACAGAATAAGTGTTTGATGGATCTTTGATTTTTTTTTTTTTTTTGGTATCCATCACTAATGGTCTAGAAACATTCCTTGACAGAAAATTCAAACTACTAGATGTATTCATGTGATGTAATATACAGATTCCTACCATTGCATGTATATGTAAACACATACCTATATGTATATTTGTGTGCATCTGTTTAGTTGCTAATAGGTCTGCTGTTCCCAAATTGCCTCAGTGAGAATACTGTGGCAGCGTTGAAGTCTCATTCTGTGCAGTGGATCAGGCTTGTTACTAGTATAATTAAGTGCTCAAAGGGTCTGTTTAACAAGAGTCTTCCTTCTTCTGGTGCTTTAAACAGTACTGTTGGATATGAGAGAATTTATGGAGCAGCATCCCAAGTAAACTGGCACTCTGCTTTTTTTTCAATATGACTTTTTTTCTTTGGTTCCCCAGTCACTTGGCCAGATCACAAGCTGAAGATCCATTTCTTTGTTATCAGCTTCTTTCTTTCACTGTGCCAAGACAATTAAATTATCACTTATTCTTTAGAATAACTTTAGACCAATACCTGGCTTCTGAGAAATTTTCATCTAGCACAGCCTGAAACAAAACTCAGATTTCCACTCTCTTGCATCTGTTTCTTTACAAATATAACATTGTATAATATCTCTAATATTGCTACTATAAAATACAGTCCTTAAGAGCAATAAGAGATTTTAGTAATACTGTAAACACAACCTTTTACTGATTGTTAGTGAATTTTTTATGCTCATTTAGCCATCATGACACAGTTTTGTTCTCAGCATTCTGTTTTCCTTTTGCATCCCTTTCTTTGGTTTCTCAACCATTTTTGTTGCTTTTGGAATGGTGCAATACTCTATGCACAACAATTCCTCATCTGCTCCCTAGTGTATAAGCCCTTTGGATCCAGAAACTGCTCTGCTGAAATTTTCTACACCCATGTCCAGTTTAAATCGCCATCTGATTTACTACTTTTAGAGATACTTAATTGGCTATTTTAGTGCTTTTTCCAGACAGCAGTCTCCGCTCTTGCATTTGTCCCCTAGACAAGCCCTTTTATTTCAGTGTCTCAGAATGGGAGAACAACAGTGAGCACCAATAAGCCTGCATGTCTGAGTCACATTCTCAATCAACTAATCCATTTTTAGAAAAGTTGTGACTAAGGCAGCTAAAAACATTGCCAGAAACACAGTATTCAGTTACAGAAGATGTAACTTCTCTGAAACTTGCAGGCTATTGTTTTTAAGAAAGCAAGCATAAAAAGATTTTATTTTTGCAATATTGGGGGTGATTCATTCATCACTGAACTAATCCTGAGAGGTCTGAGAATACGATTTATTTTTTCATTACAAGCCTTATTACAATGAATAAAGTATTTACTAGAAAAATATACTCAGTAGGCGAACAACTGAATACAGCAAAAGTGCATTAAAATGTATATCCACATCTTGAATGCCATCCTTGCTTTTGGATGCACTTTCTGTCTGCAGATGGTAGAAGGATTAAAACACTTTGATACAGTAGCTGCACCAGCTGAAAAGGAGCTTGGGTGCAAATTAAAAACAAGTTAGTCTGTATTAGTGTTTGAGATACAGACCTAGCTGTTTTCTTAATACTGTCCACAGTTGGCCATGTTTACAGCAGGTGGGTATTTGTCCTCCATGGAAGTAATTTCCAGACAAATTTCAGAAGAGCAGTGTTTTCTGTAGAACACACCGCTGCCTTGAAGATGGGAACAATTTGTCTTTAACTTTACTGAAGAAGCAACCACTCAAGGTTATGTCTGTTTTAGCTTTCAGAGAGTCAACTTCACCTGGACAGCCAAGGGGTAGAGAGGAATCCAGGAAGCAGTTCAGAAACCAAACCTGTTTTATTTGCAATTAATTATTCCTTGCAGGACTGTCTTTTCTTCCTTCAACTCTGTAGGTAACCTACAGAGATTAGCTTCCTTAGCCCCTTGATCTTTATGAATGCTTTCCAAAAAATACGTTACTGCATTGTGTGTTGTACCATGATCAAAACAAAATCATTTTAGAGCCATTTTTTCACTGTTTCTCAGTGAGAAACACATGTGTTTGTTCTAGCAGTGTTGGCTTGAGTGTACATTAATCACGTTAGTCTAATTTTAACAAATTCAGTTGCATGAAGAAATGAAGCCATTAGTTTCTTGGACATTTATACAGTAATTATTGAGTGTGAGTATTGCTGAAGAAAAGCTGTATTCAGAGATGATTTCTGGATGCCCTACAATTTGTAATCTTCACAAACCAGGAAATTGTTTTAACAAGTCCTTAGGCTCTCTAAAATGTGAGCGTTAAGCTTGCTTTGTTGTGGAAAAATCAGTCATCCGGAAACTGTCTTTAAATTGGCATTATTTACAAGAATGTGAGATACCAACTTAAGCTTCAGCCGTTGTTCAACTTCTAAGATACCATTTGTGCAATAGAGCTGCGTTTCTAATTTTTTAAGTCTGAGCCTGAAGCAGCCAGTCTTTAAAAAGCTGCTCTAGAACCCCCACATATGGCCAATGGCTTTTGAGAAGAAAGGGCACTTTGAAGTGTGACCTCAAGAGTATTAAATGAAAGAGAGCTCGCCAGAGCCTTAAGACTTTGAGCCACCACCTTGAGCTGATTGGCTTAGGAGCGTTCCTCAATTAGGTGCCATGACCTGTAAGTCACTACCATCCCAACCACATATTAGTGCTGCTTGCAATCTGGAGCTCATGACAGCTTTAAGCCCCATGTCATCAGCACATTGTCAGATACAGCTGTTTCCACTCTACCACTTCAAAAGGGCTTGATTAAATGTCTTACTGTAACAACATACATAAAGACACACACGGAGAGTGAGGGGAAAAGGAGAAATGTACCTATAAGCAAAATAAATACAATTTTCACTAGATGGTTTAATCATGATGTGGGGGACTAAACCATTTCTTGACTTGAAGGGCTTATGTAATCAGTTAACACAATATCGTATTAAAAAGCAGTTTCTACAAGTGCTTCTTTAATTTTTTTTTCCCAATGCTGGAGTACAGATTTCATGCCAAGGGCTCCAGGCTTGCAAAATAAGCTCTACCTCAAGCTGTCTAACTGGTGAAAGAAGAATGCTAGTGATTTCTACATAATTGACTGTAATTTCATAGGCACCTTAGAGATAACATGCTTTCACTGACTTCTTAGGGAAAGTGTTCATAATTCATGGGGTTTATTCATGGCAGGACTTCTAAAAGAAAATACTTCCAATAGCACATACATCTTTTAAAAATAAAGTAAATGTAGCATTTTTGTCTTGAAACATCTGTAATCAAGATCTGCTTTATTATATATTTTTTCCTTCAATGTTTCTGTGCCAAATTTTCTTATTTGGTTTTCTCATGAACATTCAGTAATTGCCTCATGTAGCTTTACCGCATTTGGAGTAATTGTGAGGGAAAAAACTTAAATTAATTTTGCCAGCTTTGTTAAGGACATGGCCTGTTATTGCCAGGGAGAATTTTCATAAACTTTTTTAAGAGCTTCTGCTATGTTAAATCTACTGATGATGGCAGTAATGGATGGGTTAACAGCAATTCTTGCATTGCCTGCCACTGATTCTCAGTTGACAGAAAAACTGGCTGCACTGGATCCAATGTCATAGCCACACTGCTCCAGGGATACAGCAGATCCCTCACCAGCAATGTATCTATTGCTCCTGCAGATCTTTTGAGCGGATCTACCTCGTCCCTGTTATCCAAATGCAACTGGGGTGCCTTGCCATCCATACTCCTGGTTTCTGGAGCATAGTANATATATATATGGTTTTAACAGTGTGTATTGTTGCCAGTAAAGCATGACAATTTACAGCTGCAAATCCTTGTTTTAAAATGTTGTTCTGCCTGTTTACTTCTTTATTCAAAATAATGAACACATGCTAATATTTTAGCTTTATCTACTGGTGCTATGGCATGACCACAGGAGCTGTATTTTTAAGTAGTTAGATCCAGCAGATCCATCTGTTCAGTCGTCTGCCTGTACTGAAAGTGGAGCAGAAGGAGCTGCTGTCGACTGCCCATGTGCCCTCTGAGATGCTCCCAGCTTCTCCTGCCCTGTGTCATCTTCCTACTACCAGCACCTGTTGCTGCTAAGCCTCACACTGTTTAAGGCTTTCTCTCAAGTGTGCCAAACCTTCTGCCTCAATAATATGAATGGCTGTGGATTTCTTCCAGCCCAGCAGCGCTCTTGGCCTCCCGGAAATTTCTTCTTTCTTTGCTCCTGTTGAAAGTGTGAGGAAAAAGAAAACTTCCCAGGATCCAGTTCTTCCTCTCTTCCTGCTAAAGACTGAACCAATTCTTACAGGGCATGTTTCAGGCACTGAAACAGGTACTATGGTTTCCTAATAAGAATAGGCATGACTGACAAGAGCTGTATTTCCTGATGACATGTTTTTAATAGTTTGAATTCAGACAGATAACAGGGGTGGGATGCTTAGGCATGGATCAGCTCCACTGGGAGAGGAGATAGTGGAACACCCTTATTGAAAAGAGGACATCACTCTCTGAACTCAAAAGGTTAAGAGGGCTCTTTCTTGGTTACTATAAATTGGTTAGACTGTCCCTGTTGAAACACCATAAAAAAATGACTTTGAGATTTGATATCAGAATAGCTATGACATTTTTCAGTTTGCATAGTGCAAGGATGACCTGGCCTGAAGGTTGTGCAAAATGGGAAAATCCAAGAAAATTAATATTAGCTGAATATAAGCTTTCCTTCATTTCAGGCAGAAAGACTCTTCAGTGTTTGCACAGAAATAGCAATACTTCCCCATGTAAAGAGCTTTATCTGTGCACAAAGTCTCCCTGCTCCTCCTGAGCTTTTTTAAATCGTATTAGTCCCCAACTCAATTTTCTTTTGTTGTTGATTTGCTTCACCCCTTTTAGGTCCTTCTTGTCTGCGGCTAAATCCAAGGCAGATACATTATTTACATCCAGCTATTCGGGAAAAAAAGTGTTTTTTCTTTTGAACAAAACTATTTCTTTATGTATTTGCAATTATATTTGTTCACGGCCCTCCAAAATATTTTTATTACACATTTGGAGGGATTTTGTGCACAACTGTCAGCTTCAAGACAGGCTTCTGTACAGGCTGTTGCTCTGAATCTTAAAGTATTCCTACTTCAGCAGAGATTAGTGTCTCCCACCTTAAAAAAATACAAGAAGCAAAAAATTTAATATAGTGTTTTCCATCCCTGTAATCTCCATCAAGTGACAAAAGAAGAATACAGGCTATTGGAGTGGAGATATTTACCTGTACCTGAAGTACAATATCAGAATGAGTTATATAATTTGAAAACCAATTTACTCAGCTGTGGAAAGCACTGAATTTCCTTTGGGAAATACATGAGAATATTTATTCGCCTTACCCCAGAAAATCGTACATGTGTTTTCTCGTGCATTTTAGCAGCTCTGTAAAAGCGAAGATTGAATGTGCTTTTTGGGCAATTACAGAATACTTAAATCTAGTTCTCAATATTGTGATCCATCTTTGTGTGAGATGCAGAGGAACAAGCTGGAAATCCTGTCATTACAGTTCTCATCTTCACTTTTGTGAGAGTTAGGTTACGGGGAGTTGATTTGTACTCTCCTGATTATAGAAGCAGTTAAACACACAAATGTCTAAGATCAATTGGTTTGCTCAGTGTAATTTGTGAGCTTTGAAATTGAATTAAAATGTGTTTAAGTTGCTGTTTATTTCCCATCTAGAATTATTTTTTGTACATTGATATTCTAATCAATACAGAACTATTTTGTCTGTGCAGGTTCTAAAGGACTGAAATGAAAATACATTCAAGTTTCTCCTGCTTATGCAGATACTGCATTACAATAACACCATTGGCTTGTTTAGAGTTGCTTCTATTTCTCCTGCATATATGAGATAAATTGGACTCCATATGTTCTGATTTCACGTGGAAGTATGCAATCAGCTATGAGCTGTCCTTAGCTTAGTTTTCCAAGCTGTAAGCTGTATACCCCAGAAACAATCAGCAAAGTAAGCCAGAAACTCATTGTCATGGTAATTCAGAGTGTTTTTAATTTCATTTTTAGCTACAAAAATGTTTACAAATTTCCCATAAATATTAGTCCTTCTACAGTCGAATTATTGATGTAATGTATTTTTCAAGTCATTCAACTTCATGAACAGTGAAATGTGCAGGCACTGTTTTATTTAACGGGGAAACAAATGTTGGAAATAGGCATCTATACGCTAACTCCCCTTTTCTAATTTATTTAACCTTTAGAAGTCCATTAAATAATCAATTATTCTTACCAAGAACTGTTGAAACAGTAATCTTGTGCTAAGCATGTAGTCTGGGAGAAAGAAACTCTCTGATAATTCATACGCTATTTACTTAGCACATAGGTCAGACCAGGTTTTCAGTATGTCTGATGGCAATCCCTTGTGCTGCTTGGAGATGATAAAAAAGTCTTTTCTTCACAAAAAAAAAAAAAAGGTGTTTTGGTTAATGCAACTATTTTCCATTGTACGCTCTGTTGCCCACAGGTTCAAAATGTTATGTGACTAAATCTCCAAAAAAGAAAAAGACCGTGTTTTCAGAAAAATCATACATATTCATTGTTAGTTTAGTATGTTTCTGAAGAAGTTAATCGGGGAAGTATTAATTTATAGATTCTGTTTCTCTCTGGGCACCTACCCATGTTCTTCCAGTACCATTAGGTGATGTAATTCTCCTTGGATAGCTCATAAATTCTCCAAAGTGAAGGCATTTTCATACCAAATAATACTTAAGCTATTTCATTGTCAGGACTTTGATTCAGAAATTTTGTAGGACTGCACCTCAGTTGACTTGAATGGAAATCTCGCATTATTTTTAATATGTATTTTCATTATGCCAATTTGAAGTCGTTATCTCATGTATAGATATGTTCAGTCCACCATCAAAATTGCTTGAAGAAAAAAATAGATGTGAAGTCAGCTAGGCCTGTCCCTTGGAGTGCAGATTTGTTTCATCTAGCATTTTAGTGTTTTTCATCCACATCTTAGTAGAGAGATATTCTTTTTTCCTGTGCTTACTCTTCAAGAATGAAAAAAACTGCACAATGTTTGTGTTTGTACTCAACTGTGGTGTTCATTTACTGAATAATTTGAAAACTAGGTTTTTGAAACTAATGAATAGGAAACTAAATAGTCTAGATTTGTACTATTGAGTTAAGTAAATCATTATGCTTTGAGATGATGAGAGGTAGTAGTTTGTAAAGATGCAGTCTCTGCTCAAATTGTGGAATTGAAGATGGTGTATCATGGATAGATTTATGCACTTGATTGTGATTTACAGTCTGATAATAATATGGCAGGGGATACTGTGCTGCCTGCATCAGTTCCTGGAGAGAGCAAGATTGCCTTTGCCTGGTAAATTTGCCCTTGGTGTAAATCAGAAATAAAGTGCCATGAAATAGAGAACTCACACCAGTAGATTAGCATTTCAGAAACTGAACCATCTGTTTGAACTCAATTAAAAGAAAATCCAGCAAGGCTTTTCCTAATAGAGTGTTCTAGTGCCGATTCTAGAAACAATGCAGTGGATTTATCATGCAATTACAACTCATAAGAATGTGTTTAATGCCCATTAAATAAACCAAACAACTGTACACTCTCAATAGGATGTTTTGCAATAAATAACTTCCTAATTTTCTTCCTAATCTGTAGTTCTGATGTATTTCTCAGTCCAGGAATGATTTTTAGTTGTGTATTGACATATCCTACTAGATTTTTTTTTTCCTCCACAAGTTCTGAAGAAAATTTCTTTCTCACAAGATGGTTTTGCTGCAGTTGGTCTTCTCCCCCACCCTCCCACACCTCTGGGTTGAATGTAATTTTGTGTATAGAGGAGAAATGCCCTGTAGTGAGGCTGGTTTTGGTCTCTGAGAGTCTGCCTGAGAAGAACTGTACATATGCAGACTGCTAGGAAGGGGATGGGTGGCAGGTGTCTGTATGATGTAATTTGCTTTGAATTTGTTTTTAAGAGTAACTTCAGTATCAGCTTGAACGTATTTTTGCCTCGGAAAGTTAGTCCAGAGATCAGATGCCTGCAAATGAGAAGGTGCAGTGGGGAGGGGATGGAGAGTTGCTTGTTTCCCCCAAGGAACAATCCCTTTTTGAGACTTTCTGAACCCCATGTTTATTGGTTACCTCTTCATTTTGCATTCACATGATTCTGTTTACCACAGTTGGTTTTACTGGAGAGCAAATGTGCAATCTGTTGTACCTACTCTATTGAAATGTCTCCCATACAATGAACAGCTTTATTACTAAGCTGAGGAAGTTTTACTAATTCATCAGGTGTTCCAGTAAGGATTGTCTTCCTTAACAATAAATAAATTTAATCTGACATTATGGTTTGTAACAGTGCCAGTTGCCTCAACATCTGGCTGCCTCAAGCTCATTGCAAACAATTACAGCATGAAAGAAAATATAAACTTATTCCAATAAAACAGCAACAGTAAATAAAATCCACAATAAAACTCCTAGATTAAATTCCATAGGAAGATTTGCTGTATGTCTTTCAGTTTCTACAGAGGTGAATGATTAGTATATTTATGGTGGAGTTTTATTGAAACTCAGTAGCTCCACTTCATTTTTTCACATTCTGCCTGCATTTAAATACACTTCAAATTATCAGACATTTTCTGTCCTTTTTGAAAGATCCATGATCCTTCATTAATTCTGTTTGGAAAATTCTATTCAGATAGCTACATTGCTAGAGTTTTTTGCTGATTAGTTCACAAGTTGAGTGTTTTACCCATAATAGAAGAAGAAAATGACCTCTGAACAGATATTATGGGAATTGCACAGGAGACAAACTTTTTGGTTTGGGTGGAAAAAAGAGCTTGAACAAAAAGTTCACTGGTAGAACTCAAAAAGTTAATTTCTGTGGGATCCTGTGGTGTTCATATAGAATGAGTGATAGCTGTAGTAAAAATTGAGGCAAAATAACCTGAGTCATCAAATACAAAATTGCTTAGCAATTCTATTGGCTCTGGATTATACTTTGCTCCAGCTATAGGGAGCTTTTTCTGGTCCAGTTTGGAGCAAGCATCTGGTTTCACTGAATAATTTCTAACACCGAATTTCAGAGGCAGGAATTGAATTTTGATTTCTTGGTGCTAGTCCTGCGAATATTAATTGTCCTCTTGTGCCTTTAAAAGTAATTAATTTAACACTTTAAAAAAAGGAGACTGTTATTCAAATTGTTGCTTCATGTGTCCATTTCCTAAAACCTTAGTTTGACAAATGCAGAAAACTTTTGTTTGATGAACAGCGTTTGTCAGCATATGCTGCATTAAGTGCAGTCTTTTGGAGTAGAATGTGTAATTTACCACTGAACGTGTCTTGCTATTATTGATATTAATTACTGTAAACACATGTGTCACCATTTGGATGTGGTAAATAAGGCTACCCTAGCTGCAAGTAAACTTTTTTTTAGAAGTCACAACCTTGTAAAAGCCTAGTGAGCAATTAGTAGTCTTAGGGATCAAAAGACCAAATTTTAGAAATTGCAGCCCTGAAATCTTTAAGCTGTAAGAATAAAAATTAAATCCGTGCGCTTACTGTGGAAGTTAATAATTTTAATATGTACTGTGCATTTAATTACTAAATACTGTTCAGGGGACACCTGCAAGTTACTGGCTGCCAAAAAGTAAGGCATGAATTTTTATGAATTACACAGAACACTGTAATTCAGCATTTTGCAAAGGACCTCTAGTACATGCCTCTCTTCTCAGCTGCTCTCATAATTCTGTGTGTAAAAATCAAACTCAAGGCAAGTTTGGCCATAACCTTATTGGTTAGGTAAAAAGCATGGAAGTGATAGGAGCCTGATGAAAAAGGACAAAAGGGAAGAAAAAATATGCAATACCTCAGAATCTCCTGGTGTTTTCTTTTCTGTAATGCTCTAAGACCACACTTCGTCTGTGGGTTATCTTAATAATGATTGTGCATGATGGAAGCCTTAAACAAATTAACATTATTGTTCTTTGTGCTCAGAGCAGGTATGTCAAGTTGCACAACGGTTTACACAATGTGCATGAAAGCAATGCCTTATGACTACAAATACCTAAATAGTATGGGAAAACTAGTCATACCAATATTCATCTAGTTCTCAAGCATTTAATTCAATTGTCAGCCAAAGGTGCAAAGGCTTGTAGGAAATTTAATGTTCAACTGAACATTTGAGTTGAAATATTGGAAATCTCATTATGTTGAGATTTCCCTAACTAGAACTTAGTTAAATTTTCAAGGCTAGAAATAGACATTACTTCTTTCTGAAACTGCTGTTGTTGTCTATTCTACTCAAAAATAGAACCTCTAATGCAATATGCCTGTTACAAGCATCTTGGAAAAGCTTACAACCTGCTATGTGTACCGATGTATTTGATGAGTATCTGGGCAAAAATAAATGGATAATGCATTCATTCTCAGCAGACGTTTTTATTTTCTAATGACATTTTATTTGATTGGAAAAATGAACATGTGTTAATGCTAATAGTGTGAGTATAATTGTGATTAAAAACTCTGATGATCTGTACATTAGAGTTTTCTCTGAAGATTAGGCAGCTTTGATTGTGTTAATGTGGACAGCTATTCTAATCAGCCCTGGATGTGAGCTGTTGGGGTGATGTACATTATATTTTTATTTTTAACATTTTACATTTCTTTTAAGTTAAAAGTGGGCTTTGTCTTTAGGCAACAACACAAAGTCCTTTGCTTTTCTGCTTTCCAAGTTTAGAAAGAAAATGCAGGTAAAAATACATTTACTCACAAATTTATTTTCATTTTAATAAACTTACTTTGTCTTAATAGGACAAAATTCTGTTAGTTTTTATTTCAATTTCTATTTGTCATTATGGTAGTACAGATGACATTTCTGTCCACCAAGTTCTTCATTTGCTTGGAGTGCAGATTTCTACTTAGTACGCAGCATATTGGTGTTGGATAAGGTAAATAAGTTGCTAAGAGTTTTATAACGTAACCATGACTGTATATTAAAATAATCAAATTGCAGACATTAGAGCACAGTTGGGTTTCTATAAACAAGAATTAAGTAATTCTATTTTTTTTATTTTAAATGGAATCCTAAAGTGTGGTGAAAACTGAATAAGATTATCCCATCCTATACTGATGACAGCATTTAAGCTGGAAAGCAAAGAAGTTTAATTACAAACACTTTGAGGTCTGGAAAATGTTACCTTTTTTTTTTTTTAATACAACCGTAATATGAAATGCTTATAATGTATATTCCTCTTTAGGTTTTATTTTGGTAATGCAAGTACGTTATCTAAAAATGTCCATCACAGTTTCCATACAAACTGAGTGATTACTAGAAGACTTCTTAAGCATAAACCAAAGCAATTGATGCATGACCATTGGGAAAAAGTGTCTAGATACACAGGAATTACAGGTGTAAGTACGTTTTTGTGGGATGTTTTCAGCTGTTGTTAGGATTCATAGCCTTTAACAGTTGTAACATGTGCCTTTGTTAAGTTGCTGATCTGTAAACTGGCCTACCCTGAACTTACATAAAGGCCAATGGTAGCTTGTTTTTTAGCATCAAGATGTAACTTGTGTCCATACATGGTTGTTTGGTTTTGGATAGCTATGTTTATTACATGCTGAGCAGTCTCGGAGGGTTGAGATGAACAAGATGTTGAGGGAAAAATAATCTCCACTGGCTGGAGAACATTGATAGTAAAATGGCCCCTATTGATGTGGTAATTTGAGAAACAAAGTAGACTGCTTGTTGATTCCCTCCTATGCTGTCCTGGTTTAGGGTAAATTTGGAAGAAATTTATGTTCTAAGCTTATTTTCTGTTTTCTTATTTTCTAAGCTACACAGATGAATGGGGATAGCCTCATAAAATCAAACCAGGACATATGCCAAGTCTAGAACTCTTCCCTGACTCACAGCTGTGGGTTTCCTTAGTGATGCTGATGTCTCAATCCAGAAGCAAACTCAGTAATTTCGTAGTATACTTCTGGATTAAGACTCCCACATCTGTCACCATAAATAGGAAAAAAATGGTGAGGAACCCCTCCTTCACTTTTGAATTTCTGGCTTTAAATGTACATATCATGTAGTTTGCAGTTTGAGATAGGAGAGTCTCCAGTGTTTCAAAATACACAAGGTTAGATGCATACAATTTCCATATATACCCTCCTTTCACCAGGTGGGTTGAGGTGTCATCTGCTTTAGGTGTCCAGATGAGAGTATCCAAGTGTAAAAGAATAAAAAATCTAAAAAAAAATATGCATGACCTAATGTTTTTATAGTCCATTAGCTGTTAAGGCGACCAGGTATTAACTCATTCTGGTTTTCTGTCTTATTAACATAATATATTATCCTCACCTGAGACTATATATAAAAAGTGTTCAATAGAAACTATTTCATTACTATTTAATTTTAAAAAAATATTTATTTATTTATTATTTCTTTGGAGGTACTTTTTTTTTGTGCAGGGCATTCATCTTTCCTGGAAATCAATAATTTGTTAATTTGGTGAACAATGAATGAGGTCTCTTTCTGTTTAATGTCATGTCAGTAAATATTAGGTAAGGTTATTCTTTATTCAGTGTTAAGAACATACTACCCTTAAAGATGATGACTGAATCCAAGGATCCACTCCCCTCCAGTGCCTTGGCTTATTTTTCTTAAGATTTATGTAGCTATTTATGTAACTCATTCTTAAGGTAATTAGATAGAGACACAGGTTCCCTTTGCAGCAGAGATGTTTAGGTCTTTTTCTGACTAATACAACAGTGGAAACTGTGCTCAAATTAAAACTGGCAGGGTTTTCCTCTCCATTTCCACTCTTAACTGTTTAAACTGAAAGCTGTTGTTGACACAAAAGCATACTTACTAAAATTGTTCATAAGCAGATTTGAAATTTAAGTGATGTACTTAACTATTGTAGAGGAAAAGTTGCAGAGCATTTTTCCATTCTAAGAGCTTGCAAAGATGCTCTTTTTTTTTTTGTTTATTTGTTTTCCAGCAGAACAGAATGTTTTGCTGTCTGGTTTGATGACACAGGAAATCCCTTTCAACTTTGAATTTTAGCTTTTTTATTCTGTCTGATCCATACTACTTTGCAATACATCTTGTCATCTTGATCCAGAATGTTTTTTGCACCAAATCATCAGTACCTAGACAATTGCCTTTTGTTGTCTTAGCCAGCTTACTGGAGATTAGTGTCTTAGTTGTGGTTCATGTACTATTTGGGACAAAATACCAGACACAGCATATGCAAACTGCAGTTCTTTAGAAGCCTTACAGTGTAGAGAACCAGGTAGAAACATGAGTCTTTCTCCATAACTGCTGCTTGCTTTATCTGAGAACACCAGATCACTCTGATAAAAGATCTGCTTCCTTGTGCCAGTGATGAATTTACAGTGTTGTCAATGTATTGCATTGGAGAGGAAGATGCAGTTGGCAACAGTCGTCTCTCAGCATGTTCCTCCCCTGCTTTTCCTTCCACCAGTAATAAAAGTTCAAGAGAAAATTCTTGCTGTCACTGCAGGAGGATAAAAACAGGCATGACAGCATATTACTTAGTGGCCACTGATCAGATGCAGCAGTCCACCATGATTTTCTCTCATGCCTAGTGAGCCATTCTATAACTAATAATCTGCTGTTTGACTACTCAGTCATTGTACCACCTCTGTGTCTTCAGTTATCAAAGAGAAATAGCTGAATTCTTCACCCCTTTTAAACTAGAAGTGCTGGCATGAAATACTCATTTGTGATTGATGTTTTGTGTCCTTCTTTAACTCAAAAGAAATCCTTAAAAGAATAAGTGTCCTTAATTGCACTTTTTTAAAACAATACATAGCCTCTGTGTTTCTGGTAGGTTGGCCACACTTACTAAAATATTCATTGAACAGTTCTGGGGTTGTTTTGAAACATCTACAGTATCAGGTGTGGCAGTAACTCCTTAAGAACAAGATGGATTTTGGCAACATATTTTCGGTGACTTTTTAAAATAGGTAATTGAGAAGTATCTTGCACTTGTGATTCTACTGGAGTAAAAATTGCCATAATTTCCTTAGAAGTACCCCAGCACCAACAAAATGCTTTTTCATCTCAGAATCTACTGCCCTGATCTCTGTGGTGTTGAGCAGAGAAGGTCATCTCTAAGCAAAGCTTTGAGGAAAACAATTTCGGATTTCCTTGCTTGTGTTTGGACTGTTCTTTGTTCATACTTCTCTGCCATGCAAAAGGTATATTTGTCCTAGATAAAGTGTTCATGTATTTGTTTCTCTCTCCGTAACTTCTTCGACCATGTAGGAGTAAAATCGTCTTTTTGTGTTTGGGACTGTACTTCTGCTATGGCATTTACTGTGTGTGGAGCCAGAGATGACAAACAAGGAAGCAGTTCATCTTCTATGTCATTAAGATTGATTCTGTTTGTGGGTCCAATACTGTATATTGTTGCAGTAATGTAATCCTGAAATACTACTCAGAATGATTTTAAATTATTTGAAGATTCTATAGTTCTCTAATTTTAGAGAGGACTTGATAAGATTTTTTCATGGGCCAGTGCTCTCTTTTTATTCTGGTACTCAAGGGAAAATTTGAAAAAATTGTCAGCAATATAAACCAAAACCACCTCAGGCAATTAAATGCTTGCCTTGTGTTATTTCATTATTCGTTAACTACTCTGTTATTCCTTTCCCCTCCTCCTCACAAGCACCTTCCCCCACCGCCCCCAAAAAACCACTAAGGAAACAAGCACACCATGATAAAATGCTAATAATGGGAATAATTCCAGATAGACCATAAAAGACAGCATTTATAACCTCAATAGAAATGCCAGTCAGCTATTTTTGATGTAAAGCATCTGTCTCCAGAAGGAAATGAAGGCAGGCCTGTTTCTCCTTTCAAGTCTCTGAAGTAGTAGGTGGTGTCATTTGTTATACAGTGCTACAAGTCCCATGTTATTGCAGTGGTAGCTGCTGACTGCCTTTGTTAACGTACTGAAAAGTTTTGTCAGCTGTCTTTAATAAAAGATAATCTATGTGAAGAAAAACTACAGCAAATGTCTCTTGCTCTCTTATCCTCTGACCGTCCTTTATAAATGCCAGAGAGCAATACCACTGATGAAGAATCTTGCAGATGTGAAAAATTCTTGTGACTGTTGCAATAAAAATAGATATTGGGGTGACTGATACCCTAGAAAGTTAGGGAGCAGTCTTACCAAAATCCCATGCACTTTCTTATTTGAAATGTAAAGGAGATGGAATGAACTTTGAGTACTACCTGAAATGATTTATCAGTTCACATTTTCCGTGGATACCTTTGTGTAGAACATTAATAGTCTAGAATTTGTTAGGTGTACAAGAAGTCAAAAATTATGTGTAGAAGTTGGAAAATTTCAGTTAAAAGGCATGCACTTTGTTCATTTTATTTGTTTTTGTTGCTTGCTCTTGTGAAATTATATATCAAATTAAAGACATGATGGTAGAAGAGTTTGTTAGCTAGGCATATAGTCTTGCATATATGTTCTTGATTAGTCCCATACACACACCATATTTTCAGGAGGGTACGGAGGAAATGGGGAGGAATTCTGGAAGCCATATGAGACAACTGAGTTATTTCCTGCACAGTAAGTTTTGTGAATGCTGTAGAACTAGCCCTGAGCATATTTAAATATGTGTCGTACTTATATTAGTTTTTCTAGTTTTAAGATATTTTTAGTTCTTATCCATTGTAAGCTTTGTCTTGGTGCAAACACATACATAGTTATATTATAATTCAAGTGAGACGACCGCGCTGTGTCAATAACTTTAAGAAAGCTCTTTCATTCATGAAGTCTCATTAAACAAAAAAATAGGATGACTAGAGGGAATGGACATTTCCTACTCATGATTTGAGAAAATTCTCTCAAACAATCTGAAGTCTAAAAATGGGGGCATTTAGACAGTCATCAGTGTACATGGGACCTGATTTCCAAGCGTTCTTCACTTTAATAACATCAGTTAGCACCCAGAACATCTGCAAATAAGGAGTATATTATTTCATTACAAAACAGTATGCCAGACTGGCACTTCAAAAGTGGAGCTATAAAAATATGGCTGCCAATATGAGTTACTTGTAGCATAGATTACATTTCAGGGGCCTACTTTCCCTTCTTTTGAAGGGAAAAGTTTTTAACTGATTTAACTGATAAAACTATATTTTTTATATATTTAACTGATAAAACTATATAAAACCCAGCTGGCATTTTTTGTTTGTTTGAGTCACAGTAGAATGAAGTAATTGAATTACAGAAGGTGGAAAAAATCTGTCAGGGTAAGGCAAGAAAAAGTAAACCTAAAAATTAGAGATTCATCTTCATTAGCATTGTGATGTTTACAATAAGGAGAGCTGAACTAATTTTGTTTTGCTTATTTTTTAAACTCTGTAAGCCATTTGTTGTGAAAATTTGATGCATCGCAGTTCTTTATGAGATTTTGTGATGTGTATATTAATAGGTTAAAAGAAGCAAGAAGAAAGCTGAAAATGTATGAATATATAGTATGAAAATATACAATATTGGAATTATATGAACAACATTTCCACCACAAAATTTAAGTTTTGGACATAAGAATTATAGGGATTTTGTTAAAGCTTGATTAAAAAGGATAAGAGTAATGAGTTTAGCTTTATACTGGAGAGGTTTAGAACAAAGGTAAGTCTTCCTCATCAGAATGATTTCGTATTGCCACATCAGTCTGGGAGACCAACTGTAGTACATATTTTATTCTACCTAATGTATTTTCATCGAATCATCGAATGGTTTGGGTTGGAAGGGATCTTGAAGATCATCAATTCCAACCTTCCTGCCATGAGCAGGGACACCTAGACCAGGCTGCTCAGAATCCCATCAAACCTGGCCTTGAACACTTCCACAGGTTCTTTGGGCAACCTGTTCCAGTGTTTAACCATTTTCCTGAAGTTACTGTCACTGGAGAGCTCCTAAAGCATACCAACACACCCTCACAGTAGTCTGAACTTGATATGCCATTCACATTTTGAATATTATTTTGAGCAGAACATTGATGAGTGGTGGCTTGAAACACTTATCCTCTGAGGCAAAACTATGTGACTTCGAAAGTGAGTTTTCCTGAAGTTTATTGAAATTTAGGCTGACTTGAGGGTGAGAACCATAATGAACTTTGTGTGGTATTTTTTCCCATTTTTCTTTAAAATGCAAAGTACTGGTTTGACAAATGCCCTTAGTGTGCTCTCACTAGGATGTGAATACCTTTGGTGCTTGCCAAAAGGTAGGTTAGACTCTTCAGCTTCATAAATGTGCTTTTCTGCCCTTTTAATATTTGTTAACTCCAGTGACCAGGATGTTATTATCATGAAAAACCTATTATTTCATAATGGAATACATAGAGTTGAAAAAAATAAAAACAAGCTAAACATTTTGTCTTAGCTAAACATGAAAAAAATTTAGTAATGTAAGCTTTTAAATTGATTTGTTATAATATTTTAACATTTTTGTTAATAGAATAGCATTTTTCCACCATTGTTAATTTTATTCAATCATTCATTAAGAAATAATTTGCACAACCTGAAGCTAAATGGATATCCTAGAACCCCTGAGTGCAGGGTGTATTTTCAACCAGTTACAATTAAAACAAGGAGAAGAAAGGGATAAGTTCCAATGTGTTAACTATTCCCAATGATTATAAACTCTTTATTGGCAATGGGTTTGATTAAAATTAGATTCTTATTGCTAATTCACTCTTGGATTACTTTAATTTTCTCTTGGAACCTGTGTTATGCCAACAGTACCACATTTAAAGCTTTTTGAGTTCTGTGTTTTCTCATTAAAGAGAGAAGTCTTATGTCTGTAGGCACCAGAGCTTGACCTGTTTAAAGCACAAACTACACAGCAGCTGTTCAGAAACTTTTTCTTGTTATCTGTATTTGCTTAAATTACTAAATTGCTTCCATGAAAAATCAGCAAACATAAGGGAGTAATTTAAGTGGAAGAAGATTGTCTAAAAAGAAAAATTGAAAATATCTGTAATATTCTTACTTTTTTTTTTTTTTATTGGTACCAGTATCCAGCTGCCCTAATGAATCTTGGAGCCATTCTCCATCTGAATGGCAAACTGAAAGAGGCTGAAGAAAACTACCTCCTTGCTCTTCAACTTAAACCTGATGATGTCATCACCCAGTCCAATCTTCGCAAATTGTGGAATATCATGGAGAAACAAGGTTTGAAAACATCCAAAACATGATTATAAAAACTCTGAACTTCTTTTCCTTAAAGTGGTTAAACTCTAGAACTAGAACTTCCACACAGTTGTCAGGTCAGAGAACTTGCTGGACTTGACTGCAAGGATCAGAGGTCCTAATTGCTGCTAGGAGAAGCTATTCTGCTAGAGAAATAGAAAAAGGGAGACTTGGAGGGATTCATGAAGAACTTGTTACGCAACAAAAATATTTGGAACAATGGCACGTGACAGAAGTTGTTTGGGTATATTTGATAAATAATTGCAAATCCCATATTGCTTGCTTTTGGGTGGGTACTTGAAATGTATACTGTCACAGAAATACGAAGGGAAAATCACACAGTATACACTGAGCCATATGGGAGTTAAAGTGGTAATAATAAGTTAAAGTGTTTTGCTAATATTGTAACTCATTAAAATGTGTACTAAATCCAATGTGTTTGCAGTTTGTCTTAATGCTGCTGTATCTCACTTTTGAACCACTTGCTAGCCAATTTCACAGCTTATATGGCCCAATTTTTTTCAAACCTGTCACATGATTAGATGACAGCATTGCAGGTTGTTTACTGAGAACAAGCTGCCTGTTACTTCAGCTTGTTAACTTACGGGGCAGTTTTCTTGAGATACACAGTCAAATTTCTGTGAGGTGAACAGAATGACCAAGGAGCTGTCTGTATTCTACATCAGGTGTAGTATATAGGCTGGTAAAAAAAAGATCAGATGTGTGATTTAGTAATACAAGCAAGAAGGATGTTTGCCCTGATACCAAATCAGTGTGGTCAGACTGTCATCTTAGAAAAAAATGATTGGTATTATAGAATAATGTGTTTGACTCTCTTTACTTTGCTATCAGATAAGTCTAACTTTAAATTGGACTCTGCATATTATATTTTTGCAATTACTAATTAAAATGAGATTTGAAAATATTAGTGCTCGGGTAGGCTAAAATGAGACTTCACGAGCAACTCCGAGAAAAGGGAATGTTATGCATTGGTGAGGCTAGCAAATAACTGAAGGGACTCCATTTGATCATGCTTAAAATAGTGTAGATTAAGAGGAGTCACTAATGGTGGTTGCCAGTTACTTTTCATATTGTTCGTGTTTTAAACAAACCTATTCAGATTCTAACCAAATATTAACATTCTGTTTGTATTCTGACACATGCTAGCAGCAGAGCTGTCAAATATCTAAATACGCTTTTGGTGAGGTTCAATTTATTTCTGTTTCAGAATGATTTAGCCTCATTACTGTTTTAGTCTTCAGATTTTAAATGTAAAAATAATTTATTTTAAATTGAAGTATATGAAGCTTTAGTAATTTTTTTTCCAGGCCATTTGTTAACTGCTTTCTTTCTTTGGAATAAGTATTATTGTTTGTAAGAAAATTTACTATTTCATTTAATGGCCCTTTGGTATCTGCTTCAGTATTGCTTTCATAATGATAGATAAAAGTGTTAAAGTGGTAGAGCACCTTGAACTGAAGCTTCTTCAGGATGTTCTGTTAAAACTCTTTATTACTGAAAAGGGGTTTGGGTTTTTTAGTTTATGTATTCCTTTTTAACTGTTGAGCACCATTCCAACAAAAATGTAGAGAAGAATACACCTTGCTGTATTTATTTATTTATTACTTGACTGCAGCAATGTTACCTGCCATTAACACAACAGTCTCTAAGTGTTGCTGTTTCCTTTATTTGGGTTTACATGCATTTGTTTTGTGGTTAGTGTATGTACCGAATGGGAAAGGGAACACTTGAGTTAAACTCTACCTTCTTGGTCATTCTACCCTTACACTTGGATTTTAAATCTGTATTGAAATAGATTGGGGAATAGCTGTTTCAAGTCAGTATAGTAGAAAAACTGTAGTTATGTGTATTTCCTTTTCTTTCCTCTTGCTCACTAAAATACTGTCAGTTGCTAAGTTTACAACTGGCCCAGCAGAAGGGCCAGAGGGGCAAGATTGTTTGGTTTTGTGGAGTGTGTCAAGTTTTTCTCAAATAGTGTTCTTGCTGGAAAAGCAAAATCGAAGGATCAAAAGTTGACTTTCTACTTGATTGTTGAAACCAGTGTTAGAATACAATGGTAGCTTGAACTTATTCTCCTGCTTTACTGACTTTCTGGGAAAAGATATAGAAATAGATAGTAACTGTAACTGAGCTTGGTATAGAACTGTGGTATCCTGCAGCTTTATTTGCTCAACAGCCATCAAATTTCGATGGCTTATTGGTTTTAACCATTCACCAGGTTATTTGTCTCCTACAACTTGTACTTATTCTTGTTTGGTAATTTTTATTCATTGCACAAAAGGGGGAAGAGGGGAGCACTCCTGTGATACGGTGTCATGCTTGCATTGATAACTGATTTCGTTTGTTTCTTAAAAAAAAAAAAACAACAACAAAAGTAAAGAAAAAGCAAAAAGGACTACGGTAAATTCACGAAGAATGTCCCTGAATACATTTTTTAAATATAGGTCTGAGCTTGATAACTTTCTTCTTTTGGGATGAATTTAAAACATGTTTAAAATATGTCTCTCTGCTCAGGGATTTGTGGTGGATTATTGCAGACAGTGCTAAAAAAAAAAAAGAGCACAAGACAAGTTTACTAAATTAAAATTTTATTTTTTGAAAAACTGTTATTTGTATAAATTATCAGATTTGTAGGCTTTCCTTTTTGTAGAAATAATTGTTTATGTGCCAGATAAAAGAATTTCAATTTTGTTTTCAATAATAAAGCATTGATAACTAATACTCCGTGTAATCCTTTGTGTTACTGTAACAGCACTTTGGGTTTTTTAATTGTTCTAATTTAATGAGTAATCTTGATTATTTTTTGTATGGGAGGACTGTATAGCATAAGTAAAATACAACCTGTCACATTTGTCTTTCTTCTATACTCTATTGCAATTAGACTTCAGTGGATATTTTCAAAAAGATTCCCTGAAAGCATTTTTTAATAGTTATACTCACTAAATCTAGCCAAAGGGATGTGATAACTATCATATTTGATTATTGTATCTAAACTCTGCAGGAATAAAAGCGGATTAATATATTTACAAAATATTTTTTATATTACCATACAAACATGGTGTCAATAAAAACATTGCTAAAATGTAATTGGTTACAAAAGCTGAAGAGAAGGTTCTGCCTATGTACAAGGTCTTTTGCATATATGAGGTCACCTTTTCCTCATGCTGCAATGCCATATGACGATTTTCAAATCTTCTGCCTTCCTGTGCAGAGAAGTTATGAAACAATATGGTTCTTTTGCCTTTTGGCTTTCTCTTAATCTTCTATGGACAGAGCCTTCTTAGCTCAGTGTAGCACTAATATTCTTATATCTTCCTAGTTCTGTTGCACTCAGGTCCTGAGCATTGGCAGATTTGCTCTACGATTGAAAAACGTGCATGGGCATGAGCAGAGCAGTCTTCCAGTCACTGACTTGCTAATTCACCTGTCATGCCTGATTTTTATTGAAGGTCACACCTCACCTACAGACATTCCTTGCCTGAGCAGGTGTTGATAAATGGCAGATGATGAATGCAGAGTATGCAAATAATCATCTGGACTTGTTTCTCGTGGAAATAGAGTCTAAGCACAGGCTTGAGCTCCTGTTCTGGCACCTTAGCCCTGAACCTTTCTGTGTGAGATCCTGTTCTGTCTGCCTTGTGCTGTGCTTCCAATGTTTCTGTTCTTCCAAGAATCACACTTTCAGGCAACAGATACTTGCTACATCTTCATTTCCGATGAAGGCACATGACAGCTCTCTGGTGAATTTTTTAGTCCTGCTTTCACAGACCCATCTGAACTTGCTCTCGGTAGCTGGTATGGATGGTTGCATCACTTCTGGGATTTCAAATAGGATAAAGGTAAGGCACTAAATTATTGTGTAAGTACACCAGCTCATTTGGATCTGGCTTGGCACTGTGTTGTAGGCATTCCCATAGCAGTTCTGCCTGACAGAGGTGAAATGCAGGTAGCATGGGAGAGACACTGCTTCCAGTTCACATCTGATAACAGGCACCAGCAGCTGAATTACAATCAGATAGGCTCCCTTAGGTGGACTGACCCTGCAACTCGAAAAGTCCCTGCCTTGTTTCACAAAGATTCTGAACATTTAATCTCCCTGAGATTCAGTAGTGAGACATTGAAAGAATGTGGTTAGAGGAATAGAATACATCTGATGTTGTCAGGGGATTTTATGAGGGAGGCTGGGAGCAGAGGCAGACATTTTGGGGGAAATTAGTAAACCTTTAGAGGTTTTTATTCCAAGAGCAAAAAAGGAACCCTGAGATCAAGTTATTCTAGATTAAACTGTGGAAAAGCGTATGCATCAGTAATTTTTTTTTTTTTTAAAGCTAGAAAACAAAACCCCAAAGCTATACAGACTTGTAAAAAGTTGTAAGTTCTGCTAAAATAATAAATTGAAACCAAACATTGCCAACAGGAAAAGCTGGCCTTGGACCATAGTATTATAAAGTTCAGGACATAAAAATATATTCCCCATTGTGCTGGTTTTGGCTGGGATAGAGTTAATTTTCTTCACAGTAGCTGGAATGGTGCTGTGTTTCAGATTTGAGCTAGAAACAGTGTTGATGTCACAGGGATGTTTTAGCTATTGCTGAGCAGTGCTCACACAGCAGCAAGGCCTTTTCTGCCCCTCACACCACCCCACCAGCGAGGGGGCTGGGGGTGCACAAGGGGCTGGGAGGGGACACAGCCAGGACAGCTGACCATGGGGATATTCCAGACCATATGGTTTCATGCTCAGCAATAAAACTGGGGTGGAGTTTGGCAGGGGGCAGCTGTTGCTTGGGAACCATCTGGGTGTCAGTTGTTTGGTGGTGAGCAATTGTTTTTCACTTGTATCACTTGTGTTTCTTGGGCTTTATTTTTCTTAGGTTTTTGTAATATTCCATTATTATTGTTATTACTGTTAATTTTCTTTAAGGTATTAAATTTATTTAAATTTTACTTACTAAATTTTTCCTAAATCAGCCTATGATCTTTCTTACTTTTACCTTTCCAATTCTCTCCTCCATCCCACCAGGAAAGAGTGAGTGAGAGGCTCTGAGGTGCTTAGTTGCCAGCAGGGGTTAAACCATGACACCCATGAAAGACTGAATGTATGACCCAAGTTATGCCACTTGATTGGAAAACATTTAAAGTTGTATTTTTATTCACATTTCAAGTCAATGTTTCTCCCTTCCCTGAAAGATAAATTCTTTATCGTATTTACTCTGTTGCTATGCACTGTCTTCAGTGGTGCCACTGTTCTAGAGCTGGACAGCTTTAAAGGTTATGTATGAGGAAGCTTTTCAGAAGGGCAGAAACACCACAGTGCACCTTCAAGAAAGGTTTAAGATTAAATAGATTAAATAATTCACTCTTGCTGTACACTCAAATTATTTTGAATATAATTTCAGTAACAAAGCCTAGTTTTACTTACTAAAGTTATTAAGCTTACAGATACTTATGTGTAAGGCTGAAGATTAAATTGTTTATACATACAAATTTCTATCCATTTGTGTGCATTTAACCACAGATTTATGTTTTAAAAACATTAGAGATTTCCTTTTGAAGAAATGGGTGTGGAAGCCATGTTGTGAGAAGATGTGGGGTTTTCTTCGTTTGATAGAACTGTGTGTGAATCTGTCTTTCCTTGCATCACTGGTCCTTTAGCTGATGACATTCTATTTCTACAGGAATATTTTTGGTTTTTCTCTCCTGCAGAGTTTCAGTAGTTTAAGTTACAGGTTCTGTCTTGAGCTAGGTAGAAATGGAGCTTTGATGGCTAAACTTGAGCTCAGTTTTGATTTCAGTAATTATTTAACCCAGGTGAACAGATTTTTCAACCCAGTAATACAGTGGTTTGCTGAAACAGGTAATCCTCGAAAGCAGTGATTGTTTGAGAGTCTTTGTTGATTCTTCTCTACGTTTTTTTTTTCTCCTGTCCGCAAAGCATTTTTTATCCTCTTCTGGAGAAATATTTTATTTTGTCTCTAATTTCCTTGAAAACAGATGTTCCTGCATGCCCAGTATTTTTCTTTATTACAATGAGAAATTAGCTTTTCATAGAATTGATTTCTGTTATTTGGTCGTATTTGTTGCAACCACAGCCATAAGTTAGTTTCTCTACAGCACATGAGTGTGTAATTCAGTGTATTGTTCCTTATATTACATCAATTCCCTCTTCTGGTTTATACTGATATGCACAGCAAATCATTGCCAAAGTGACTCATTTCTGCACACCCACAGTTTCTGCAATACAGCATTGCTTTTCATATTGTGATAGAAAATGTTTTGATATGACAACATGAAAATGTAAGATGGTAGAATAGGCATTTTTTTTCAACCACCATCATTTCCTAGCCTTTTTTGTCCTTTTCCTTAATGAAAGACTTTAACAATGATTTTTTTTTAAAATAAACAGATATAAATAGAGCTCAATGAATGGCACTTATGCCTTAAAATTCATGGATAGAGCGCAGTGGCTCTGTCAATAACATCTATTCTTTTAATTACTGTTCCTCCCTCCAAAATGCCATTTCTCTATGAAGTTTTAATGTCAATTAATCTTATAGCTATATAACTTTAAATTTCTGTTTCTTGATTTTTTTAAAATGGAATATGTCTTCTGATAGTTCTCATTAATTGAAAAAGTCTTCAGATATTCTTGCATAGAAAATTGTTTCCCCCATTTCCTCTGTTAGTTTTATGAATTATTTAGAGACCAGAAGAGGAACAGCTTTTCCTGAAGCGAAAGGCAGAAAGACCTCTGCTTGAGCTTGTACATCAGTTTTATGCCTTTTAGCCAAAGCCTGAAAGAAGTAAAATTTGTTTTGTTTCAGTTTGGTTTCGTTACTTACAACTGGCTTCAGCATTCTAAGAATAATTTGATGTCCAGTTGATGGGTTTTGCACATCGTCATGCTAAAGGCACACTTTGCATACCTGTGAACACGTGTGTGTCCCACTGGCACCATCGCAGCCTGATAATCTCCCTGTCAGTTCTGCAGGTATTTACCCAATTTATTCTGAATCTCTTACTTGCTGTAATGTTTATTCTGATTGATATGAAAACTTCCTCTCTGACATAAGAAGAAGAAAAAAAAGCCGTGTGAAATGGGATGGGGACCATTTAGGATTTTTGTGGACTCTCAATAGTGGTACATAAATGTCAATTAGAGGTGACCATATAAAAGTAGATTTTTGTTTAACTCAATGAAGATCATGATTTTGAAAAGATAAGGAATCCCCTGCAAATTCCCTGCAAATAGGATTACTAATACTTAGATTTGTGAACAGATTTGTTATTCAAATACTTGTTATACTGATCAGAGTAATAATATTTACTGGAGTTCTGCTGTGCTTTGCTGTTTGCTTACCTTGTTTTTTTCATCATCATTTCAGTTATGGTGCACTTTTTACTCTCCAATTTATAAATTAAGGTATAAGATTTTGAAATTTATTGAAAAATTACTTATTAAAGATGTCATCAAACATCATATTTTCAATATTTGTCATCTTCTGAGGGAAGCTTAGGAGTAAGAATTAGGAAGGAGAAATCTTGTGTTGTATTTAGTCACTTTTTTAGCTTTGTTCCCATATAGATAAATAATTAGCTATACAAAACCCTCAGAGTTCCACAGATTAAATTGTTTATTTAACAATTTAACAATGTCAGAACTGACACACGCACCTGGGCCCAGGTAACTCCAGGTGAAGATAAGGAAACACATCTGATCTCTCCCTGGAGGAGGCACACAGTTATGAAGCAGGATCTTCACCCTACAATCATGCCAGCTACAGCTTGTTAGGACATTTACTATAATTTCGCTAATCCTGAAATCAGGTGAGCCCATCTCACTCTCAGGATCAAGTCTGTTTCTGAAAGAAATGCATAAATTAATGATGGTCATCCCTGGAACACCTAGAATATAATACACTAAGTTTTAAAAATGGCTACTGGCAAGAAATACATCAGCAAATTTGCTTTTTCCTGCGTATTTTGAACTGTTACAGCCTTCTGACACACAAGGCAGGAAGATGTGGTGCGTGTGGGCGTGCTTGGGTTCTCTGCTTTAGCTGATAGCTTGTTGCATGTTTGTGAAGAGTTGATCTCTAAGCAGGATGTGCTTAGAAAGATTACACAGGGACTGCAAATTACTTACATGATTTCTACTGTAAAAAGTCAACAAGTCAACAAGAAAGTCAACAAGTGTTCATTGACCATAGGGAGAGGCTGAGCTGGACCTTGATAGTTCCCCAAAGAATGGTCAGTGAGTGAGACAGGATGGAGAAGCTGGCAATCATGCATGGATTTCATTCATCTTATTAAGAAGTATAATATGAAAAGGGTCACCTATACTGATTATATGAATTTTTTTTCTTTGTGGAGGTGGAATCCCAGCAACCTCATTAGGCCTGAGGTATACAAAATACAAAACTAGCAAAACTGGACCAAAGCATCCTGAAAGCATTTATAATCAAGTGCAAAAATACAAGAGGATTCTTTTTTTACATCAAGTATTACTACCTTGCAAAGCTATGCAGTAGCTCAGACACCTCGCTGAACCTACCATCCTCATTTGCTAGAGGGTTCAAAAACATGTTTTCTGTTGGTTTGGGTTTTTTTCTACCTTCAAAATTATAAAGTAGCCATAACAACTCACTAACATCTAAAGAAAAAGCACAGAGAAAATCCCCATTTTAGTCCTTATTGTAGAAAATACCAACTGATATTTGGGCTCCTAGAAATCTGGGTCGAATGGGACTACGGGACTACATTTTTTTGACAAATCCCAGATTGACATACTCATCTTGACACTTCCCTGCTTATACTCTCAGGAAGTGACAAGATGAAGAGTTCATCTCTCAAACTTCCCTAACCTTAATCTTCCCATAACCCCACTCCTACCGTTGGCTCTTGTCCCTACTTGCCCTGCTGTATTCATTGCAGACAGTACTGTCTCGAGAGCAGTGATTTGTTCCTTCCAGCTGCCTGTAAAGTGCTCTAATGGGAATGTATAAATAAAAGTAATTAGTTTTTCTGCTTCATTCAAGGGACTATAAGTAAGAATAACAGAGTACACAAATCTAACTTTTATATAAATTACTTCATTGCAGGGTTAATAGTTTTTTAATATGCACCTCTGGTTTTACCTCTTAAATGACAAGAAAAGACAGTAATACCTAAAACATAAAATTACCTCAAACATTTCAGATCAGAGAGACTCAGAAAGCTGTAGAAATGATAGATTAACTTATTCTGAATAAGCAGCATCACTTGGTGTTGGTTTTCTACTTTTAATTCAGAATTGGAAATGATATAACCATACTCTATACATCGTAAGAGCAATTGTGCAGGTTCCAACCATCTGTTAAATTAAACATTGATGATTACTATGAACATATGGAGCAGACCTGGTACAAGGGGGATGATAACTCTGTGCATATACCTAAGCCCTTGGAGCCTACTTGATTCACAAGATTGGATACCCAATTAGGAGAGCTGAAGGGTGGAGGTTTTTTTTTAGTGGAGTGTCACTCACTGCAAAGTTCAATGGCAAAGGTTTGCTCCAATCCTTCTATATTAGATATTAGATAGTATATCCTGTGTCTGAAATTCTGGAAAAGGTCCAGGTAGTTATGTCTTTTAAATAAATGCTTTAATATGTTGGCACTTTTCTGGCAGTAATTTCCCCTGCTAGACGTTAATGTCTTGGTGGTACTTTGGAAACTGGGAGAGGGCAATAAATCTCTTGAAGAGAGCAGTTTTGATTACTAACAAAATCCTAAGAGAACAAGACATAGCCAGTATATGTGACAAACCTGGAAAAATAAATAAACATATTATTTCAAACAGGAAGCTTCTCAAGGGTCCTTCTGCTTGAGGGCCTGCTCCCAAATAACAGAAATTGTTGCTGTACAGTTTCTGCTGCTTTTCAGATGATGTGCTACTGTTCTTCACCTATTTGGCTTGTAAGGAAGCAATTCTGTCCCAGTTGAAGATCATAATGGTTTTGTAACGGACCCAAGTGGTTAAAATTTCACTGTAGAAAATAGTTTGTGATAAGGACTTACTAACATTTTTGTGCTGGTTCTGCTGATTATTTTTCTGATCTCCTAGCATGGTAAAAATTACTCTTACACATACTTTGTTCAGGAACAGAGACATGAAGTGGTCTTTACACAAGAAGCCACTCAGGTACACTGTGTTTGTCTGCTGGAGCTTACTGCCTCGCTCAGGCAATGTGAAGCTGTGTTATTTAAGAGCATCAAGACAGAAGCTAAAGCATCAGTACTGGAGCAGAGAAAGGCTGGACATAATCATTGAGTTGTTGTTTTACTGTGCAAGGTCACATTAGCAAATTATAACAAGGATGCTTTGCAAAAGCAATCTTTTTTCTTGTATGTTTGGGAAAATAAAATTTAGTGAAAGATATATCCCCTCCAAATTCTGGGAGAGCTTCTGTTGTTAAGGCAACTGGAGTAATCAACTAAGAACTAATTTATGTTTCAGTTTTTCAAGCGCACATTTGTAATTATTTCAGTGCTGTACTGAATTAATGGTAAAGCCTGATAAGAAGATGATCTGTCATTCCTATGTATATCCCCTTCTCCTCCCATTCTGCAAAAAACATAAGTTTTTAGTAGCTTTCAGTATAACTTCTCTTGTGATGGGCTTCAAATGCACTTCACAGTCCACTGAGCAATGTTTGAAAATTGATTAAAAACTGTAATTATTGTACCAGGAACATAATCATGATTGATAGGATGAAGCCAAGTAATCAAGGGGAAGCGGAGGATTCTCAGACTGAGACTTACTTCTGCTCTAGCAAAATGTAATTGAAACAAAAAACTGTATTTTCTGAAAGTTGGATGAGTTCTTTTACTGGTGTTTTTAACACACAAAAAGAGAGAAATCGCAAATACACAAATACATCACCCCTAATAAATACCAAGCCTCTTGAAATTATGTGGATTTCTGCAACCTCAAGTTAATATAAAAAAGAGCAGGTTCTAGTTGGTATAAACCAAAGCATCTAGTTCTAAATATGCTATCTCATGAGGAGGAGAGTAAAATGTATCCTTAATCCCTGTTACACATTTCTTTTGTAAAGTCCAACTGTAATAACTCTTGTATGTTAATAATTAGTTTTCTTTTATCACAGACCTCATGAACCTTTTCCTCTGAAATGCTTTCATGTTGTTAACTTTTTGTGAAAAAATGTGTTCTTCACTTTATTTATCAAAAAATATCCAAAAATAATTTCATGAATGGATGTCTTTTTCGGTCCTAATTTCATTTTTTTTGGTGATTGGGTTCTCGTGTTTAGTTATTTTCTACCTTCATTGTCACAGCCGTGATTTATTGCATGATCACTTGATTTTCCTAAAGGCATCATTCCCTCCCTGAATTTTGAATCTAAAATGCAATATTTTAATCTTACCTAATGTTCAGTATTAATATTGATTATGTATTGAGGAACTCTAACTTTTCAAAGAGCTGTTGGAAGGGTTGATTGTTGTGGATGTAGATTACCTCTCAGCTGCTCAGGGGCTTGTTCAACTTCACCCTGACTCTCACTGTGCTGTTGCTTTTCCTCCCTTCTGTGCAGGTCTGTGCAATGGCAGGAGTGGTCTTTTGGGGAGTTTAAAGCATCAGGGCTTAATGTTCTTGTGGAGGTATAGATTCAACATATATATCTGAAATGTGAAAGCTTCCCACTCCAAGTCTCAAACCCATTACTGATGACAGCACTTTTCATTACAAACTTGCTTGCTAGATTTACAAAGAATGTTTTGGTGCTTGAAGCTCATAGAAGATCTTATCATTCAGAACCAACTTACAGAGAAATCAATTACTGTATTCTTTTTTATCTTTTCCTTTAAAAATATACTAAGCAAACACAAAACCAACAAACCCGCACAAAATTTACAGTTAATTGCAGGGTCCAAATTTGCCTTTAAACTGTTGTGGCTATTACAGGATATTTTCTAGCTGGGGCTCAATCACTGTCAACAGTCACTGCAAGCATGGGCTAATTTAATTTAATTACGCAACAATGCAAGAAGCTGAATTTAAGGCTAGTTACCTCACACTTGATGCGTGTAAACATTTTTTTTATGGATGTTTACTGTATGTCAGCTGATCGACAGTAGCTTGAGTAATATTATCCATGCTGAAAGCAAAAATCTACTTTTTGGTGAAGTACAAGTTAACTTGTTAATGACTGGAAGTGATACAGCTGGATCCTAGGCTGACGTAGAATTGTGTCTGAGGGTGTTAACAAAGCAAATTAACAAGTTTATTTTGTCAAAGATCCTTCTATAATTGTACCAGTTGATGTCTTTCATGCTTACAGCAGATGAATGAGGACAATTATTCCATCTGATAAGCCAGAATGATTGGATCTATTGGTCGGCCCTTTCTTAATGTAACCTATCACAGCCCTCACTCCGAAATGGGTAATCTCTAATCCTTTCAAAAACATAATGCTTAGGAGCAAAACAATAGAAGTATTTTCTGCATAAAAAAGAGGACTAGGAAAACCAAACTGTAACACAATCACCTCCATTTTAGGTGAACTCAATGAAATCCATTGAGATCAAATAGGACAAGCAGTAGTCTGTCCTATTTGCCACGAGCATAGCAGAACACTGGCTGCAATACACAGATCATTTGGAACTGGCCAAAGAAAAGCTAGTGGGTCCTAATGCAATCCATCAATAGTAGGAGGAATAGGATATATCAAGGACAGAGGATGTCAAGTGAGAATGTATTACAGAAACACAACAAAAATGGCCTTTATTTCCTTCCCATCTGTTTTTCCGTAACAGTAATTCTGAAGAGCAATAATTAATTTTTTGTTACTGCAAGCTTAAAAAGGAAAGCACGCTAAAGAATGAGTGTTATTAAACAGGACATGGATTTATTTCCAAGTAAGCCCTTAAAAAAAAACACCCACACAAACTTAGCAGCATCTTTTATTCACTACAGATGAATCAGTGATGACAAACACTTGCCAAACTATTTGAATAGCTACCAGCTCTGTGTTTGATTCTGTACTTGCTAATCCTTTTTTCATAAAGCCTGCAAAGAGACAAAAAAGGAAATTACTAGTTTTACTTACCTTTATACAGTGGGTTAGAGACACTAATATTACTAGTCATTGCATCTTGCAGCACTTTGAGGTTTCAAAAGAGGTTTCCTGTTTTTCTTACATTTGGACTCAAGATAGTTCTGACTGAAGTTGGCCATTCGAAGAGCTGGAGTGCTCACTAATTGTCTTCAGTACTAGATAAATACATTCTGGAGCTGTAGCTTTACAACAAAGGTGAGTCTGACAAAAATAACCTTAAGGGAAAGTGTTTGTTTCATGTTGAGAGCAGGTCTGATTTCACCCACAGGTCTAATCCTCTTGTGTGATTTAAAAATACCTGATTTCATACAACTACACATAATTCAGAAGAGTAATATTTGATTTAATTGTATTTTAAACTTTTCTGTGATTAGGACTTTCCAAATAATCAATTCAGTTTAAGAGTAATTTATGAAGGTTAATTCTGAGCTGAGGATGAATTTTTTTTCATACTTCCATGGTTGTATCTCAGTGATAACTCTAGCACTGATGTTGAACAGCCTCACTTCTGTCCCCAGTTTGGAGGACACCAGGCAGTTCATTTTGAGCATCAAGAGAGCTGACTCACTGCTGTCCCCATAACAAAGTGTGCAACATCTCAGTGTTTTTGAATACAGATAGGACTTGCATTCTAAAGAGTTAAAGAGTCTATATTTTTCCTAATTCCAGGTGTCTGATGTTGTCTAGTTGAGTTCTGGCACATATGAGATACTGATGGTTCATTTTTTAATGTTTAATTTAGCCTTTAACATTACTGAGAAATTTTGTCGTGCTTTCTGTTTAGTGTATTTTTAAGCTGTTCTTGCTCCCTTGATAGATTTTTTTTCAAGTGCTCTTGACTTTGACAGAATTATTAGTTGGTCGAGAGGCAATCCATTTCTAAGGTGCTATGTTTTGAAAATATTCTCAATTTAAAATTGCTCAATAAATATGTTTCTTTGAGAAGTTTATGCTCTATTACTTTAAAATACCAAGATTACTAATCATTATGCTGTTCCATTTCATTATAGTTAATTAATTTCAAACATTTAATAAAATTATTTACTTGGTACTTCTACTTCAAAAGCCTCTAATAGAATAGTCTAAACCATTGTTTTGATATAATAGACTTTATTCTTTCTTCGTTAACTTCGTTAATTAACCTGTTTTTGAGCTTCCACATTTAAAAGTTTGATGACATCTTCCATTGTTGCTGCCTTGTTTTTAAAGTGGTGAAGGAACTGCATTTCCCCAGAACAAGTGAACTTACCTAAACAAAGACTATCAAATGCTGACAGGAATATAAAGCAAGGGAAAGACAGAGGAGGAAAAAATACCTGATGCACAGGCGCTTGAAAGAAAGCAGAAAAACCCTCCAGAAATTGAAGTTAACAAGGTGTTTTTACCGGAAGTCAGGTAGAAAAACCCCTTTGTCAACTGGCATGCATGCAGTTTAGCTTTCTTGTCTCATTAGTAGTTTTGCATAAGCAAACACATTTACCTCTTGAAGTGGCTGTTTTCTTGCACACACTCTTGGATCATGATGCTGTGATCAGTAGGATGAAGAATAGCTTCCTAAACAGAAACAGTGGCTAAGGAAGACCAGCATCAAGTATAAGACTTTGGAAAGATTTGGCTGGAAATACGAGGATATGGATGAAGTTTGACTTTTCTTTTAGTGAGAGGAGGCTTACTTGATGTCTGTCTATCCTGCTCTTACCACCTTGTGATCTTTCTTGGCCAAATTCTATCAAGAGTGACATACATGTAGTTGTACTGTTAGTAGCCAGAAAATGGATAGCTGGATACAGGAAGAAAAGGTTCTGTTATTGTGCTTTCCCCCATCCTCCCCCTCCCTCAGTCTTTTTGGGAGAGAAATGTTGAAAGCAAATCCACTGGAGAGTGAGAACTTCAGTGTTGTAAAACAAGAGTTTGCACCTTTTTGGACATTAGGGGATCTGTCCATTAGTCACAACCTAAAGGAAACCAGGCCTCATTAGTTCTGCACTTCACAGGCCTGTTTTTCTAATGTACAGAGGTTCAGTTGTGCTAGCAGGTTTTCCTTCTCAGACTTGAAATCTGGATGCAAAGTTTTGGGGTATATGCCATGAGGTATTTTGGACCCGATTTCCAGCAGTGAAGGAAAATTTCACATAATGTTATTGTTGTGTATTGGAATTTTTAAAACTTCCATTCCTTGTATGTGTTCCTTGTACCTGAGAAATACTGGCAGTCTCCTCATGCATTGTGTGTTCTATAGATTTCAATGTCACATTAGGAGCTTTGATATAAGGGACAGTTTAAAACACCACTCACTATATTAATACTGGTGTATTCCTTAATACCTTTTCCTGAGGCTATCAGAATATTTTAATGTCCCATCACTCTTGCAACATACAGAAGGGTCATAAAGTGATAGTTTTCCCATGGCAGAGATGCCTTTGAAGCAAAACAAAGCAATATTTAACACTTCAGAGCAACTGCAGCTCAAAGGCATTTGCCTTTGTCAATGAGAAACAGTACTAAATCCGATTGCATCTGCCAGAGGAATGTAGGCCAGCAAGATGCAATTATGTGTCTAGGAATTTTGAAAGATAATGAAGTTAGCCCCCCATTCTTGTACCAAAGATCACAAAGTTTTTAGAAACCACAGCTGAGAAGACACTCTGTCTTAATTCTTCTTGGAAAGAGAGAATCCCTGTGAAGTTTACTGCTTTATAGTGTTATGTTCAAGGTTCTGTGCAGTAGTTGCTTGCTCAGTTACCCACTTCCTGCTGCAATATGGGATTCCTGGAGATCAAGGGAGGTCATGAGATCAGTGTAAAATACTATAACAAAAATCTTCCAATAAACGAAACCATATTTTGAAACTGACATCAAGGAACTAACCATCAAAAGCAGTGAGCTAGAAACTGGCCACCCAGAAATAGAGTATCTTGACATTGTATCTTTCATCTTACTGTATCCAAAATTATTTAGAATCATAACAAATGGGGATCTCTTTATTTTATGCAGCTGCTTGGGAGATGCAAAATTATAGACTCAATGGGAGCATGGACCGTTGGAATTTAATATTATGTTTATTACATATAGCTTTAAGCATTGGCAATACTACTGTGTTATCTGCTTTACTTTTTATGACTTTGTTTACAATAGTGTCTGAATATGTTCTGGAAGTTCATAAACTGACCTGAAACACTGACTTGTTACTCATTTTTATTTTCTTCCCAAGGGACAAGAGAGTACAAATGTATGTGAATGACTTAAATTTATAATTAAAATCTGCGTTGTAGTTATTGTTCTAATAGTTGGGGTTTTTAAAAATATCGTTAATGTAGCTGTCCTATTCTGTGCTTATGCTGGGCATATTTGGCACAAAAATGTGAAATAGCATCTTAGAGTGGAAGCCAGTGAGGGCTTTGGACCTTTACAATATGAAAATCTATAAAAGGATTTCCGACCAGGCTGTGTAAAAATGCTATCTAATGGTTGGGCAAGATTTATCCTTGCTTTGAAGTGCTCTGTTGTGCCAGAAACGCAAAACTGTATACCGTGATTTTTGTCAAGGGGTTTATGTAAACATTTTACATGCTATACATAGATATCTGAAAACTTATGAATATTGGCTAGTCTGACCTGAAACTTGACTCTTTCCACTGAAGAAAGCCAAGGATAACTTTTGCTAGTCTCTGTGGTTCTTAGATGAAGAAGCATGTTCAGCATTAGTAAACACTTCCATAAAGGATGGTGATTCCACAACAGGACAAAGGAACATTTTGTTACTGTTCAGGCATGGTGTGATAGCAGCATGTGGTGATGAGCCTTCTTGATAAAATAACGATGATTGGCTTTTCCTTCAATTTGGGAACTGGAAAAAATGCACTGCTTTTATAAGGAAGCATGTCTCATCACGGGGCTGATTTGTGTTACACTCAGTTCTGACTACTGCTTCCAGATCAAACCTGAGCTGTGATGATTTGTGCATACAGTGAGTTAAAAAGTTAAAAAGTAGTCAATTCCATTTGTAAGTAAAATTCAGCAAGGTGGCACATTCTTTAGTAAAGCTAATACTGAACCTTTATCAGTCACTGGTAATTTCTTGCTTGTGTGTGCTATGTGATCGAATGAGCGTTCAGTTTATGGTCTGATTACTTACTTACCAGACTTACCAGAGTCTTTTCCACGAGAAAAGAGATGGAAGCCCTGCTGACCACCAGCACTTAGCTTTTGGGGCCTTAGGAGAGCACACATAACTACTTTTAATGGCTTTAGTGTGTTTTCTTTGGGGAGCATCAAAACCAGCCTCAGCAGGATGAGCCAGAGAAAGCAGCCGAGGCTTTGTCTGCGCAGACGGGTGCAGACAGTCACGCGTTTGATCTGCTTGCACACTGAGCTGTCTGAATGGAAGCCAGCTCTGGCCTGGAAGCCATAAAGACATGTTAATGCATTGCCATGCTGGAGCTCATAAGCCTTACCAGTGCTAGGGCTACTTTTGTTTCAGTAAGCTCTCTATAACTGTTTTTTTAATGAAGTTGCTCCCATGGTTTGTTCCAACTACTATATAAAATACTCTGTTTTAACAGGACCGCAAATCACATTTTCAAAGGGAGAAAGCATGAAATGTTTTAAATGCTGCTGGAGCTGCAAACTTATCAGTAGTTATTATTTGAAAATTTTCATTCATTTCTGGCTCTATTTGTGAAAAAACCCATAAAATTGAATACAACACCCAGGTCTGACAGGAGTGTACAAAAGTGAGATAAACCTAGCAACCGTGACAGTTTTTCTAGTAAGCAGCTAGTGATCATAGATGGTTTTCTGTTTGAAGTATCTGGGGATGATTCCAGTTTGAAATATGTATGACATAGCTTCAGCCTCTAATTTAGTGCTCTGCATTAATAGCAGGCATAACTTGGAACAGCCACCCCTTGTCCAAAAATTTTGTACCCTGCCACAGTGATTCCTCAGTGTGACCATGTGTCAAAAGTAGAGATGGCAGAGAAGGAAGACATTGAGCATAAACTCTTGAGGTTTCTTTATAAGGAGGCAATGTTAAGTTAAAAAAAATCACATAAAAAGGCAGAGAGGATGACAGAGTGAGTGTGATAAAAAACAGCACGGAAAAAAGATGTGAGTTAAAATAATAAAATGATATTGTCATAACACCCACAGGCCTCCCTTCTGGAAAGGACAGGGAGTAATCGTCAGGAGCTAAACTCAGTGTGCTGCAAATGCAGTCTCAAACTATCATTAATAATCTTGAGAAATGAGTCTGGAGGATAGAACTGAAACTGGCGGTATTTCAGAGGCAGAGTTGGCGTCAGCTGTCATCCCATTGAGAGACATACCCTGTTAGGGCCTGTTAATGTTGCCCTCCTGTCAGAGTGACATATAACATTACATGTTAAACAAGTGGCAGACAAGACAGTGTGGAGGCAAATTGTTCAACAGATGGCACAGACTACTTTACTTACCATCTGAAGTCAGAAAATAAAGCAAGTGCCATTTTTTGCATTCACTCTCTCATTCTTTTCAAATTCCTTTCAAATGGTAGTCTGGGTACTGCTCAGCGACTTCCTTTGTTGTGGCTGTTGAGACAAGAGGAACTTCACTTATAATCATTATATGATTATAATATGAGATATGTCAAGTAGAGTATTAATCATCTGCATATACACGTACATACATTTTGAGCTGAAATTGCAGCAGAGTTTTTGAGCCTCGCTGAATGAATGCTTTGAGAGTATTACTTTGAGTATTGCTTTGAGCTGTGGATCTCCTGTGGCTCATTGTGCCTCCTTTTTCTTCAAGGCTCCACAATTTCTAGACGCACTAGACTTACACTATCCTCTCACATTCTTAATCCTTGAAGGAAAAATATTTTCTTTGGGAGCAGGAAAAATAAATTAAGCAGCATGATAACTCTTTTCTCTCTTTGAGTTCAATTTCCATCATTTTGGAATAAATTATGGTGTTCTCATTGACTTCAGTAGTGTTGGACTGTGCTCTTACAAACCTGTGAACTGGCCTCTTAGGAGAAAAGAGAGTAATCAGCCATCAGTTTGGGACAATCTGAAGTGAGTAACAATTTCATATTGACCACCTCCTAGATACTCCTGGTTCAGTTTCCTGATTCAATTGCTTTCTTCCTCCAGCCCAAGGAAGGGGCAGTAAAAGATAGGCCATTGCTATGCAAAGTGACAGAAGGGGAAATGCCATCATTTCACACCTTGGCAAGAGTTTGTTACTCTTCACAAACACAAGATACAACCTCTTGTCTCAGGAGTTTGCAGACTAAGTAGAAGAAACATAAGTGTTCAGATGCCTCCTTGTCATTCTGAAGAAATTCCAGTCAGTGATTTGAGAAGACTTGCAAAGGAAATGTGGAACCAGTAGCAAATTCTAGTCCTGTAAAGTAGGAGAAAAAAAGGAAAACCTCTCTTTCATAGGTAGAGTTAATTGGTTTTAGTTATATACATATCAAAATCACTATTAAACAAACATAGGCAGTGTTTGCAGTTCTGTAATAAGTGTTTCATTGCAGGACCATGTAATATTGACCTTTAAATTATTTTTTGCCACACATGAAAAATGTAACTGTTGAGAGATAAGCATAATGTCTTCTTTTATGTCCAAGATAACAGAAGTTCAGGAATGTGAATGTGAAGTATACCATTAAAATCATAGGTTGATTTTGGTGGTGACATAACACTTCTAATTCACAAAAATCTACAATATTGTCATGTGTTTCAGTTATTCTCAGCAGTCCACAAACTCATCAGGTGTTTCATGTGCATAAATTCAATATGAAATATGATAATTTCTCCATTTTATTCCCTGGTGATAATCATCAGAAATGTACCTAAATGCAGACTTATTTAACAGATTTTTACTGGGCCACATATTGCTCTCATCTTAACAAAAGATTCAATAAAGACATTTATGTTAAAGTCAAGGAATCCCTTAAAGATGGGAGCTTTCAAGGTGTAAGTATTATACATTCTTTATTAATCTAAACAAAATTTCCATTTCCTTTTACCAGCAAGAAAATGCGTGCACCATTTTGACAAGTCTGTTTTAATGAAAAATTGTAATACAAATACTTTCTACCTATGACTGATGATAGAGCAATAACTTCTATGTATCCTTTTTAATAGTTTTGACCTTGGTTTGTTATATCTCAGTGCATTCCAGCTCATTATAAAACTTTATCTGTCCCTGCAACATATCTGTTAATAATCAACTGCAGTTTCAGTGTTAATATGTTTTGGATAACATGAAATATATGAAAAGAAAGACAAATGGCAGTTGTAATTATTTTATAGCTTACAGGAAACAGCCTGAAATTATTATAGCTATTTTTACATGGGAAAATTTTGGAGAAGGATATTCACAGAGGGTGATATAAAAGTCCCTACACTCTTGCTACAATTTAATTGGGAAAGATAGACCTGACGTAGCATTTCTAAAGAGCCCTCCACCTTTTTGAATTGAATATACAGGGAGAGATTGGCCTTGTTAGGATAATGTTGGCCCTTAAGAACAACCCTCACAGAGATTAATAGGGATGAAAGAGAAATAAAGCACTAATACATGTGTAAGCCTCTTCAGAAATGGTTTTAAATAAATCCTGTTTTCCAAACTATTACAAAACCTTTACATCCAGTGAGGCCAATTCTGTGGCAGACTTTGAGTTTCCCAAAATGAGGTAATACAGAATGTAAAAGGGGATGATATTGATCTCCAGGTGTTTAAAGTCATTCTGTGTGGTTTTCCATTAATTAAGTAGGTCAATTAAAATAATCATGTGAAGTAAAATTTCACTTCAGCTCCAATTTCCTTAACACGTTCTGTCCTTTCCAAAATCTACCACTACTTTTTGACTGATTGACAGTAGCTATTCAGATATTATGTCACTGAATACAGAGAGTAATGAGCCTATATAGCAGGCCTTTGAAACTGCGAGATCGAAATATGACTGTTCTCAGGATCTAACTAACCAAAGAGTTTAATGCAAGAAAAACCCCACATGGCTAGTGTGGAGCTACTGCTTGTGTGAAAACCCTTGATGAATGACAGAAACAGCTTGAAAATGTGCCCAATCCATGGGAAATATGAGAATACACCCATAAATAAAACTAAGTTCAAATGTTCAGACAGATGATGATGAAGGCAAACAATGTTAATACCTGCTTTCAGAAAATGGATCAAGGAAAGCAATCAAAAGGAAAGATTAATTGCTTTATCCCCAGATTATCTGGAATCAGTTGTTGATAGAATCACAAAGGGTGTTTCAAAGCTCTGTTTTAATTAAGAGATAAGCTAGAATTATCACGTTTAATTATTGTGTAAAGGTTGTTATGGCTTCTGTCTTGTTCAACAGTTTAAACAGAGCGGTCTGTTAGAATAGGAGAGAAAGAACATATTACTTCAGTAAAAACAATGAGCAATGAATGCTGATGTATGTGAGCAGCTGATGTTCTTCATTTAGAGTATTTACGAATGAAGTTGTCACATTCTTGAAGAGACAAAAGTACAAGTAATTAAATTGGATGATTCTGGATTATTTTAGGTAATCCAGTGTTTAAGAATGGTCATTATTGCAGAATCAGTCTGATCTTCAATAATCTCTAGACTTGGTAATTAGTCGTTTTACCTCACGTGTGTGATCAAGGGCTACTTTTATGCAGGGCTCATTTTCATTGCTACTTCTTTCCCTTCTCCCCTTTTTTCTTGGGAGTTAATTTAAAGATCTTGAAATAAAGTCGCCAGAATATCTTGTAAACCAATTATGATGAGATTTCTGCTTTTATTTTTCTACACAAATGTTGGCATTCAACATGTCTTGCAAAAGTCCCAAAGAAGTTCTAGTGTTTATTTGCCTGTTCTTTTCTTCATGCCTCTCAATATCACAGCGTATTTTTCTACTAAATATTAAAAAGCAATATTAATTATCCAACAGAACAGAGAAAAGATTTAGCTGGTATAAACAGGCTCCATTGACTTCAATAGAGCTGCGATAATTTATAACAAAAGAAGATCATGCAGTAAATAGCCTATTAAAACTAAATGAAATGTATCATTAATTGCACATGGCATATCATTTATAGCACTGTTCGGTCTAGGCATTCTTTACATGATGTCATTACTATCTGGTAAAAGATATGAAATCTCCTGTTGGAAATTTGGCTTCAAGTTAACCATAGCCAGGGGATGTCTGAACAGAGTAAGTGGGAGAAGCAAATCTGTTACTTTTGTTACCTAATCTGTGTTAAATAGAAAAGATTTGTTGAATTGTTATTATTTTAATGCTAGACAATAATGAAGTACAATTTATGAAAATTACTTTTGGATTTTCTGCTTGATTTAAATTTGAATGAACTTCACCTTGATGAACCCATTCAATATTGGAAGTCCATTCCTCAGAAAGCCAAGGTCAGTAATAAATAGAAACAGCAATTGTTTTCACTCTAATTTGTGGAAGTAGTACTGTGACATATTCTGATTATTTGCATAGTTTGTTATTTTAACTGGATGACAATTTTGATTTTTCATCAGAATTGTAATATTAGACACATAAAATTGGGACAGAAGCATTTAGCTTTCTAAAAGCAGGCATCTGGTACTAGGATCTAAAATACAGTCATGGGAAGAATATTGGTATTTGCAAAGCACGAAACAACAGCCAGATTGTTTCTTGTTCACTTACTGTGCACAGTGTGTGTTGGCACTGTAACGCAGTAGCTCAGAAATCTCAAACTGTCAGGAAAAACAAACCATGCCCCACAGACAGAATAGAAGGTTGAAGAAAAGGCACAAAAAGGAAACCAGGAATTAATCTCCATTTATCAACAGAATGCTGTATTTGACAACATTGTGGTGGAATCTACTTCTCATTCATGAGTCATGCATTCCCAGTTACTCCTTTTTAGGCTGCTCTTGTTTCTTCCATCAGCTTACAGTACTAAGCTTGATTTAATGGGCAGTGAAACAAGCTGGAGGCACATCATTCATATTGATGCTTCTTAACTGCATTCTAGTCTGTTTGTTTTAAAGATTCTCTTTCATATTAGGAACTGAGAAGGTATTCTAATTTCTGAGCAATCCAGAATTGTTTTGTATTTGCATGTCTTTTCTGCTTATTTTAGTACAGTTTGGTTTTATAGAATTTTGGTTTTGCACAAATGAGTTACCCTTTCTTCGTTAGACTACCTTTTTCTTTTTATTAAATTTCTGGTGAAACTAATTAATATTACCCTGAATATTACCACTTTGAAAGTCTGAAGCATGTTAATGCAGTAATTTATGTGTTTATACCTCAGCATTATCTGATCACATTATAAAGCCAGGGCAATTTTTCACTGATGTGGATTTTTCCTTGTGAATTCTTTGCTCTGGATAAACTTGCCCCTTTTTTTTTTTTTTCCCCCCTTTTTTCTCCGTTCTTTATATCTATGTATGATCTTCCATATTTCCATGTATGCAGAGGTCTAGCACAGGCCAAACTGTCTAGAAGAAAAAAATGACTGATCAAAGCAATAGATAGAGTCAAGTTCTTCAGCATGTAGACATCGAAAGCACTCACCATGTCTGCTGGAAGGCTGCCAGACACTTGAAACGTGGTACGAGGGAATGCACAGAACAACCCGCACCTGGTGCTTTGTGAACGAGCATCCATTCCATGGTGCTATGGGGAAATTCTTTCCTGTCCTCATTCTTCAGCCACAGACTCAATTTTGGTCTTGGGCTCTTTCTTTCAAGGAATTGGATGGTGCTCATACTTTTTTGGGTAAAGGAAGATGAGAACACAATGGTGGTGCCATTTTTTTTTTTGGTAGCATAACTAACAAATATTTAGAAAATATGCAATTATCTGTGATAAATGCAATTAAGCCACAAATTAATAAAAGCACATATAAAAGTCAAATGTATTTTTAGCATTGTACTCTGATTTTTTAGATAATAAATATGCATTTTATTGTAAGTAAAATGAGTGAAACAGCTGAGCTAATTGCTGGATTAGACAACCCTTCCCAGAGAATCTTTGGTCTGAAACTTTAAAATAATTAAATTAAAGAATATTAAATTCAATTCTACTGGGTGCCTAATATAATTATGGTTCATATTTAGTAATTAATACACTTGTATCAGGTGTGACTAAAGTCTCTCTTTATAAATATATGTATAAAGTTGTTGTTTCAGCTCTGCTTTTACCAGAAATGTTACCTATTACTGATTAGTGAATGTTGAAAATGGCACTGTCAGATTGGATGGCTGAGGTGTTCAGAGAATAGAGGTACACAGAACTGGAGTTACAGCTTCTGAAGGGATGTTCACTGACTAAGTAATCATTCAGTGAACAAGCATTTTAAGGAGAGAGGCCAGTTGAGATTAATCCCAAACGGGCCCTTTTTACTTAGTTCCACGTCTGCAGCTGAAATGCAGGCCAAAAAAATTGTTGCATAAGTTCAGTTATTGTTTGAGGTGTACAATGTGATGAAGCAATTCAGGCACTTAGGAAGTATTAATTCTTGCAGTGTAAAAGAAGGGCAAATTGCCTCCCTGTGTTTGTTAGAATGAGAAGTTCTGGCTGGGAATATGGCATTTTAAAGATGCTGTGGTGTCAATTGCTGAAGCATGAGCCACTATGCTGTTCTGTGATTATGGTTTTGTCTCCACAACCTAAGTGTTAGGGCAACTGTCAGCATTTGTATGTGTAACTGAGCACTGAAAATGTGTAAATTTAATTGGTACTTACAATTATTGCAGGTGCAGGATTGTGTCCACAAAACTAGAGTTCTTCAAAAACACAGAGTTCAGCAAAAAACTGCGTACATGAAATAAAATAAAAACCTCCCAGCACACCTTAGAAGTTATCGCAGAAGACACTTCAGGGCTCCTGGGAGGTGGTTTAGTGGAATAATGCTAGACTGTCAATGTCAAGTCCTGCACAAAACAGTGGAAAATGGGCTAAGTTTAAGGAAATTTAAAAGCTAAAGCCTTGTCGCATTTGGGCTGTTTTTCTTTCAGCAGGAAAAAGAAATAGCCACACATTTTCTTTCAAATAGCTAAACTCTTCATATCATCAGCATTCTTGCATAATACTTTTTGACAATAAAATACAAGTTATTGTATTTACCCATATGCAGGTACTCTGTTAGATTTGTAACTGACTAAGTAGATACTAGTCAAAGGAAAAACCTTGAGAATTTATTCTTAATCTGATGAACAATATTCGTAAAAAACAAAGAAATAACCCTGAAAAAAGCATAAAGAAAAATGTTTCATTTTGTCAGTTTAAAAATTAATTGGTTTGGTGTTTTCTTCAGAATCAGTTGCTGCTTCAAAATTTTATATCAAGAGTTAATGACAGTACATTTGTTTAAAAACTAATAGTGAAAAGGAAAAAGAAGAAAACTTCCAGACTCAAATGAGTTGCTTCTTGGGTAGAATAAAGACTGTTGCTAAATCCAAACCAATATGTTTGTTTACATCCCTCAGGCTTCCCCACAGGTGAGGTGTTCTCAGACTGGGGCTGCTGCCAGGGGAGGGTTCTGACCCCACCAGTGGCCACTGGTCCCACAATACAGCTTGAGACAGCACCTAGGGCTGAGAGCAGCTGGATGTTGAACAGTGTTACCTTTCTGAGAAAAACTGGGCAGGAATCCTTGAGCAACTGCTTTCTCTCAAAAAATTGCAAAGTTGTCAAAATTAATATTTTTACTGGATTTGTATGTTTGAAGAAAGAAAAAAAAATCTGTCTGTAGTTTCTCTTCAAGGAAAATTCCTGAAAAGCTCAGTGGTTAGGCAGGATGTGGGAGACCTAGATTAAAATCCTCCTTTAGTCTTATTCTTTGCAGTCCAAAGAAGATTTAATTATTTATGGAAAGTGAGACAGTTCAAACAAATTAATTTGGATGACTGAATTATGACCAATCACCAGAGCCTGGATTTCATACAAGGCAGTCTACTATTTACAGGAGGGTAAAAATCAGGATTTAGTGCAGATCAGGAATTTCTGAAATCTTGCTCTCATAAGAAACAAATCCAATTGTAGTTTTCATCTGTCTGAAGTCTAGGTCTAAGTGGAACTATGCTGGACTAAACATCTAAATTAGAGCTTTCAGTGTATTACTAGAATGAGATATTTTTAAAGTGTCCAAAAAATAGGATATAGTAGGGCAGAAAGAAGAACATTTTCAGGAAAGAGAGGATCATTAGTCATTTATTTCAAAATTGCTTTGCTTCATAAGTCACAAAACATTGTGGATGACAAAGAGTTAGATATACTTTTAGAAGCTTTCAGCTGTTGAAAGAGTACATGTATTAGTGCAGCCAGATTGTACTCCTATTTTTTCCAGTACTTTTGTAACTTATTTCAGCTTAAATCAATACTTCTCTGGGAAAATAAATGAACTACTTCTACTATGAAAAGTTTATTTGAGCAGAGTAGAAAACAGTATTTGTTTGTGCTTTGAATGCCCATGTGGGTATTCTAAAGATCTAATTTATATATTGCATTTATTATACCTTCTTCTACCTGAAGAAATACTAAGGGAGGCATAAGGGGGGTGGTGGTTTTAGTGGTGAAGAGAGGCAGGGACATAGAAGGGGAGTGAAAAAACAAGAGCTTAATATATTGAAATATGTGGAAAAATAATGAAAAGCACATTAAAGATATCAGTAGTCACCACAACTTCAGGTAAGTCTCAGAAAACATAACAATAGCAGAAGGAGAGAAGCTAAATTACCCAGGAATATCATGGGAGAGAAAACTTTGGATACAGTACCTGTTGCTATAAAAGTTCTTTAAATAAGGCCACCTTTCCTTGCTCTGGGAAAGTAGTGGTGAGGTTTAAAATGATAATAGAAAAATGATTTTTGGAAGAAATAACTTGCAAAACAATAATCAAAAGAGAATTAAATGTACATAGAAAAGGTGGCACTACAAACTTTGTTAGGCAAGCCTAAAGAGAGCAGGAGCAGTCAAAACAACCCATGTGTGTGTATTACAGTCCAGGAGAAGCAAAGGAAGTGCATTCTTCCATGCCACTAAGCTGACAGTGACATGTTCAGCTGCACAAGGATCATCTTCCTGGCTGATCTTACAAGCTTACCACAAAAATGCTGGGTAAATAACTCCAACTTTAGATTTTCGCTCGGCATAGAAAGCAGGCAGGCGTTTGATTGGAATTCTTCCATCAGTCTTCTCTGCTGTGATAAATGAGCTATGAGTAAAGCCAAAGCACTGAAACACATCATTGTTCATGAGAATTTGCCAGTTAAGAAGAAAATTTTGATTCAGTGGAAAGCAATCTAGCATGAAACAGCCTGTGTAGGCAACACAGCCATAAACTGTCCTGCTTTGACTTGGTAGTCTTGGCCAAGGAGAAAATTTGAGGCACTTGGAGACAACATTTTCTTTACTTACTTGTATAGGCTCTTTTTACACTGTGCCTACAGGGTACACTGTGTGTTGATAATTTCTTGTTGGCTGGTTATTTTATCACTGTGCATTGACCTGATGAATTCCATTCAGAACCTCAATTGCTTTAATTTGTTTAATATGCCCTGCTGTATTTGTATTGCAAGAACTAGTCTTAACACAACCAATATCGTCACCAGAAGTGACATCAGTACTCTTCAATTTCCTTTAATGTAAGGCTTCTACATCAGATAACATCACATCTATATGCATTTAACTTAATCACCTTAATTGCATTGCTTCTATCATGCAACTCTAGAAAAACACATGGAGACCATGTGTACTCTGGTCACTCCTACCTCGTCTCCCTCTGTTTTTCTGTTAACATTTTTCTTACCCCTTAACTGAATTGAACTCACGTACTCTGGAAAATAATGTACAGATATTAGTTGCAAAGAAGAGATGTTAAGTCTCCTTGAATGTTCTCATTCAGAGTCCACATTACAGAAAGAGTCTGAGTGACCAAAATTTGTGTGTTTGTGTGCCAAAAAAAGTATTTGAAGCTTGATAATAAGTGTGAATATTTCTAGAAAAACTCATGAGAAGTCAAATTCTGCTCTTCTGATGTTCATCAGTTATTTCCTATGGTTTTGAAACCAAACCAGGTGCAGGAGGTGCACTATATGCTCATCTGCACAAAGACCTACATTTCTGTCAATCAAAGCAAAGATGGGATAAACATCTTCTGTTACTTTGGTCTACCAAACCTGACAATTAGAAAGTTCTTACATCAGCATCTGGATTTTTTATTATTACTCATGTGAAATGTAGCAGATTATATTGGTCTGCCACAATTTGTCATATAGAGACTGCTTTCTGTAAATATCTTTATTTTTATCTTTAAGGATCTTTAACACTTTTTTGAAGGTAAGCAATATAAGGAGCTTTAGGGCTTTCTTCTCATCAGGAAGGCTAACTGCACTGAAGACATCAACATCTAAACACTTTTCCTATCAATAAAATGGGGAATTTTGGTGCTATTAATGTTGGTGGTAAGACAAAGAAGTCATTTTCCACAGGATTTTTGGAAGAGTGAAAGTCTGCTCTAGGTTTCTCCATTACTCAAAGTAGTGAGATGATTGCCTTCTATTTACCATACAGGGATCTCAGTTTACTCTCTTTGGTATATGGTATATGCTTCAAGTGAAGTAAGTTTATTTTGGAGAACAGACAAGTGAAGGAAATTCCTTTGTGAGCAAATCCAAGACCATTGAGAAACTAGTCTGCTGTTTCAGGGAAGTACTCTGCTTTTCGGTTCTTATATCACTTATCAGAATTTCACTATTGTGGCCCTTGTATAGAGTACAAGGTAATGTTCATTTTTTATCACTCATTTCCTTCTGTTTCCATGCTGGAAAGGGTGGATTCCTGGTCCAGAAAAATACAAAGAGACGCTTCAAATAGGCAGCAGAACCATATTTTTGCTGTGCCAGCTGCTGGGTCTGGTTGCTGCCATCCTTCTCAGGTAATTTGAACCACACTGGAGACCAGACTATGCTGAGAACTTAGTCTATTTATGCTTCCCTGAATTTTGTTGGGCAACCAGCATTCCTTTGATTGTTTTTGTGTTGTTTACTTTTTAAATTTGTTTGAAACTCTGACGATCTCTTATCTTACACATTTTACAGAGCTCCATTTTAATAATTTTCTAAGCAGAGTTGTTTGGGGTGTTTTATGTGAAATAGAAAATATAATTTGCCTTTCTACCTTTTTGTTTAGATTTACCAGGGTTATCAAAAGTATGATAAAGTAACCTGCTTGTGCCTCAGTCTAAATTTCTTGTGAATGCAAATTTCTTTACTGTTTAGAAAACAGTCAGATGTGACTTTCACAATCCATGGTGTTTTCTCAGGAAATCATAGTTAATGCAATCATGCCAGATCTCCTCTTTCTTAGCATTCTCATGTGTCTGAATGAATGACAAAAACATTTATTCCAGAGTCTTAAAAGGGAGTAGTTTTCAAGTGGAAGTAATATTGCATAAAGCTGGAATTTTTCTTTATTTTTTGTTCCATATAGGCCATGTCCAGCATAGGTAGGTCCAATAATCATGTGAAAAATCTTTTCCAAAGACAATCATCTGGGTATGTAAAGGGTTGGTGTTGAAAAGGTATTGTAGTGGGACATTATGAGTTTTCATAACTGTCATTAAAAAAACTCCAAACAAATGAGAATGAATGAGATCATGAGCAATGCAGCTAATTGAGCCTATTCTGCTGAATTTGGCTGAAAATTACATGGCATTTTTCACCTGAGGATCAAACGCTGAGTAGAGAGACCCAGTTTGTTTTTAGAAGTCTTGCTTTGAAAGGAACTAGCCTCAAAAACACCCCAAAAGTTATTTTACATAACAAAAGAAAGAAGCTGGTACTTTCATTGGCATCTGCAATTTTCAGGATTACTTACCATTTTTCAAATAATGCACAACTTTGGACTTCCAGATGTGTGTAGTTTATTTTCATTACACCTCTAGCATCCGATGGTTTTGCTATGGGGCTGCTTTTTTCATCTCATGGCTTTCCTTCCATCATCAGATGCATGTGAGGGTGCACAATCTGCAGTGCCTGTGAGCAGGCAGGAATAACCTCTCCAGGGGAAGTGAACTCTTGTAAATCGCCGTGACCTATCTGCTCAAAGGAATGGATTTGGCAGAACACAGAGGGACGTTTGGAAGCACGCATGCAAAAGGGTTTGATTTAATTGTACAGGCACTTCCAAAGTGCTCTTTAGAAAAGGATGCTATTTTATTCATTTCTGAGAAAAGTGAACATTTGTAACTGAAGGTTTAAGGTGGGGATGGTTTTCTACTTCTTCCAATTACCATTTGAATACAGAAATGCTGTTAGTTTCTCTGAGCTGTGCCATGCAAATGCAGGCTGTGGTCTGACAAATATAGCCTCTTAATGGTTTGATATTGAAATCAGGGGATTTACTCTCTGAAATTAGCAATTTATATTCTGTGTGGTTGCTACAGTAGTTGCTGCATTTAAATTGTTTATGCAAAGGATTCTGTTCTTGTCTTTATTACAAATCACACTGACCGCATGCTCTGCAAGGGTGGAGTTTCTCTCTGAAATTCTGCACTGTTTCAGGGTGTATCTTTATCTTGTCGCTGGCTGTGTACTGTGTTGAAGATGAATTGAGATTACACAGCACTGTACCTTCCATTGACACTGGAAACAGAATCAGCTTGGTGGGGAGATAGGAGAATCTACCACCGGCAGAGAATTCCCCTTCCGTCAGTCATTAGCACTTCTTGTAGACCATAGAGCGAAATCCTTCAGGGGATGAAACCAAGTTCAGAGAGTGATGTGTGCCTGTCAATACGAATCTGCTTTTAAGAGGAAGAGAAGAGGAATCCCTGTAGTTTCCCATGAAATAAAGAAGAAAACAACAACACTGACACTATTTAAGAACAAATTAAATAGAATTGATGCTTGTGGAAGTAAGCAAATAACAAACAGACTCCATTTTCCAGGATGGTTGGTTTGGCATGCTAAATGCTTCAAGAGAAAATTCACTGCCATCTGTAGATCAGTCCCTCCAGCAGTCTCATACATATCCACTTACAATTCTGTTTATTTCACAAAGCCTTAAATACAATTCTTCCTGGTTAAACTGCACCAACCATGTATAAATAAGAATTTCTCCCACAAAAATACAGCTTCTTTATATATTTTTTCACACGTTGTGTGCTAGGCTCTTCAGTTAGTAATGATTTGCATTATTTTTAGCTCAATTTTTTTTAGACCAAATCTGACTACCTACATGTAATTGACCTACATGATTGGTCTGATTTTTCATGCATGATCTGACATAAAATAAGATTTTATACATCACTAATTTGAAATTAGCCCTTAAATTTGCATAGGTTGATGGCTGTCTGTCACCTCTTTTGTCCTGTCTCTTTGAAAATGTTTTCTGCCTCTTTACTTAGAACAAAGTACCATCTTCTTAAAAAAACCAAATTGCATGAGTTTTTGCTTTCTTTCTGTGGAACCTATTTTAGGATACAAGCATCATAAGAATAAGGCTAAGAATAAAAGTAAATGTTTCTGTCCAAGCCTGTGTTGCCAAATCTCTGCTCTGGTCTCGTTCTCTCCAGCTGTGTCCCGCTCCAAAGAGGATGTAAGCACTGGGTGAGCACAAGTGAATGTCTGTCAGTTGTAACTGCTCTCTGTTTGGTACCTGATGCTCTGCCACTGCTCCTGATAGTACAGATCTAGTTAAAAAGTTAAATTGCTAAATTTATCCAAGTCATGGGAATCTCTTTCCTCAATGATTTCTTTTTCCTCAATTTTATTTCCCTTATCTTATAAAAGTTTTATCTGAGTGAATAGAATACCAATATGTAACAATCTCTGTTGGAGAGGCATTGCTACCAGCCTCTGGGCTAAAAGAAAGGGATCTGGGGGAAGAACTCTGGTGCTCAGCAGTAAGTGTGATCAGAGAGGCTACAAAAATCTAACAATGCTCATAATAGGAGACTTCTGCTACCTACTTGTAGCACATACAAATGTACAGTGCTTGTGAAAACTATTTCTTGACACTTTAAGTGGTTGCTTCTTAAAACAGATAATTGCAGAGAATGGCACCAGAGGCTATCCTTGCTTAGTCTGAAGTAATTCACCAGAAAGCTCATTCAAATCACAGCTGTAACTGAGCACCATGATAAAGTTCAACACACCTATAGGACAGCAAGTGACACAAGCAGAAACATGCTATGAAAGGAGATTTCAGTTAAAAGAGGGGTCTAATAAAAAACAACAAACCCCCTGTGTATAAGTAAATCAAGTAAAGACTTCAGAAGTTTGAGAAAATTTTAAAAAAGAAAACAATGACTGTTTATACGACAACTATTGTATTACTGGATGTAAGCCACTTACTGCTGGCCCTTTGGTATAGAGGATTTGCCAGATCAGAAAGGAAAGGAGTCCAAAATTTTTTGGGTTCTTGAGTCAGGAGAATTTCCCAAAGGGACTGTTCTGGCTGGTGCAAGAAAAAATAGATCAGATCAGATGCAAACTAAAGGAAAAACAGAATCCTGAAATATTCAAGAGGCAAGACAAATTTGGGGTTTTTTTCTTTGTTTCTTTTTTTGTATTCTCTTTGCCAGAATTTTGGAAAGCTGGCCAAGAAAAATTGAAGTGTTGCCAAAAAGTGAAAGAGCCAAAGAGGAAGCTAAAGTTTAGGCAGATCTCTTGTGACACTTTTATGTTCTTGGCCTTAGGGGGAAGCCTGACTGGTGGAAGCCAAAAGGAGAGCTGTCATGGATTTCCTGAGAGCAAGGCTTGCATACCTTGTCCAGCTCTAAACAAGTTTTATAAATATGCATGCCAAACTGTGTCCTTGGGCACAGAGACAAAACCTCCTCTTAGCATGGCTTGAATTCATGTCTTCAGAGTGGAAAGGTTAGACCACAAATAGCTGGTGTCAAAGGGTACCTTCAACCCTTCAGTTGCCAAAGGAAACAAGATATAATAATCAGTGACTCCAGTCACATTTTAAGCAATATTTACCTTTCATGTAATAATACAATTTCAAGACAAGAATGAGCACCATTTCTGTCTTCTCTGCAAAATGAACTGCAAAGAATTCCTTCTCAAGTATGTGCAAGTGCCTTGCAGTTTGTACAGATAGGGAAGTTACTCTTTGTTTGTGTGTATGTGCTGCTGCTCCACAATTTACAGAGATACTTCATTATTCTTTCACATCCATTCTCTTTTCAGAAAGGAGAAATAAGCCTTAATGAGGCTTCTTTTCTCATGGCCAGATTTTTGACTCCTTATTCACCCATCAAATTCCATAATGATATGAGCAATCTCAATGAACACAAAAGAATTTATTATGCAAATTGAGTTTCTTATTTACTGCTTTAAAGAATTTAAGGTTTAGCAGCCGGAGTTCTGCATGGTGCCAGTCAGACTGCTAGAATGTCCACTATGATGGGGTTGTTGATCTTGCTCAAGTAAACTGAATAATTGTCATCTGAAGAAAGATGATGCATAGAGCTGTATTTAATGTTATATAAAAGAAGAACAATTTTAATGCCAGTGGGGTTTAGGTGACTTGTGGTAACTTACTGGATTTGAGTAAGGATTTTTTTCAGTTATGAGAAGAAAATGGATATTAAATTGTCAATCCTAATGAGAAATTATTAGGTAAAAATGTTTTATTCTAATAACATTATTTGTTTAAAGTAAACAGTTTATTCCTATAGTCATTGATTTAAGTTGAACTCTAACATGTAACTGGGGTTTTGTTTATTTAAATACTACTGCAGCCTGCTATGTGGAAAGTATTAACAAAAAGTTTTTTAAGCATTTATGAATACTCAGTGTATGTTACCCAAAAGGAGACATGAACTATTGTTTCAAGGGAACAAGCACATGTGAGAAGTTTTTCAAACCCTGCGACATGATTGACATCATTACTTTTTTAAGCAATAAGAATATGTAAACACATATGTTAGCAGACATTATTGGTTTTTTGTCTCAGAAATGTATATGTCTGGGATTGCTTGTCCAGGTCAGAATTTTTATGCTTTGTCAAATTTTCTTCTTGAAAGAAACGACTATTTAAAATAGAAAGCCATTTTAGTTATGAATCTCCAATAAATAAATTTGGTAGGATTTATTTTGATTTAGCCATATAACAATTTTCTAATTATAGAAAATATTTTCATTTTAATCACACAATTCTGTTACTTGTTTTAACACCTGTGTTAAGTTATAAATCTATAAGGGAGAGAAGTGGGTTAGTTAATGCTAAGTGAGTGTATACAAGAGTGTCTGGAGGTCTTAATTCAAGTAATGTCCACAACTTTATTTTTTCCTTGATATTTTGCTTCAAATTTGTTGTCTGTACAAAGGTGATACTACTTTGTGCATATTATAGGAGAAGTGAAGCTTCATTAGAGCTTGATAACACAGAAATTAGCTATTCCTGAATAATTCCACGTGAGAATCCATTTGAAAAGTTAATTATGTTGAAAGCGAATTGCATTTCAAAGTGGAATAACTACTGTATTTAGAAAATGCTCTTCCTTAATACAAATAATTTTTAGCTGGGCTAACATGGTCATTCATTAAGATTTTTCTAAGTGTGGGAAATCAAATCAGGAGATTACAGTAACATGTCATATTCTTATGTATTCAAAATACCACATATGAGTTAATTTATTAATACCAAACTGATGCCTACAGGATCTTCTGAGAGCATCTACATGCATATTGTCTTAAGAAGTGGTGTTCTACTGAAGCAAGATGTATTTGGCAGATATTATTCAATTTCTAAGAAAGAGGCTTTATGACAACTTAAAAAAAAATGTTGTCATATTAATGAATATTCCTGTGGCATTATCTTAGCCATTTTAAAACAATTCTCTAGTAGCATTATGATGTGGGAAAACCACTTGTCAATTCTATGGAGATAAAGTTCAGAAAAATGCAAATGTTGCCAGCTGTTATACTATAATGAAGCCAATGACATTATAGGGGTTTCTTTGCATCACAATTCTGGCAAAACTTAAAAAACCAAAGCTCTTTCAAAAGAGGCTGTTGAAATCTCTGTTAATTCAAGGTGTTACTTCGTATGTCATGTGTATTGCCATGCGTAGGCCTGCATGAAAATGTTGCATAACCTTTGGGCCAATAACACATTGCAGAAAGCTATTTATCAAATCAATGGGAGCTAAGTTTGTAGATGAATAAAAATATTTTCAATAGCATCTACTTTCCATTTAAAAATAAGTCTGACCCAATGATATTGAGTAGCAAATCACCACATATGCAATCTATCTGGACCCTTCAACAGACTTTTTTTCCAGATTTCTATTGTTGCTGCAAGAAAAAAATTTAAACAGTCCTTAGTGGGGTGTGGGAGGCTTCTCCATGTGAAAGTTACTGTGGTGTGGAGTGGAATTGACTGGCATGGATTTAAAGCACAAGAGCTATTCTGAAGAGGTTATTCATAAAGGCTTGAAATTAAAACTTTTGTCCAGTTAATCTTACTGAGATATGTATGAAAATGGAGTTTTAATCCATAATAATTGTATGCAGGAACCTGAGGGAGAAGTGTCGGATGAAAGACCAACAATCTTCTGACAGTGGTGGCTTTCCTGCAAGGTAATTACTATCAGCTCGACTCCTGAATTCCCTGTTTCTCCTCACTGGCACAAAACATTGCTCCACACAGGAAATACCTACCCACTGCTTCTTGGCAGACAGCGAGAAATTGAGCTAGAAATGGTCCTGGTACCTCCTGGTGTTGAGGCAGCGCTCTGTGCCATGTGCCTGGGATTGTGGTGCCTGGGCTGGGCTGCTGGAAAACATGTCTGGAGTGGGCTGTGTCAGACTTCCAGTCCCATGGTGGGGTCTCCTGCCATGGCAATTAGAGAATATGTGGAAAAATGGTGGGTACTTATGTTTTTCCCTGAGGCAAACAGCTGGAAAGTGTTCTCAGAGCTCGTAAATGTCCAGGGCTATTGGAGAGTTGGTATTATTTTTGGTGTGAAACCTCTCAGTTTTGTGAACACCTACCAGCTTCCCTCTTTTCCAGCACATGAGACAGTCTATCCCGAGTCAGAGCTCTCCGTGGTCCCAGGTAAGAAGCCTGCAGGTGTCTGAGTTGGATTGCATGCTGATGTGCCTGGCATATCCAGGGACAGAGCCTCTCATGGCTGGCAGTGCCCTGGCCTCTCTCCCCGCTGGAGTCCACAGGCTGTGTGCAAGGAATTGGCGAGAGAAAAAGCTGCCCCGTTGGTGAGCTGTGGGGAGTACAGCAGGCAGCCTGAGATGCAGACCAAATTAATAGGTGAGACACAAAGGGAACCACTTCTCACAGCTGCCATTGCCTGGAGCCTGTTTCTTATGTTACTGAAAGAGAAGGGAAACCTGGAAAAGAAGGAAAGCTACACCTTGAGCATATACACTTTGCATTCTAGTATGCAATTTCTTCCTTAGAGACTAAGCAAACCCATTGGTTTGTGGTTTTTTGGGGGGGATTTTAGGGGTTTTTTGTGTTTGTTTGTTTGTTTGTTTGTTTGTTTTGTTTGTTTGTTGTTCTTTTGTTTGGGGTTTTTTTGGTTGGTTGTTTGTTTTTTTTTTTCCAGGTATGTTCTTTACAGTTCCTTCCCTTTCATAGGATCCTACCCTATAGGATTTTTATATCTGGATTTTCTAATTCTCTGGGAGAAATAAGGCTGGCAAATTTAATCCTAGGAAAATGGCTGGGTCAGGATAGGGATTTAGAGAACAGTTACCTCTCTTAGGATGATTCAAGAGGCTTTAGAGGATTTTGGACCAAATGGGAGATTCAGTAGTTCACAGATGAGTTTGGCATTCACAGCAGCTATAAGTAGAGGATTCAGGGGTGTGACAGACAAAATTTGAAGGAAGCTGGTAAGAAATAACATCTGGCTGCTTGAGCACGGTTTTGAAACAGAAGGCTCAAGATGGCACTTATTTTTATGTAAGAAACTTCAAGAAGGAAAGGAGACAAGGATTATTTGGTGAATTTCTGATAGAGAAAATAGGAATAGTGTGACAAGGTGAGGCATTTTCAACTCAGGAATTAGTAGTGGTAGGATGGGTGTTTGGAGGAATGAGGATATGATGATCTTTGCTATGGCAGGAATCCAGTGTTGTAGTGCTTTGAAGACCTGGTAATGTCAGAGGAAATTTTTAATGTCATTCCAAACCACTCAGGGGGTAAGGAACCATCCGCAGGGAGAAAAGAGACAGGGCCTTGGATCATTTGTAAGAATTGGGAGTGGGCTCATAGGAAAAATATTTGGGACAGAAGATAAAGGATAATCCTCATGTTTTTACAGTAGCTTGTCTGAAAGACTGTCAAGTACCCTCTCTCCTTCCCTACTAGTCTTTTTAGACTACTGCTAAAAAGAATTAGCAAGAAGATCAATACCTGGAATTAAATTTTAAGTTTAGGGAGCTGGAGAAAGTTCAGGTTTAACATCTCTTGCAGGGTTCTGGGATTTGAAGGTCTTCTGGTTTATCCTTTCCTGACCAGGAATCCATACAGAATTTAGTTTGTGTGGACAGAGAATTTGGGACAGTTTGCCCTTTCACATTCCTCTCTCTGCTTTCTGAAACACAACATCCTCACACTGTTCTGCAGAAAAATTTTTCCCCTTGCAGTCTGTAATTTATATCTTAAAAAGTAATGAGTTGAAATACAAACCAAACACCCTTTAACATCTGTCTGTTCTCTAGGTCAATATTTAAACAAGAATCATTGAAACTTCACAGTTTTACTTTGACCTGTAATTTGTATGCCTTAGACTTCATGTTTCTCGGACTTGGAGAGCTCAGAATTTAGAGTGGACACACTGGATCTCCTGCAGTGCTCTGTGCTCTGAAGTGCTGCCTAAGAGGAATTTACTGCATTTGCTAGTGCTGGTTTGATATTAGGCATTCAACAATTCAGTGAGTGCGCTGTGCTGTAAGTGTGTTCAGCATCCTTTGTTCTATGCTTTACAGAAATGAGATGAGCAAGAGGAAAGTGTGCTTGCTTCTAATGTTTTTATTGGACTCTACCATATTGGACTTTTATTGGACTCTACCTTAACATTTAAAATACCAACACATTGACCACAGAAGTGATCCTCCTTCCCCACAACCACCCACATGCACATGCTACCTCCCCTACTAACATATTAGAAGGGCAGAAACTCAAATGACCTGACTGTGAAATCACTGAATTTGCACAAAATGAGCAATTGCTTGATAGCAGCAACAGAGTTGGTACTTGCAAAAACACATCATGAAAGTTAACTTGCAAGCTTATCTTTTACTCCAGGCAGAAGGACTTTTTAAAAGGCAGTTATTGTTTTAGTGAAGTGTTTGGACAATGAGCTTCTAGAAACTGACGTGTAGGATGCACTTTGTTTATACAGAAACCTGATTAGTATTCTTTACACACCATTTATCCGCTGGATCTCATTGCAGTGCCGTTGACAGGATGTGTTCCTGTGATTGGGCAGGTCTAAAGTGACTTTTCTTTTTCTTTGGAAGATATAAATTGTTTTAGAAAATATTCTGCTTTGAATGATGTGAATCAACCAAAAAGGTAGTTTATTGCTTGAGGAAGTAACAGTGTTCCTACTCAGAATTGAGGGTTGTACATCAGATACTTTTTATTTTATGTGGACTTGTAAAATGCTTTTTTTCCCCCTGTAAATAGGAGTGTTACGACATAAACCCTAAATTATCCTTCAACAAAAGGCTTCTATTATCTGTAGGCATATAACAAAAAGAGGACATTTCAGAATCTACTTCTTGAACATCAGTTGTACAAAATATACCTCGATAAAATAGGATACTTTCAGTGTCTAAAACAAGTGATGGTGGTATTTTAATAGATTATATTCTTCTCTATTTGCCAATATTAATTAAATTAATGTTCTGGGGTAATTGTCCATGATGTTGGAGTTGAACTTTTTCACGGAAGAGTTTAATCAAGATATTAATTACTTGTCATTAAAAATAGTCTCCTGATGATATTTTCAAGAGGAAAAGGAATAGCTCCATTGTTCTATTTAAATTCCAGCTCTGCTAATTGCACTGTGCTTATCTAAATTACCCCAGCTGTAGATTCTCATGAATGTGTAGATTGGCTGTTAGCAACTGGTATGTTCCATCTTCCATATTTTTATATCTTGCCAAATTGATGTCTAAATACTGAAGAATATTTTTGGATCCAGTCCACCTCCTTCTGTTGTTCAGGAAACGGCACCCATCTTCACCCCTGTGAGAGTATTTCTACAGTTAAAGAGAGAGAGAATAAGGTTAGAGTTAATTCCTGTGCTGCACAAATTAAATCCAGGCAGTCATGCAAGGTAATGTGCAGCAGCAAAAGAAAAGAAAACAAAATCCATTCTCAACCTAGAAAATTAGTGTAAGGAAAAAAGTTGACAACCCATTCTGAAAAATGTAAAATATAAAGTAAAATTATAACTGTAAACTTAATTCCTTCTTCTAAGTAACTGCTTTTAGTTCTTTTATACATTTGGTGTGAAGAGTGAGAAGTAAAGCATCAAAAGTCAGGAAGGTAAGAGTGTTTCCATCAAGGTTAAGACTATTGGATACTGGGAAGGTTGTTTCCTTTTTCCAGTGCTCAGTGCACACACACACCAATAGAAGTAGTGCACATTTTCTCATCACATGACCTGTTTTCATCCAAGTGGTCACATATTTCTATGTAGGTGCTGGACAAGATTTTCTAGTAATTTCCTTTCTTTATGTATAGGTTGGGACCTTTAATTCTCACTACCTTCATATTTAAAGCATATTTTCCTGCATTGCATTCAATATATAAAAATACAGAATTGCATTCAATATTCAATTTTAATATTACTTTAACATAAAATTTAATATGACATATCTATAATCGTAGTAAAAAAAACCCCAACAATTTTCCAAGGTAAGTAAAAAAACTATCATGCTGACTGAAACTGTTGTATCAGTAAGACAGAAATATTGGATGGATGGATTCAATGACCTTGATATCCCCTCTGTAACTGTGTTGCATAATGAGAAACTTTGAACAGACAGCCTATACCAGCTAGAACGCTTCTATGAAATCATCTCCTTCAAAAATAATAGCAAAATGGTTTAAAGCTACTGCCAGGACACCTTTGCAAAAAGTTTCAGTATTCAGGATATTCGGCACAGACCCTTCCACATTTCTCTGTGGACCCTAGAGAAAATATTGAAGTAAAATTGCAGAAGCTTCAAATTCACAGTATCACCCAGGAGAAATATCTAGCTGTGTGCACATTTGAAAAAAAAAAAATCCACTTTCTCCTGTTTATTCTCAATGCATGAAGATGATTTTCCAATAATTGAGAAACCAAATCCAAGAATTGTCCTGGTATTGAGAAAATGTGAGTAGACTCTCTTAAGTCCCTAAAGATCTCTAGAATATTTTAGGCCCTAAATAATTAAAAGCAGAAATCAAGCTGCTGTGGCTTCCAGGGATTATTTTCCGTAACAATTTATTACAAAAAAAAAAAAAAAAAAAACAAAAACAACAAACCAGCTTTATTTCCTGGAAAATATGTCCTTGTTTTTACTAAGCACAAAATTAACATTACCTAGTCAACAGGATAAATATGAAAATAGATCAAGAGTAACACAAGTGCAATATAATTTTATTTGACCAGTGAACAAACCTGATTCTTAAAGAAAAATATATTGTGTTGTTGCTAAGTAGTTTTTTCAGTTTTTGTGTTCTTTTGTACTTAATCTTTTATTAACTTTGGGTACCTTTTTCTAATCACTAAGCTTGCCAAACAATTTTGGAAAACCCATACATGCACGCATGTACATGCATTGTCAACACTTTAATTTCCCAAGTCAAATTCAATTTAGTTGAATTATTTTAGCACCTGCCTATCAGCTGTTTCCTTCAGAAAGCCCTGACATTTCCTTCTGTTATGTTCCATGAGGAAAAAACAAAGCTATAAAGCAGCTTCTTTCCATGTATTTCACTGCCTTATTTTTGTGAAGCTCTGGCAATCAAAAGAAATTCGAGTTCAAGTTTTCTAACATTTCTTCAGAGTCATATCCAAAGCAGAAACTCTTCTATGAGTGACAATGTTGCAAAAATATTAGTAGATTTGTACTTGTCTAAAAGAAAAATCTCTCCCAGCCTGAGAGATTGCAACATCCATGATTTTTCCCTTCTCTGAATCTTCACATACATTAATACTTTAAATCTTATCAAAATTTTAAGTGATTCAATAACCTATCTCTTTTCCAGTAGCTTGATGTTTTTAAGTAACTAAAACTGAAACTTAGGGTGTGTATCTTCTGGGCTTTTTGACCAAAAAAAAGTGGAATGCCCTGAATAAAGAAATTGAAAAAAGGACCCAAAAAGGTCACAGGATAAGGCCATTTTCACAGTAGCTCAGTCTTCTGCTTATTTTGGACTAGGAATTAATCTATTTCTTCAAACTAGTGAGCTACTGTTTGACAACAGTTCATCCCCAGAGCATAGCTTTAGCACAGGGGACTAAATTAAAGTTTGTATAAATAATAATCCTCTCTGGCCTCTTGACCCAGTGCTGGCCCACTAAGTTGGTAAAAACACTTATGAATTCTGGTTCCTATCTTCCAAAGTCCATTTTTGTCCAGGTAGTAAGTTACAATAATTGGAAATGACACAGTTTCACACTACTGGCTTCCAAGTAGAAACAACTATTTGCAAAATGCTTGCTTTTTAATGATTTATTCTTTCAAATTTATATATATATTTTTATATGGTCTGTATTTAAGAAAAATGTGCCATTAGTTTGCAAGGGGTAAAGAAACATAAAAAGAAGTAAGGACTTAATTTTAGGATGTGGACAGTGATAAATGGGCTGTTTGTTACCTGATCCCACATGAAGGAAAAATTTGAACTCATTTAGTTAAAGACATGTCTATATAGACATAATTACTGCTTCTGACAGAGTTTTTAAAGCTCTGTTTTCTTAGCTAAAACATCAGTAGATCAGGTTCTAAGACCCTTGTCCTAATGAACCAAAACTGAAAAACAACCCAGGGCTTCCTGTTAAATGTAAGTCATGAGATTCACATTCCATTTATATTTCCATTTCAGTCAAACAACCTACTGTTTCTCTAGAATTATTCCTTTTCATAAACAGTCACACCTACTTAGCTTTTTCTTCATGAACTCAACACTACCAAACCCACACCTCTATGTCTGGTAGTCTGCAGCAGAGACATATTTTAAAGGTAGGGGCATATAGCTAAATTGACCTGAATTAGAGCTACTGAATGGCTCCAATTCAGCTCCATTCATTCCTTCAGTGGAAGGTCTCCCTGACCACTATCACACTTTCAGCATTCCTCATCACTGACCTAATGCATTTTATCTCCCAGCCAGGGCAGGTCAGCTGGGTCAGCTCAGCTGTCAGTATGCAAATTGTTGACCAGGGTAAGATGATAACAAATTAATCATGAGTCCAGAAACTTATTATGAAAATCTGAAAGAAAAGTGGCTTTTACAAAAGGAAGATAAATACAAACTAATAATTTAAAAATTTTAGAAACAAACCAGATTTTCCTGACATAAGGTTAGTGAATGTCAGCGTGACAACCAGGTATGTATGGGCTTTTTTGTATGCCATACCCCATCCATATTTACACCTTATTTTTTAAATCTCAGTGGAGAAAAGAAGGTATGTGTACTTTTCAGCAGTATTGCCTATTTCACCTCAAGCTTCCACAAGTAGCTGTATTTACTAATTAGTTTGAGAATAATAATTACTTTTGCCACAATATTTGAGATTCTGTTGTGAAGATTGAGTTCTAGAAGATGAAACTCGGCAGTAAAACCACATTCTGATATCTCCTCTTTGAGTCTGAACTTGTTATTTAGCAGATTTATGTTACTGCCAGTGATTTAAAGCCAGGTGCTACAGCATATTAGAATACTGACGTTTTATGGAATAAATGCAAATCAAACGTGAAAGCATAGCTGGCACCTCTGAGCATAAAACATTATGTTGCTGTTAAACTGGCTATGGATACTAGAACAAAACATGTTTGACAGTGAAAAAAGTCCTTAGGCAATGGAGCTGGCACCATATCAAAGGGAGAATAAAACCATCTTTCTGTTCTACACAGTTATTGATCACTGAGGCAAAATTTCTGTAAACACAGTACATGGATTTAGTCAGCCTCTCCCACTCTGTCTTTTCCAACCACGCCACTGACATCTTTCAGAAGCATGAGGTTTGTCGCTTGAAAGCTACATAAGGCTTTAAAGAAAATGCACTGGAAAAGAGACTTGGGAAGCAGCATTAGAAAAAACCTGACCCCCCCGCCCCCAAAGTGTTCATTTTCAATAGCAGTGAGATATATTCTGCATAGCTTTCCACTCAAGTTTTGATGATTGAGCTATTTTGTTACATTTTGAATTTAGATAGGATTATATGTGAGGTACCCTTGAGCAAAGAAGTAACTTCTGACTTTCAATCTGGATTAATAGTATGACTTTGCTGTCTCAAGAAGGTAGTGAATCTTATTGCCTACCTGGTGCCTTACTATAAAATACCAGTCTTTAAAAAACCCATTTAAGGATCATTTTATTGGATTTCTTGTTTTCCAGTTTGCATGTGAATATGATGCACAACGAGGGAATTAATACATATTAGGAGAGGCAATAGCTGGAGAAGGAGAAAGGAAGGGAGGGGGCCAGGTGGGCAGAGAGGCTGAGTGAGACAGAGACAGAAATCACTTTCAGGGACCACAACCAGCAGGGTTCCAGGTCCAGAGAACTTACTGGGACCAGGGATGGGCCTTCTCTCCTGAAATGGATGGAATAGAAGGAAACAAAGTCCCTGGAAGACAAATTCAAACCCTAAACTTAGGATGTGGCTTTAAGATGTTTATTTTAAAATGTTCACATTTTAACAGGCCTCTGAAAGTCACACAGTTTTAAACCATGTTACATCATCAGACATACCGCTGGGATTTTTGTGGTTAATTAACAATTGATATTACTAGAGGGGAAGTTTTAAAGGTATTTTATTTTTTACCCCTAAGCAAAACAGAAAGGTTGACATAAGGTATCTTTTATATCCTTTTTTACTAGATGCTTTAAAAAATGTTGTTGGTATATGTTATTAAAAAATAATTTAAAGTACATTCATATTTTATTTTCTTTAAACAAATAAAAATAATAAAATAGTTCTAAAGATGAATGACGAAGTAGAAGTTAAATGTTCTCTATTTCCTAGTTTTAATGTATTTACATTTACTGAAAAAAAATTTCAATTTCCTATGGCTCACTAGCTACTGTTCCATCCATACTTTTCAAACTATAAACCAGTCTGTTTTCCACTTCATTCATGAACACTATTGTAAAAAAGCTTACAGGTTACATTAATCATTAAGGAAAGGAGGAAATTTAAGTAAACTGTTAAATAATGGTTGCCAAATATTCGTCTGATATATTTTTTCAACAATTTAAATTATACATATTTGTCATTTGGCCATATTCACCAAAATGTCTAACATTATGTGAGTTAAAAATTTTCAGGGAACACTTTTTTCCTCATCTGTTATTTCTTCCTCTTCTTTTGTATTAGGCAAAGAATGCACAAAGCTTCTAGCTAATTATCTCTTTTTTTTTTTTTTTTTTTTTGACAAATTTTATATGAAGATCAACATGAGGTTTTCTCAGGGAAGGAATTCACTTTAGGGCTGAGCACATGGCTTAAATGGGCTCAGCTTTCAGTTGCTTCAAAGTACTGTTTGACAAAAACTGAGTTTGACTACCTGCAAAAACACCTTGCTTTTTGTTTTTTAATTTTATCAGTTAATTTGACCAGACAATTAAATGATATATTTGTACTTGCTTAGGAAGCTTTTCCCATTGTAATGCTTTAGCACAATGAGAAATCCCTGCCAGTTGATGTGTGTTTACTACTACTGACCCAGTATTAGTAAATGCTTGCTCTGTACCAGCATACAAATGATCATAACCAGCACCAAGAATCATTTTTGTTAATCAGCTCTTAAGGAATTTAGTGGCCAGGATAAAAACCCCTCAAATTAAATAATATTGTTTTCTTTTTATTATTTTTTTCCTTTTGGATAAAGCTGAGGGCATAGGCATTGTAGCAGTGGATAAAACGTGCACTGTTTCCTGCATTATTTTTTGGGAATAAATCCAGATCTAGAGATCAGGGTGGGAAGAATGACATATTTGGGAAGTGTTGGAATTGAACATGTATATAACAGGTTCCATTAGATTAACAGGCTGCCTTTTTCTTTCACCTCAACAGCAGTATTTATGTCTTTGTTAGCATTGATTTTTTGTTGGTTGAAAGGAAGAAATCATTCAGAAGACTAGACAAATGTGATTTAGTTTGAATAAATTATTCTCAGATAATACTAAGACAACAAATCAAGACACTCGAGGAGATGGAAAGACGGTTTACCAAAGGCTGATTATATTAAAACTAGTACATTTTTTCGTAATTCATTTTGTAAGCAAGGATATTGTCATGTATTTTCCAGTAATGATATCACTTGAAGATCTTTTAATTAAACTGGACGGCAGAAGAAATGTATAGAAGAGGCTGAACAAGGGAATGGGGGGAAGGCATTGAAAAATAAGCAGCCTGTATGCATATATTACTTTGGAAAGCTTTGCAAAGGTGTGTCTCAGGACTGATTGGATTCAAAATTTCACAAAAAGTAGAAAAATGATAATAAAATAAAAATAACAGGTATAATCAGATGCAATTCCATAAAGAAGAACTGGATAACCTAATTAATGATAATTTAAATAATATAACATTCCATAAAAATACCATGCATGATCATGCATGTGAAGAATATGTGTGCTTTAATTTATGGGAGGTTTGCTGTGAGCTGTCAACATGATTCAGCTCTAAAAATAGAGATAGCAGATAACACAAGGAGAGGCATTTCCACTAGAGAAAGTAGTGGAAGATACTGGATTCAGTTCAGAGGAGAATGGATTCAGTTCTGCTCCCCCATGGTCTAGAAGAAGTTCAGATTCTTGTGAGTATCTATTGGCTGATTACAGTTTGGAGAGCTAATCTTGTGAGAGGGGGCTAGAACAGATTATCTTAATTATGGTAGTGAAATGAAATGTTGGAAAATATTTTTTCACTCTAAAGAGCTCATAAAGTTTAACACTAGAGAATAAAACTACTATTTCAGCTGAAAACTAGTGCTTGGCATGTGAACATAGGTAAGCAAAGTGGTCATGTATAGGTCTAGGGTGGAAATTAGTATAAAGGTTTTTAACCATTAGATGAGTGAGGTTTGGCTCAGTCTACTGCTTTGCAACACTGGGAGCCAAAAATGCCTAAATGATTTTAGGGGGAAGCTTAAGGGGACTGTGTTGTGTGATTTACTTCAAGAAGAAGAATGTATATTTGATATAATGGGTGGCTCCTTCAGGTTCTTGCTATCAACAAATTGAAGCAATCAATCAAATTAAACAAAAATTGAAAAAAAAAAACCCCAAGATATTAGTGACAGTAATACTTAGTTTATACGTTACAATTATTTACATTACAGTAGCAGATATTTTAAAATTATAATCTGACTGTACTAAAACAAACACTTTGAGTAAAAAATAATGTATTTCAAATTCGTGGTCAACACTAATGTTATGAGTTCTCTAATCAGATTACAGCTACTGTGGACCCCATCAAATTATATAATTACCTTCTCAGGACTGAAGGTCTTCAAAATCCATTTTTTAAAAACATAATGTGGTATCATAAACACACTTATTTGGTTTTATTGTATTTATGCTGGGTTGTGTGCCAGGTGTAATGGATATTTATTGTCCTGGAAGAGTGTGATTAGAGGGGCGGGATGTGGAAACAAGATGCATTTCCCTGGTTGTGCTAAAACTAGAAGCAGATTGATTTCACTAAATTTCAGTAGGTGACATATAAATCAGAATTTTCTGACAAAACAATATAGGGTGAGTCTTCTAATAACAACAATTTTATGGTCTCAATGACTCATAAAACTCCCTCTGCAAAAGTGTGGTATTAATTAGACACCCAGCAATAAGTCATTATTGTATTGTCAGAAGTCTATAAACAGGGCAAAAGGCAAAGTCAAGTCCAATGTCACCTAACAGCATAAGACATTAGCAAGAACGAAAAAATAGATTTCTGATGTATACTAAGTTACAAGTAGTATGCATCTCTATATGCTGACTTGTTTTTACTGGTGAAAGAACTCAGAAACAACAAGATATTATGTTGTGTTTAAATTTGCCTAAGATATCTAGAATTACAGAGCAAGGTTTGAACAAGGATGCCACCTGATCACACAAAATAGCTCATCTTCTCTGAATGAAAAAATATACTGAAGGTGTAGTCAGGAAATGTACTGTATCATCAGGGAAAGCCTCCCCAGAACATTTCAGTAAATAATTTGGTTTTAATTTATTATGAACAATTGGAGCTCACTGGCTCTTTGAATAGTCTTAACTATGCTGAAATGATCTGTTGCATGTAGGGGATTACTGGAACACAAATAGTTTGGAAAGTTGCCTCTGAATTGTTTGAAAAAAATTCTTTTTGGTCTTCAGCTGTTCTGTTTTATTTTCATTGTAAGTTTTTTTGTTCCCCAACTTAGCCTTTCTTAAAAAAAACCAAACTCTATGTGTTCCTAATGCCAGTTGAATTACTTAAGCAAGCAAGTCTGAGTCCAGATGTAAAAACTTAGGGAAAGAAATTGATAGTCCCCAACAGAAAATAGGAATTATAGCTGTTTTCTTTTCTATGAGACACTTTCTCTTAGGTCTCAGTTTGGCAGAATACTGGGACCTAAGAGAAGGCATTCTTTCAAGGAAAGAAATAGTTCTAGTTTACTTCAATGGGACTACTTCTCTACTAAGGAATCACATGGGTTTAAATATCTTACTGGATCACCCTTTTAGGTTTCGGAATTTTCACTGGCTAGATGGGGACTTACTATTGGGTCATTGTTTTTACTACCATGGCAATAAAATTTGAAACCCCTCTGAGTAGGCTGAGATGGGGACTTCCAGACTAAAAATGGAAATGTGTGAGATTCAGTTATTGTTCATGCATTTTCCTCACACTCAAAGCTTAAATCTAGCAAGTAGTTATGCAGACATTTTCTCTAGGAACACTTTTAACTGTGTATAAGTATTTGTATGGATGGTCCCAAGTCATCATGATTTTAGTGATGACTTAGTTCTATAAACCATGAATGAATGCTTTTTACCGAAAAAAAATGCATCTGGAAACTCTGGATTCATTTTGGTGATGTGGAGTACTTTGCATGGGGTAGTAACTTAGCACAGATTCACATTAGACACTCCTTCCAATGGCAGTGGGTGCTGGATTTCCTTTGTCTCTCTGTTATGGCTCAGACATAAACCAAAACTGCATATGTGCACACTGCTGATCAACTGAGCATTAGTTGCTAACTGTGCACGTACCCCAGCTTGAACTATAACCTCTGTTAGCTGAAACCTCTTTCCCTGAGCCTGTTGTGTTCAGTTGAGGCAGAGTAAATCTCAAAGCAGTAATAATACAATCATGTGCAAGAGCCCTTTTAATAGAAATTTGGTACTCTTCTTAAAGAAATTGATGGGTTTTGAAGTTCAAGCAGGATAAGCAAGGACAAGAGTGCTTTGTTTTTTTACAGTATGTAATAGATTGGGTCAGGCACAAAACATCTTATCTGAAAAGCATCTTTTAATGGTCTCTTTTGGCAAGAGTTTTTAATGGCAGGGTATCCTTTTGGTTTTTTGGTGTCTCATTCAAAGAAGCAGCCCTGCATGTTGAAGTTCCTTAATGTAGCCGGTATTAAAAGACATTATATGCAATAAAAGACATTATATGCTTTGAGCAGAGTGGTTGAACTGAACAGTCTCCAGGGGTCCCTTCCAACCTCAGAAGTTCACTGAATCCATGATCAAAACTTAAATTTCAGTCACCTTGAAGGTGAGGCTATCAGTCAGGCTCAGGCATTGATTTCTTCTTTACAAAAGATTAAAGACTGCCTTTGCTGTATGTTGAGGACTTATAGGACTGTTGTGCACTGTGTATTTCTCTTATTGTTTTTTAGTGCAGCGTGAGTTCACTGATGCACAGCCAGGAAGACACTGACCATCCAACTCTCTCAGTAGCAAAACACAGCCATATGCTAACAATCTCAACATCCAGGTCAACATACAGCAGTCACAAATAGTAACTGAATAATACATAATCCATCACAATCAGGCTAAAGAACCAGATTTAATAGCATAGTTAAATTTTATAAGCACTTGAAATAGCACTTGGTTAGTAAAACCCAATAAAACAGAGATTTTACAGTAATACAATATATATGTACATATTACACAGCTAATCATGTCTGAATTTGTTTTTAACAATCAGTTAGTATTTACCAGTTGTAGTGTCCAATAGCTCTCTGGTTAAATTCATAAATGGAAAAGTTAATTTGAGCTGTCATTGTAAATTTCTCATTCAAAATGTCTTACTCAACAGCCCAGCTAAAATAAACAAACAAAAAAGAAACAAAAAGTCCAATACATACAAGAGGTATATTGTAAAAAAAACCAAAGTCACGGAAACACATATATTGAATGAGATTGCTTGGTTTTATTTTAATGATTATTCTCAGTGAGGCAAGCACAAAATATTTCTTACCATCTGAGCAGGAACCACAATTCAGAGCCTGACAGCTCATTGAATTTGTTTCTGTATCTATGGAAAAGAGAGAAATGGCATTGCAGAGAATGACTGGGTAATGTACTCAAACAAAACATCAGGAGTACAGTATCCTTTTCTACCAGATTACTTTGCCAAAAACTTTATGATATTTGAATAGTGTACAGTATTGGGAAGGGAAAGGAGACATAAAATTTCCACATAAGGCTTTCTCTAATGGGCTGTCAGTGACATGAAACTCAAATGTATATATCTGCAATTGTTGCAAGAGTGCAGAGAGTGTATTCTTGCAGTACTTGCACCTTCGTTTTCAATACTTTTCAGTGAGAAAAATTACTAGTTAGTAATTGCTAGTAAAACTGGTTTGCTATGTGATGTCCGAAATCAGGATCTTTCTGAATCCTGTGCAAAGTGAGGAGCAGAAGGCTCCAGCAGTCTCCTGAATGAAATTGAAACCTTCACATCATTTAGGTGGTTAACACAGATTATAATATAGCCCAATTGCCTTAAGTGGCTAATAATGATGTTTGGCTTTGTTATGGACATACAACCCAAACATTTAATGAAGTACATAAAATATGGCGGGTTTGGACTCTAATTTAGGTTGTACTTTTGGCTGCAAGGTAAATGTAGCAGTTTAGATACCGTTCAGGAATGTTTCAGTTGCAGTAAGTTTGGTGAGCTGAGACATAAATGATCTTGACTGGCTATTTATCTTGGTTCTTTCACAGTGTATGACGTTACCAGTGTATAAAAATATTTCACACTGAGGCTATTGCTCAATTATTAGAGCTGTAGTGGAGGGACACAGTCACTTTATGAATGAAAAGAAACACACAACCTGACTGCCCAAATATGTGTCCAAATGTATATCCAGTCACTCAAATACAGAGCTTCCATATACCTATGTATGTATAGCAAATGTGTTTTGTCATGTTGTATTGAATCCAATTGCTCCATTAAAAATTTTGAACATAATATAGTTGTTAAAATAACCTCTTTTCAAAGTTTTTGGACGTCATTGTAAATGCAATGGCTAATAGAATTTTCTCATTGCGAGGGACATGATTAATATCCTGCAAGATTAGAAGAACCTGCCTGGTGAGATGAATTTCTGTCTTATTTTTTTACATCTCTCTCTAGGCTCAGCAGCCTTTAATGAGTTCAATTAAACATCTTTGTTTTCAATTTAAAATATATTTATTATACTTTAATGCTCTATCTGGAAGCCCGATGTTTCTGGAAGATCTGGTTTTGGACATTTAAATATTCCAGAAGAAATAAACTGGCAGAAAACCTGTGAAGTTAAACTGCATTTTGGAAACAAAATTCAGTTCTATAATCAGATTTGTCATTATAACACATCTACATCTGAACTAGCATTGCTCCAGAGATCTCTTTTACACAACAAATTGTGGCAGTTTGTATGTTTATTGGACATTGAGTCCTATAAACATACAATGTTTATGAGGGCAATATGAGGGCATAAATCCTTTTTCAAGTGCTTAAATTTTTTTCTGTATACTAAGACATCCTAGAATGTCATACGTGAAGATAAGGTAAGGCCAAAAACCTACTTCAATGCTTAACAACAGACTTAGGTAGAGCAATCCAGGACATGCTGTGATAGCTGTCTGTCCCTAAAAGCTCCTATAATAAGATGCTGAGTCCTACCTTTGGGCTTATCTACTAGCATAGATACAAATATGATATATACAGAAGAATTCAGACCACTGGACATTCCTTTTAGGCTTACAGTTCACACCACTAAAGACTTGATACATAGAAGAAATGTTGCAATGTCTCATTTAAGACTTTCTATATCTTCAAGTGGCTAATAAAGCTGTGTGAAACTTGTCTCCCACTTGTTCTTTCAGAGAAACTGTGCATTTTTGTCATAAAAACAAGATGCTGCTGACCATTTCTCTGCTCTAGATTGGAAGCTAGTTCTCCTGGAACAATTGTGAACCAACCAAGTATCACAAATACTATAGCTATAATATATAATGGATGGCTGACTGCCAGTCTTAATACTCTTTTTGTAACTAACTGAAGTATGTAATTTATATTCTGTTCTACCTTTTGCAGAAACTGCACTCAGGTAGTTCTCAAAAGATATTTCCCCATCAAGAAATAATTTTCTGAACATCAATAATGTAAAAAAACCCTGCAGAACATGAGGCAAGTTTTATGGAAGGTTTAATAACCACTTAAAACATAATCTTTAGTTAATTGGTTTAAGTGTAGGTCTGCCAATCCAGATACAAAAAAATGTGCATGCATGCTAGTAAATCCACTGTAAGAATTTTAACTTGATGTTTGCTCAATTTGAAAGGAAATCTGTGTTGATACTGTGAAAGAGAGAATAATTGACAAATAATTTCAAGTTCCCTATTTGAAATATGATTTTAAAGTCAATATCTATTTTCATGACTTCAGAGCAATGAGGAAAGGAAACACATGAAAAATGCAAGAAGTTTGATTCAGTAGATACTTCACCTTCATCCTTCTTGGGCTGTCAGTGGGGGTGAGTTGTTGGCCTAGCACTGCATAGTTCTACCAAGCATGGTTGGATTTTTTCAGGGGGTTGAACTTTGATGATTCTTATGTGTTCCTTCCAACCCAGGATATGCTATGATTTACTCATAGGAATTTTATTTAGTGGATCTTATAATGTATTTATAATTGATTCATCCTTGACTCCATTTATTTTCTTAGAGGAGGCTTTTGAATGTCAGTAGCATTTGCCTGAAATCTGGAAAGCTTGGCTTTCTGACAGCCTCGGAAAGTGAGTGGCAGGAACCATCTCTGTGGGCACCTCTTAGAAGCAACTGTATTCTTCTAGGAGTTAAAGAAAATGTAAAAGAATATTTACCTGATATACCTACCTAGACCATACTAATATGAATTTTTAACAGCTGGAATTTTACACCATTAAAAACTCCAATGGAAAAAACACCAAACACTTGTATATAAATACAACACACTTTTAATATGCATAACTCCAAAGTATAGTTTAAGTGATTTTATAAGTGAGATTGTTTTATCACTTTCCCAAAAATGGACATATAAAGCAATCCTTTGTTATTTCCAAGTATTATTAAATACAATGGCATCCTCTACAATGGCATCTTAAACTTCAATACTGAGAAGTGCTAAATGATTTGGTCAGGGAGTTATGTTTTGTTACTAGGGAATTAGATGACAGAAAAAATCCTTACTGGATTAAGATAACACAAATTTTTCTGTCCATAGAGCCATTATATTTTGAAGTTAATTTCATGTATAGGGTAGATCAGGCTTTGAAATTATGTAATTTCAGATTTCAGAATGATTACTGCTGCATGACAGTTCACCTTATTCCTTCATTCTTACATGGAAATGAGCTTTAAAATAACCCAAAATCACAATTTTTGCATAATTGACATAATTTCAAAAGGAGTCCAAGAAAAGGGACCAGATTTAGACACAGAATCCAAATCTTACTAAATGTCATTTATTACTCAAGAAATATGTACTTCTAACTTGAAAATACTGACGTCTCTGCTTTTTTAAATACAGTGATAGCACATATAGGATTTTTTTTATTATTTTCCTTCTTAAAGATAAGCTAAATTGTCAACTAAGGGATATTTAAATAATTTCTGGAATTTAATTTGAACTAAGTTTAATACAGACATTTTTAGTCTAAAGAAATCCTCAGTCATCTTGGCAGACCAGGCGATTTGTAAGAAATACAAATTATGTACACTGTTCAGCAAAACAGGTTTAATGTGTTGAACTTTCGCAGCCCACACACATATGGAGTTTAGAGCTGAGGTTATGGCATGTTTGGTACTATCATGAGTGAGTCATAGGCAGCTCACAAATGATCTGCAATAATTCTTTTCATTCTTCTTTAGCTTTCACTGCTCCTGATATCACTTCCAATTATAAACTTCAACAAGCTCCTCATTAGATATCTTTATAAAATGTGATAATTTTCTTTTAGAATTTCACCTTGAACGAACATTTTAGCTTGATTCAGCAAAGTGTTTCTTCGGCTGCCTAAAAGAAAATATTTGCATTGACTGTACTCTTTCTTCACCTGAACACATTAGATGTTAATGGGTTTTTATTTGTTTATAACTGTTTGGAACAATGACAAGTCTATACCATAGTTAAACAGTTTGATGATATTTATATCAGATATTATTCATAAATCATTATGTGTCTAAGATAAGCACATTAACAAAAAGTATTGTATTTTGGAATACTCAGACTGATACATTTATCAAAACTATGTCAGACCATGCTGTTTAATTCCAACTATGCATAGATTCTCCTCTCCACTGTCTAGCTCCCTGTAGTTTATCAGATTTTTTTTCAGCTCATTTTCTACCCTCCATCTTTAACATAATCCTTTCATTTTCAACTGGGCTATTTAACAGCATGTGAATACTTACATCAGAAAATAGACAATTAATTTAATGGACATACACATTTCCTCAAAAATAATAACATTTTTTTCATTTCTTGTTAAACATATTATCCCAAATAGTTTTTGAGGATATTGATTTTTACACGAGAATTTTCCCTGAAGTTACCTCATTTTACTCTTTGTGCACTATTTATTTTTCACTTGTAAAAAATGTCTAATTACCATACTTCCAAGATAATAAGAGTTTTAAAATTATTCTTGAAAATGGCATGTCATTATGACCCTGTATGGCACTAACAATATACTACAGAGGATTTTGGTGTTTATGTTTCATCACCTTACTTACCACAATAACTTGAGTATTAGAACAATAAAGTAGTAACACTTCTGAGATTCCTTTGAGGTTTTAAATTGTTAGTGCTATAGAAACAGTGCTGTGAGCTGATGCCAACATATGTTCCTGGAAACATTTATAATAATAATACAGCTTCAGCAGAGTTTATACCAGTTAATGGAATAAACAGGGCAGAGGAAATACCAGAAATGCAGCAGATGCAATTGATTATATGCCTTGGAGAATATTCCACTTATGTATTTTAGGTCCTGTCAATGTAAATCAAAAGGAGGTGATGTTGTCAGTAAGATATATCACAGTCAAAATAATATGCAGTGACAGCCGTCTCCCCATGCTGATGGAACAGATCATGACTTTTGAAATGAAGAAGACATCCATAGCACAGCTGAGGTATTATAAACCAGGGGAAAATAATCTGATTTAAACATCTGAATCATTGTGGGCTGTGATCAAATTTATGCTGAAAGTTCATGTGACTGATAGGACCATATCAACTTTATTTTAAGCTGATAGTGTTGCTTTATGTTGAGTTGACTGGTGTGTTTGAACTTGATCTATGTTTTATTCCTGCCCTAAATGTTTGCAGCTTTCATTATTTCTCAGGCTTGTAAATCTGGAAGCTGAACAGTTTTTGAGAAACTGGAATAAATAACCATCAAAGGCAAGCATACAAGTCTTGACTTAGAAGACAGCACTCAGAGTTCCTGTGATGGTTAAGTATGGCATGGGCCCAAAGAAAATCTTTTCTTGTTTTTATGAATTCAGACCTGCAAAGAGTTATTTTACCAATTTTGGAATTAATATTTTAAAGTCACAAGTAAAATATTACATGCTTTAAAAAGCTTTCTCACTCTTCATTATAAATAACTTTCAGTATTGTATTCTGAAGAATTCTGTGCTAGAAATTGGAGATAGATTTGCCTTTGGTAATATGGAAATTCTTGCAGTGCCTCCTGAAATTCCCTTAATAGAAGATTAGCCTTACAAGTTTGTATAAGATGAAAGAAATATAAAATTGTTAAGCTATTCTATAACTAAAGCATATTTAATGTACATTGGTATCATAATTTCTTTGAAATTTCATAGCATATGGACATTTATATCAAAAGATATTTTCTTTGAATAAACAGCAAAAAAAAATAGCAATTTGTCAAATAATGCTGACCTATAATCTGCTGGAAAATAGATTGATTTTTTTAACCTTACTAATTAATACTAGATAATTTGATAATGAAAAGGCTGAATTCCAATTTTTTTAAATTAACAAACTCTGTCTTAAAAACAGTATCAAGGGACAGACCACATTCCGACACTGTGTAGTTAAATCAAAGCTTTTCTGCTTGTTACCTAACTCTGAAAACTTGGAGAATAGAAAATCCACTTGTGGCCACAAATCAGTGGAGATGGGGGGGTAATTTTCTTTGCCACCTGGTGGAAGATACCATAGCTCCCTAGGTTTTAAGTGGTCTGTGTAGTTTTGAATAGCTGATGTGACAGTAATGTATGGATCAGTAATTCAAAGACAGTTTTTATAACTCATCTACTCATCAGTGACTGATTGAGTGACTCCTTTACGTAATCTCAATACTTTCAAAAGATTGTGCTGAATGGATTGTAAAAAACCAGAAAATGCCGAAAATTATTTTTAAAAATCATAAGAGGAATGTGCACTTTCTGATTCAGAAGGCAATCTTTCATGGAAAAAGAGCCACACACAGGTATCAGGTTGTGGATAGCTTTCCCATTTGAGCTTGCATATTTTGTGAATTTGGCGAGATTCTGATATCAATTATGCTGCAGTAATCTACTATCTATCAAGCAGCTTTACATACCCTATCACTTCATTTAATTTCCCCTTAACAGACTGTAGAATACTTGCAGCACTTATTACAGCACACACTAAACTTTGATTTATACAGATTTTTCAGGATTTCATCCCTTGTTTTTCCCATAAAATTGCTTATACTGTGTGTAGAGTGCTGAAGGACTATCCCCAGAATATCATATATTTGGTACTAGGAATAGAATTAATGAATATTCACATAATTTACACAGGGAAATTTTTAATAGGTTCTCTGTAGTGATTTAATTTCAATATGAAAACTATCCTTGCTTAAAAAAATAACTTTGATTTTATTATCGAATCATGAGATTGAGCTCTAAAAAATTTACAAGTCTCTCAGCTAACTCATGTACAAATGATCCTTCATACCTTTATTTTATTCCCCCTGTACACCTTGGAATGTAATTCCAAGGTATATTCTCATCACGGAATAATTCATCAGGTCTCATGGCAAAGTCATAAGAGCAGGTGTTAATTTACATGGAGTCTCTTCAGGTTCCTTCAGCATTTCCAAAGTAACCGTATGCAGCAATTTCATACTATGTAATGAATCCAGCAGGGTGGTGTTTTTTTGTATTGGTCCTTGATGTGACCTCAGTTAGGTAGCAAGCAGAGTTCCCCCTGATACTGCATGTTTTTCATTAAAGGGCAGCTGACACATATTAATTTCTTGCTTAACTCTGACACTGACCATAAAGGGTTGCAGCAATCGATTTATCCATTCTGCTGAACTCAGATAATAAGATACTCAGGTCTTCCTGCTGCTGCCAGTCATTTCTATCTGATAACTTTCTGGACACATTGCTCTCTCCACAAAGATGTCTTTGTTGATCATGTTTTAAGATTTAAATTTAATTTTTTTCTCATGTCCTCAAAATTCTAGGTTATGAAAGCAGTGTTTTACAATAAAGGACTTTTTATTTCATATGAATCAGGCTATTAGCCTTTTGTCATAACAACACTCAAACCAAAAGTAGCCATGCTCTTCCTAAATATTAGAATTATGCTTTTTTTTAAAGGATGGCATCTCTCATAGTTATAATTGACTTACCGTGAACTCATTTTTTTTCCATTCTGTCATTGTTAAATCCTATCATACTACCTAAGGATGTATCTAATTTTATGATGTACAGTAGTTGAGGACTGTGTTTTAGGTGTGAAATCTGTCCATTGTTCTCACACATTCTCCAAGGAAACCAGAGGACATGAACTAGGTTTTCTTTTGATGACTTCAAAAGATGTGTTCCAGGTCTGCACTATTTCAGCAGCTAATTTTCTTCAGTTATAGGACCGGCCTCAGTCCCACAAAATAAAATCCCTGAATATTTACAAACCTTAGGATTGAATATTTTATTGTAAGGTCTCTTCCTAGCAAGCTGTTTCTTTTAATTGTCTTATTAATTATTATTTCTGATTTCCTGATCCTTCAGAGGATGATTGGATGGATGGATGGATGGATGGATGGATGGAATTCTGCTTTTAGAAATAAAATATCAGTTTTGAAGATAAACACTCGCTAGTCCTTCACTATTATCTCTTAATAATTAACACAGGTTTGGGAACTGATACTCCTATAAAATCAATGGGAGTTAATTTTCCTTACACAAGAATAAAATATGCCATTTTTCCATCCCTAAATTGGGCTTGTCTTTTCCAGTCTCATAAATCTCATAATCCGGGAATTAATCACAAGATTTTAATGTGCCTTGGTAAAGACTTCGGTTCAAATCTCTGCTTTTTTGAAGTGTGTGGCACTGTAGCTTATTAATTCCATTTGAATCCACAACATTCAAAGGCAGCTGTGAGCCTTTTGGACAGCTTTTGATCCTGGAATCACTATTTAGCGATTCAACTTCCTTGCAGAAGTTATAGCCAGCCTGATTGCAGAGCTGGTGGGATGCACATCCCTGCTCCATGGCATTGAGCAAAAAGGTATGAGCTGGTATCACGTGCAGTTGTGCTGTATTGTGTGTTTGTACAACTGGCTCAGTCTGCTTGAGGGTTACTGGCTGTGTGTCGATGCAGCAGTGAAATACTGCCTACTGAAAAACATCAGTATCCTTGTCATTCTTAAAAGCAAGGATCTTTGATAAGAGATAAGATTGAAAGATGTTAAGCTATTAGCTCTCATGTTATTACTGTTTGCGAATAAGGATGCATAATTACATAAGATGTATTCCAGATTCTTATACATAATTGATCTAACTACATGGGGGTCTTTTTGAATTATGATATGAAGTTAAAATTATGTGTAATCCTAGTAATATAGTAGAATTACAGCAGAAAACCATTAGAATTAGAATTACTAGAATTACAGCAGAAAACCAAGTATTTTCATCAGATACAAAAACCATCAATGTAAGCTGGCAAAAAAGACTTCAGTATGATTCATTATGAGTCATATAATTCATTATGAATAGTATACAATACCATTTATAATGATGCATTATGAATATACCATTTTTCAACTATTTTTCATTAACTATTTTTCATTAACTCTGTGCAACTATTTTTCATTAACTAAAAAGTGTGCAGAAAAAGAACTGCATATTGTATTTGAATCTTGATAAACTGAAAAATCTCAAAGAGAGCATACATATCTATAAAAAGTACATATTTGAATGCATCAAGGTCTGCATAATATCTGCTGGTTGTAGCACTTTCCTCTTTTTGGCTCTGTGTTTTCCAATGTGTAATATGTCCAAATCAGGGGTGAATTTGATCATCTGAATTACAGTAAATTTTATCATTTTCTTCTTAGAAGCCAAGCAAAAATTTATGACAAAGGTACTTGACACAGATTTTTAAATAACTTCATAATAAGGTTTTTTGAAGGCCTTTTAAAATTTGTAGTCTATTTCTTCCTCATTAACAAATAAGGTATTATTTGCTTACTTAAGTTTATATTATATAAATTAAAAAAATTACAGATGTGAAAGAAATAACCAAATGCTGTAAGATTATTTAAACTGCAAAAATTAATATAAAAGGGTTATTATTGATACGAAATTTCCCTAAATATTGGTAAAAGCTGAAGTAAATTCTCAATATAGAGAGCCAAAAGTTATCATGGTTTCTTGGATCACTATGATACCATCATCTATCCATCCAAATACTTCTGAAAGATTCAAGACTGGCAGAAACAAAGTGACTATACACAAAGCGAAGTGCTGTTCCTGTGTCCCACATGGAAAATATTTAATCATTTTCTGACATGAAAAGATCACGTATAGGATTTTGAAAGACTATCGTTTACTTTAGCTCTCCTTCATGAGAGTTCTTTGAGCAGTTGGAGTTGCAAGACTTGCTATGCAACAAGCCACTGAAAATCAAGTCAGATAATACTGTCCAAATTGGATATTCTAAGAAAAGGAATATGTACTCACAGGTCCTTGCTCCTGTGAATTTGTTCTCATCCAAATGTTAGACCTAACAGAGCTGAAGGATTACCACGTTATCAGTTTTCCAAGCCAAGAAAATTAGGATGTTTTTCAACAGTTGGATCTACCAGCTTCACATTATACAATGAAGACTGTCATTCCATGAGATATATATGAGCTGCTGGCTCTGATAAGATTCAATAAATATTAGCTCTGCAAGGCTGAACTCTTTAAATTATAAGTGCTTTTAGAAAGGACAATTCCTAGCATCTCGTGAGTCACTGAGAATTAAAAATCCATATAAGAGCCTTGTGAAGGAAATTAAAATATTTTATTATGTGCTGAAATTTTGAATTGCATATTGTGAGGCGTTGTCTTTTGCTGAAAAGTTAAAGAGCAGTTTGTTAATCTTTCAGAGTAAATCTTCACTCATACCATCACTGTTTATAATGTTTGTAAGAGACCTGGGTTAAGAATTTCTGATCCACTATTAAAGGGCCAAGGAAAAGCTTTGCTGTAAGACATTGTAAGCAGACATTTAAATCTATGGCATCATGAAATGCAACTCTGAGTGCCTTAAAACATTCAGTTGTGTTATTTATTTTTCCTTCTTTTCATAGTCATTAACAGAAGTAATGACATCAGAGTTAGGCATGTCCTGGAATGAGAAACTCATCTCTTCCACATGGCTGCCAGCTGTTGGGAATGCCTTATGTCTCTGCCATTACTGTTTCATGTCCAAGTCAATAAGGGACCATAAGTTACTGTGAAATTGGGTTTCCTACTCTTAACATGTGAAGATATAGAACTGCAATTACCAGAAATTTTGAAAAAGTCCAAGTATAATAGTATTAATAGCTATGAACTGCAGGCAGCTAAGGGAAGTTTATTTCACTCCTGATCCTTATTCTGAAGTTCTGGTGGGACTTACCATTCACCAAAAAAAGAAAAAAAAACCCGTAAGTTTTGATTGATTGGAAAAGCATTCCATTCTTGGGAAGAAACAAAGCAGAGGAGTTGACAATACTACATATTAATGAGTGCGGTCTGATGTAAAGCAATAAGGAATCTATTTGTCTAGAGAAATACAAGACAAAAATGTGAGATCTGTGGGACTGTATTTAAGAATTTCTTAAGAATTTCATTTGCTTTGGTGAAGGTTTATCTTTTGCTTTGATGAAGGTTTACCTTGTATATTTGACTAAGAGAGAATTCATAATATGAAAAATAAAATAATCTGTTAGTCATTCCTATGTTCATTTTCAAGCATAATTTTAGGACAAATTCTTGGAGAAATTTTGAGTAGCTGTATGATGGCTTCATAATTTCTCATAGATACCCTATAATTTCCCTCTAAGGAAAAATAATTTAAATAGTCCTGTGAATGCCTAAGGTCACTGTTGCTTCAATTAGGTCAGTGACTAACATTCAAGTGAAAATATGCCAGTCTTTCTTTTCAAAAGTAAACAGATACGTCCTAATTTCCCATGTTTAAAAAAAGGTCCAAGACATAATGCTTTACCTAATATGGGTTTTTCACGCGACTTTGTTCTGCTTCCTTGAAGGTAATATGTCTTCTGGTAAAGTAAAAACCCCATGACTTGCTTACTTGGTAAGGAGCTCTGAAGTGTCCAATGGAGTATCCCAGACTTGTAGTCAAATTTTCATTAGCTGTTTTTGTACTACTGTATCATCTCAAGCATGTTAGCTTGAAACTGTTATGGAAAATAAGTGCTAATAAATGTTAGTTTTGTAAACCAAATTCAGATATTGTAATGTTAACAGAATAAAGGCTAAGCAAATTGAACAAAGATATGACATGGATCAGAGGGACAGTGAAAACCAGGAGATTACTATGAAATGTTTAGGTGACAGGTTGAAGTCAGAGAAAATGATGACTCAAGCAGGATTTATGTGAAATTGGAAGGAATTATAATAGAATTCCATGGCCACCTACAAGCAGCTGCTGGTTGTTCACTAGCCATATCTGGCTCAGTCTGTGGCTTCATCATCATAATACGTTCTACACATTTATCAAATACTATTTTTAACTGTCGTGTGTGTGGGCTCAGCTTCTCTACTAACTGGTACTGGGGACAAGGAAAAGCAGGGCTGGGACAGAAGAAATCCTACAGGTTTTGTAGTCAACCAAATTCAACAACCTTAGGTAAGTTGAACTATATTATGTTCTTCATATACAATCTGCTATAAGTAAACTGCTATAAGTAAATCTGCTATAAGTAAACCTCATATACAATCTGCTATAAGTAAATGAGTGTGCTCACTTTTTCAGTCTTGGTCATCATTTATGTGATGCTGTAAATTTTAATCTTAGTGTTTTCACTTGAGTCTCTGAACTACAAGGGAAAAGCACTGAAGGCATGCATCTGCATGATGGTTCTCAGGTAACTCGCTGTTAATTCTAGCATGTGTGTGGCAAATATTTCACTCTCTTTTGTTTTGATTTGCCTCTTAAAAGGTGTGCCATTCAGGGATATTCCATGCCTTATGGTGGCAATATGCATATCTAGCTTAAAGCAGATTTTGGAATATGACAGAATTGAAACAGAAACAGTTTGTGACTCAGTTTCTGCTCCAGAAGATCATTGTTAAATAAATGTTGAGATTAAAAAAAAAATAAAATCCCAGACAGGAGCTAGTTTATATTTTAATGAAATTTGATATTGCTTCTTTCTTAACTACTATGATGTAAAAGAAACACTAATTAGGCTAGGAGTATTTGCAGATATATTTCTAAAACTAAGGAAAATATACAAAATAAATGAGGATATTTTAATGTTAATATACAAATGCAAACTATACAAAATAAATGAGGAAAATATACAAAATAAATGAAGTTAACTTTATATTTTCTGAATTCTCGCTTTCGTTATAATTCCTGACTTTTTCACCTACCCCCAGATGGAATTCCAGAAGTATCTATATGGGAGCACTGGGACTGTAGAATAGTGTAAATCAATGGGTGATATTTGTGAGAGTCATCTGGAATTAATTATACAGACCTCTTCTCTTTCACAACTGTGATACACAGCTATTTGTGTAAAGCTATTCTTAAAACAAAAGTAATTTCTGTACAGAAGTAGGGGGTACATTTTCAGATGAATATGTTTTGATGGCATGCACTGGGCATTGGTCTCAAAATCCAGAATTTCATGTCCACTGTCTTTGTTCACTTGAATCTGGCCATGCCTTGGCCATTTTCTCCAGGCACATTTGATGTTGTCTGGTGAAGTATGTAAACATCTTGCCAGGTGTTTTTTATTTGTTTCTTTGCCTTAATTATTCCTTATTAGAGTAACATGATAATCATTTGGCATGATTTCTTAACATGTCCTTTCTGCAGATGGGTATTTATATTAAGCCATCTTTCCCTCCCTCCTGGCTTTATTTCTTTCTCATCCATTGCAGGGTTTAATGCAGCTGAGTCAAAGCACTACAGCTATCCAGAATATGTGTCTGCAAAGACACAGTAAGATGTTATGCTTTAACCCCAAGTATATCACAAATCTATATGAGAGCGTAGACATCTGTCATCTTGACTTTGTGTGCACAGCTCTCTTGACTTCCATGAAGTCCTTCCAGTCTTCCAGCTAGTGTTTACTAGCTTCTGACGTTTTCAAAGCAAAGAAGCTTCCATTGATGTTTTGGATAACACTTTATACAAAAGGAAAAGTTAGATAAAAATTAAAGAGGTGTCCTTCAGAACTCTTAAAAGATGCATTCTCATTTTCTTAGCTTTAGATTTTATTCCCACAGTGAGTATATCTCCTACTCAGGGATGAAGAAAGTTAAAGAAAAGATACTTGATCTTTTCACTTACTCTGTATTCAGTCAAGATGCTGAGGCCTTCAATACAGGCAGAGATGCACATGGGTTCAAACCATCATCCTAAGCTCATGCTCAGGAGCTTTTCCTTCTCAGTAGGAGACCAGTCATTTCTGAGAGACTGTCTTTACAATAAAATTACACAATATATGGTTTAGCCATTGACATTCAGGTTTTTTATCCTACTTTATTTCTGCTCATTTCAAGACTTCAGAGGGCAAAACAGAAAAGAGAGGGATTTCAGACGAAGGAGAACACATTATATTACTCTTGGCATAGACTGAGGATAATGTAAAATAATAGAATAATTTAGGTGGCTCCACCACTTCCTCAGGCAGCCTATTGCAATGCTTGACAACCCTTTTGATGGAGACATTTTTGCTAATACCCCATTTTGCTAACATGCCTCCTGGTGCAACTTTGAGGCCGTTGTTTCTTGTCCTTTCGCTAGTTGCCTGGGAGAAGAGGCTCAGCCCCATCTGACTGAAAGCTCCTTTCAGGTAGTTGTAGAGAGGAATAAAGTCTCCTTTTCTCCAAGATGGACAACCCCAGTTCCCTCAGCCCCTCTTGTAGGACTCTTGTGCTCCAGACCCTTTACCAGCACTATTTCCCTTCTCTGGACACACTCCAGCCCCTCAATGTCTTTCTTGGAGTGAGGGCCACAGGACTCAAGGTGGGGCCTCACCAGGGCCAAGCAAATTAGAAAAATCACTACCTTACTACTACACACTCTAGTGTCCTAGACACCATTTTTGATGTCACCTAGGACGCTGTTTGCCCTCTTGGCCACGTGGGCACACTGCTGGCACCCCCGGGTCCTTTTTCCCCATGCAGCTTTCTAGCCCCTCTTCCCCAGTCCTATAGTACTGCATTGGGGTCATTTTGATCCAGTTGCAGGACCTGGGATTTAGGTGTAGCTGCAGTCTCTTCCCAAACTCTTCCCAAGACAGATTTCCAGAGACATTCTTCCTCATCATGGTCTCTAGTCTATGCAGTAACATACATCTTTTCATAATTCCACGTTTCTCTGATCTGTGCAAATGCTGTAGGGCTGGATCACTGGCTCTGAAAGAAGTCTCCATTATCGGCTACCTATTATATTTGTGTTATTGTGACATTACACTTTATACCAGAGTCTGGTTAACATAGGAAGAATATTTAGTGAAACAACATAAACCGATGCTAATTTTCTGTTTCATCTCACTTCCCATGGACCTATAAGTTAAAATCAGTGAATAGCTTTCTTTTTAAAGAGAGTTTAGTGGCAAAAAAGCTGTTTTAGAACTGGATTTAATGTTGTCATGGTTACACAGTTGGTAGATGTTAGCTTTTTTTATCTGTTTAGAGTTTTTTTCTTGAATGAATGATAGAAATTAAGAAACTAATGATTAAAAATCATTAGTTGACATGATTTGTTAAAGAGAGTTTAGGGAAAAAAGAGAAAACTTTTCCAAATCCTAAATATCACTTGAAGCTTGTTTTGCATCTTCTGTAATTGCCATTTAATATTATGTGCAATTAGGGCAGAGTTCAGTAAAATAATATTATTTAAATTTATTTCCTCCAGAGTTGAAAGATTTTATTCTCACAGTAGGCTGAAGGACTCAGGGAACTCTTGGCAGCAGCTGCTCCTAATAGTACTTGTGGGATGAGTGCAGTGAATGCAAATGTCACGTACTCTTCAAAGGGTAACATTAAAATCATATTTGCTTTCCAACGCATTTTAATCTTGTAGAAGCAAGACAGTTTCTATTAACTGATGTAAGAAATATTCACAGTGGGGGCATTTCTGGAAGAACCACTACACAGACTTAAACTAGTAGTTTTTACAAATGTAAACCTGAAATTGAATAATGATCACATTACCAGCCTTCTAACTTACTACAATGCTCAGAGAAAACACTGATTATATCTTTATGTCTTATTTATTTGCTTTCTGAACTGCACAGTTATGGACTCCATTGAACATAACTGTAAGCCTTTTTTTAAGAGTGAAGAACCTGTGACAATGACCAGCCACAGGAAGTTCAACAAACCCAAGTGTCAGATTCTTCACCAGGGATGTGGTAACCCTGGATATATGGACAGATCAGGGAATGAGATGCTGGAAAGAAGAGCTGCAGAAAGGCACCTGGGGGTCCTGGTTGATGGCAAGTTGAACAGAGTCAGCAGTGCCCTGGCAGCCAGGATGGCCAACCCTGTTCTGGGGGTGCATCAGGCACAGCATCACCAGCTGGGCAAGGGAGGGGATTGTCCTGCTCTGCTCTGCACTGGGGTGGCCTCACCTCAAGTGCTGGGGGCAGTTTTGGGTGCCACCATACAAAACAGACATTAAACTATTGGAGAGTATTCAAAGGAGTGCCATGAAGATGGTGATGGACTTCGAGGGGAAGCCATATGAGGAGGAGCTGAGATCACTTGGTCTGTTCAGCCTGGAGGAGACTGAAGGGAGACCTCATTGCAGTCTACTAATTGCTTGTGAGGGGAAGAGGAGACACTGATCACTTCTCTGTGGTGACTAGTGACAGGACCTAAGGGAATGGCCTGAAGTTGTGTCAGAGGAGGTTTAGGTTGGATATCAGGAAAAAGTTCTTCACCCAGAGGGTGGTTGGGCACTGGAACAGGCTCCCCGAGGAAGTGGTCACAGCACCAAGCTGACAGAGTTTGAGAAGTGTTTTGACAATGCTCTCAGGCAGATGGTGTGACTTTTGAGGATGGTTCTGTGCAGAACCAGGCATTGGACTCGATGATCCTTGAGGGTTCCTCCAACTCAACATATTCTGTGACTCCGTGTGTGTGTGTGTGTGTGTGTGTGCTATGAAACTTGAATGAGGCAGTGATCCTTATGAATCCTGACTTCCTGGTTCAGGTTATGTGATTGGCAAATATTCTTGCTTTTACCCAAGAAAAAAGCAGGATATTAAAAATTCAGCTACCATTAACCTCCACTGTTATGGCTGAGATACATATTTCAAGTGACAAAAATGGAAGATAGCTTTTTTGTTCTTTCTTGAGTTTTCATGATAATTGTAAATGGGTTTCCACAGCAAGCTGAGGGTATAGTTTGGCTTTCTTCTTGCTGGTATTGTTTTTATTTTCAGATCTTTTAATCTGGGGAGCTGAGATTTGAGGCAAAGTGATGAATCCCCATGGACTCATACTACATATCTTGGCAAAATAATGCAGGACCAGACTGACCTGGCCAGAGTGAAAAAATGTCTCCATATAATGTTCTAATGTTGTAATGACTGAGAATCATCTAGACTGTTTTAAAGATCAGATGCAGTTATTGGTACCCTTCAGACTTTTTCACAAGCAAGCCTTATCTCCTACTGTTTATAGAAAAGGCACAGTCTTAATCATAGCCTACATGTGTAAACATATTTGGTTGTGTGAGAATGCTGATCTTAATTTTACAGGGAGAAGCCACAATTCATTCCTATGACAAAGTAGCACATACTGCCTTAACGTGTTATGACAGGGGTGGTGAAAGCCCTGTTATCTTCCTTTAAAAACCCAGGCCTAGTTGTCTCTATAATTATAATATTGGATTTCTTGATCAAGTTTTAGCAGGACATACTTCTGAGGGCCCTCACAGATAAGTTGCATGTGCTCCCAACCTTTTCTTGTGTGTAGCCATGAAAATTTCTCAGTATTTTTTGCTACATTTGTTGTTCTTTCCTGTCTATTTCTACCCAGATTGACCTCAGAATCTGTGCAATTGTGGAAAGGAATTGTTGAAATCCCTCATCTAACAAGGGCAGAAGTTCTAAAGAGAAAGAAAACATACATGAATTATAAGAAAAATAAATTCACAATCCATGTTTTTGCCACATTTACTTACAAAATTCCTTAAAGGTTCATTGCCATGGTACAATACAGGAAACATATTCCATGGAGATATGTGAATGCCTTGACATGAGCCTTTTCTACTTTAACTGGAATATTTTTACTGTTAAATATTCAAAAATGTTGTATATAATCTATTTTTAATAGATACATCAACCTTTTCTACGTGTATGTATTTATCAATCAAGGCCAAATGCTTGGAAAATTAGACACATGCATACATTTTGCAGATATTTATGTTAGTTATAAGTCAAGACTGAAATAACTTCTCCTCCTTCAATTGTCATGCGGTGTGTTTAGAATGTAAATTAAAACCAGCCAATTGTGTCTTTCCCTTAAGTTCACCAGAAGGTTAGAAATGAAACTGTCTCTAAACAGACATGGGGTAAGACTGTTAAACCAGATGGCTCCGTTAGTGACCATGGAAAAAATCTATTACTGGCAAGACATTAACATACAAACATTAGCAGTGCCTCAACAAAATTTTTTGTTCTATTATTCCAGAGCAGATCCTTTCTGAATTGAATTTTATACATATTTTTAGTTGGAAAATAATAAAGTATTGCCTGCATTTATTTGGAGATAGGAACTTTTCTTTATTCCTATTTTTGCCCAGAAAGCCAACTGCATTCTGGGCAGCCCCAGAAGATTAGTGACTAGCAGGTCAAGGGAAGTGATTCTTCACCTCTGATCTCATGAGACCTCACCTGGGGTACTGTTTCTAGGTTGGGGCTCCCAACACAAGGAAGACACGCTCCTGTTGGAAAGAGTGTAGAAGAGAACTGCTAAGTCGAACGCAGAGCTGGAACATCTCTCTCTCCTATTAAGACAGGCTGAGAGAATTGATGTTCAGTCTGGGGAAGAGGAGGCTCTGGGGAGACCGTAGTGCACCTTCCAGTACCTAAAGTGGGCCTAACAGAGAGATGGAGAGGGACTTTTTAGAAAGGTATGTAGTGACAGGACAAGTGGGAATGGATTTAAGTTGAAAGAGGGTAGGTTTAGATTAGGTGTTAGTAAGAAATTCTTTACTGTGAGCGTGGTGAGGCACTGAAACAGGTTGACCAGAGAGGCTGCGGATGTCCCATCCTGGGATGTGTTCAAGATCAGGCTGGATGGGGCTCTGAGGAACTAGGCCTAGTGGAAGGTTTCCTGACAGTGACCGGGGGTTTGGAGCTGGATGAGATCCTTTTCAGCCCTAACCATTCTATAATTCTATGACTCTGTGAATACCCAGATGCTCTCCCCATGTACTTGAAGGAGGAAAACCACTCTGATTCCATTAGTTTTGCCTGGTGGAAAGCATGGTGTGCAACCTCCAGCAGCAGAGAACTGACACTCTTCCATCCTTGTCCCTGACACTGCAGCTGTGACTGTGTTCAGGACTGCCTGGCTTTTGCCTCAGATTCAAAAAAATGCTGGTCACTTTTTGCCTGTTAGTTAGTCATCAGATAAACAGGGCTTTGAAATAGCAGACACCCGTATTGGTCTTGATGCAACAGAGGAGGGATTCACAGGAAATACAAGGAGACCCTTGTATTACCCCATGTGTTCTATGGGAAAGTGGAAAGAGTGAAAATCTTAACAAATATCCATCTCTTTCCAGTACTTATTCTGCTATTCGAAGGAATTCTTTATTCCATTCTGTTAACCTAATTTATCTTTGTAAGTTTACAAGTATTGAGAGAAAATGCTTTGGAAAATAATACAAAGTCCTGAAGAAGAGAATTAATCTATAACTTGAATTCTTGGGATGAGTGAGGAGTTTGTGCAGGGGGAGCAGTTCTTTGTCTTATTAGGTGTTGGCAAACTTTCAAAAACCCCTAGGAAGAATGAAAGAAACAAAATAATCAGAATTTTGTTGAGAATAACAGAGTTGGAGGGGAAACCTAGGCAAAGCCCAAACCAAAATAAAAAGAAATATGCTTTCCAGGGCTTTGAGAGGCATGAAATTGGTATATGAAAGCTGCTTCCTCCTTTGAAGCCTATAATGATATTAAAATGCTTCAGAGGAGGTTTTTTTTGCTTAGTAACAGTGACATAATGTCTCTTTGTGAATATCATAAACAAAATTAGGATTAATGGAGAAATACAAAGGTTGTTCCTATTATGGTTAGAGTACAGTCCTCAGGGACTGCTTTTCTCTGCAGGGATGTCAGACTCTCTTTGAAAGAAATGCTTCAACTTCTCCCAGTGTACATATGTAATGGGAGAAACTACTAGGAAAGAATTTCCTTCATTCATCTATGTGTCTTTCTGTCTATCTGTACATATCACATATATCTCAAGTGTGTAGAGACCTATGTACCTATAGTTTCTATCTATGGTCAGTCTGTGCACACAGGATATATATATATATATGTATATATCTACACACACAAGCAATTATATAGATAATTTACTGTATCCAGTGTCTTGAATTTGCAAATGCTTTTAATAATTGAATTAAAATTTTTATTTTAAATCCTCTAAAAAATATACACAGATGATGGATCAACACTAAAAACTGAAATTTAACTATATGTGATTAAGTATCATCTAGCAGATTTGGAGAAATCGCTAAATAATAGCGATTAATACATCATTTCAGATAAATGTTTTACCAGAGAATTAAGCCTAGATTGTCAGGTTGTTTAAGCAATTATTTCTTACTTGTGAAAGTATGGGATCTCTGAAAGTTTCCTAAAACAGAGACTGAGATAAATGTTCTAAACAATATGTAAGAGAAAGTGCAAGTTAATGGCAACATTAAAATCGGGTTAGAAACGTTGTATTACCTCACTATAACACAGTTTCAAATTCAAAATAGTGGTATTCTGGAAATTCCCATGGAAGTCTTCATTTAGGTCAATAGATATCATACAAAAAACAAAACAAAACAAAACAAAACAAAACAAAATCTGTGGTTTTTTCTCCTTTTTCTTTCCTTTCTCTTTTACACAGATAAGGTCTAAGAATCTTGAGTCTCCTACTGCATTTGTCTCTACTTCTTACCCAAACAGAGAGAAAGGCTAGAGAAAGCTCTCTTTAAGGACTGTATAGATATAAAGATAAGTAAAAGGAAAAGATAGGGACGGTTTAATGTTACATTTTAAGGTTATTTTATCTCCATTAACAATTTATCTTGCAAAATTCAAAGAAAAAACTAAGTTTCTCACAGCTTATCTTGAGATGCCATATGTTAATTTCCTGTTTTCTGGCCTACAAGTAAGACTTGGAGAACTAAATTTCTTACCCTACAATCAGGTCCACAAGAATGAACTCCTGCACTTACACTTTGACAGATGTGGGACATTGTAGGGGCAAAATCTTTTTCATGACCACAGCCAAGTCATCCATACTTAAGTCTTTATTTATGAATATGTTTTTCATACTTGATAAGTGAGCACATTCTAGGCAGTGCAATGTGTTCATAGTTCTTAAAATCTGTCCTTCAGCTTAAAATGGCGGGAACACAAACATAACTGAATTTAAAACATTGAACTGTCCTTACTCTTCCTCAAAATCATTGGTTAATTGGAAACTCCATTTGGAATAATTTTTTTTTTTTCTATGAGAGATGCTTTGTGGTTCTTAAATGCTGAGGGAAACCTGGTTCTTTTCTTATTTCAGTACAGGACTCACCATCCTCAGAAAAGTTATTAGTAACTGTATTTTCATCAAAACTACTGCATAAAAAGCTTAGAATGTGCAGTATTTTGTGAAAACATGAATCATATTTTAAAATTATCTGTAAAAAAATCTGGCTAAATCAAGCACTTTCTCAAATCCCAGAGCATTTTAAAAAAATTACATTTTTCCAATTTATGAAAAATATAATCTTGTATCATCCAAAAATGCTATTTAGTAGATACCTAAGAAAACTGTGACTCAAAATGAGAAGAAAGAACATCTGCTGGCCTGAAATGTTAGCTGACCTGATCTTATGAATCACAAAATAAATAAAATGTATGCTTTAATATTCTTGAAGAATTCACTCATCATCATTAAAAAATAATATAAAGTTGGAACTTTCCAGTCTCTTTATCGGTCCTGCATTACAAAACCAAATTGAGCAAATGTGCCTCCAGAGTTAAGAGAGCTCTCTATTAGCAGATGCTCTTTCTTCTTAAACTAAATTATTTCAGCTTAATTGCTTTTGATCACTGCCACTGAGGGCTATTACACAGGCAACGGAGGTTGCAAATACAAGGCAAGTCCCAGGATATCAAATTCTGCTTTCTCTCCCTCTCCTCCTTTGAGGATTTACCATTTAGAAATATGAGACCTTCATAAGCAACTCTAGCAACCCAAGTTATGGACAGTTCCTTTTCTTGCTAAAAAATTACTCTCAAGAATACATAAGAAATTAATTAACTAAAAAACCCTGTTCATTGCATTTAAATTGAAACTTCAGAGAGGTTTGGTCCATCTTTATTAGCAATGGTAAATGCAATGTTTTTCCAGAAGGCAATTTTTGGCTCCAAATTAAAGAGGATTTTGAAGAAACATTTATTAAAGTAGACTCTACTGGAAAGTTTCTAATATTTTCATCCTAAGAAATCCCATTTTCCTGGTTTTCTTATCTGCATAGTTGTCCTTCCTATATCCAAATACAGTCATGTTAAACCTTACATATTTTTTCAATTTTGGCCCAGGTCTAACTGTGTGATTAAGTCTGTAACACCTGCAGCAAAAGTATGATCATGATCTTCAAGGTGCTGCTGCATCACGTTCTACTGTGGATAATGATCCATGCAATATATGGTGCTGGTGTACTGAGAGTGATGAAATTGCATTAACCAGTATGTGTGGACTGGGGAAGGCTATGTCCTTCTACATCTGGTGCATATTACATTAGTTACTCTGTGTTTGGGGAATTTTATCTGAGCCAGGTTTAAGAATGGGTCAATGTACTGTTAACATATACATCTCTCTGACATTTAAACAGTTCCATAGTCTTTTAGGGAATTTTTCCTTGATCTTTTAAATATTTTTGGGTTTTTTTATTTCCCTATCTCTGATTGTTTCATCCATGTGATTAGATGATATTTTTTATCAAATGCAGAGGATGCATGAGCTGAGGAGAGATACAAGTCAGACACTACACAGGGCAGACTCAGTTTTATGGTAAGTTAAGCAAAAACTTTCCCCCAATAGTGGCACAGCAGAACCAGTTTTGCAATTATTGCAATCACAGATAACTTTAATAAGCTGAAATCATCTTAAGAAGTTGAAAGACATCATGAATCCAGGGAGAATATGTTTTGTGGGATTGCAGAGAACTTTTATGGTCTTCTTAGTTTGTGTGCCTGAAAAGGGAATAAGTCAAATCAGTAATGGCTGGGGAGAGCAGCAAAAGACATAAGCATTTTCACACTCACTTAGCCCACAAAAATGCAAAGGGAGGAAAGTTACTCCAAACCTAGAATGGTATCATGGAAATTAAAAGGAAAAATTTGAGCCTGCCAAAGTGGGAAAGGGGAGATTTCTGTAGGGAGGACTTCCTTCTGGCTTATGGGAGCATTGGGCTAGAGAGGGTTCTCCTCACCACAGCCCCAACATACACATCGGTCCTGCATTACAAAACCAAATTGAGCAAATGTGCCTCCAGAGTTAAGAGAGCTCTCTATTAGCAGATGCTCTTTCTTCTTAAACTAAATTATTTCAGCTTAATTGCTTTTGATCACTGCCACTGAGGGCTATTACACAGGGGACAGAGGCTGCAAATACAAGACAAGTCCCGGGATATCAAATTCTGCTTTGATATCCCAACAGAGCCCCAACCAACAACTGTATCAGGCAATCCCATTCACACATTTTACAAGCTCTACCTTAGACTACTGAGCTTTGTTGCACCTAGGCTTTTACTAGCGGAGAAACTTTTCTTATACCTGAAGTGATCTTATACTCTTAAGACAGAATAAGGTCATGGTGCCACTTTCCATTCTGCTTCCTGTTCCTAAGATAGATGTAGAGATCACAAGGTACAATCTGCTTCCCTGTTATGAGAGGTTGAGCTTATTTAAAAGAATAATGGGCAAGAAAGTGAAATATTTGAGTGTATTCTTGACACAAGAATTGCTTGAAGCTTGTAATTTAAAAATATGAAAGCTATATATGTATGGTTAATTTAAGAAACCAATCAATTCAACTAGCTGATTAGGACAGCCACTCTGTGGAAATGACAAAGCCCAATACTAATATGCTAAGAAAAAGAAAGCAACTCAGCTTTATTGTTTCCATTTTGGGTTTTTTTTTAGTGGTATTATAATTCCATAAATACAAATTCCTGTCTCCTTTCCTCTGGGTAAGTGAAAGCACAATTGTACATTACAAAATAAAAAACTTAGGGATTAAATGGAAACTAAGGTAACTGTTTAAGAAAAAGTTTACAGTTCGTCAAACATGAGAGCCTCTTAACGCATCTTAGCAAAAGATTCTCAATTATTTCTGAAAAGTGAGCGCTAGACAGTGTTAAAGAGCATCCGGTGACAGAGCTACATTTCTAAAATGAGTGTTTCTCTTTTCTGTTACAATAGAAAAAATAATTTCTGCAAAATAAAAATGAATACATTTATAAAAAAAGAAAGTTGATATATTCTTCTGTTCATCAAAAAGGAGAACCAAACGTACAGGTTCATAAATATACATAACTTTAGTATGTTAATTTTTTACGTAAGCAATTGTAGTTAGAAAAACAGGGTACACTATTGATGGAAATCGTTGTAATAGGGTTGTAAAAGTGATAGTTCACAACATAGTCCCTGTTAAGAACAAGCTATTCCAATACTCTGTTGCAAACTCCTGTGTAAAAAAGACTGTGTGAATTGGAACAAGTAGGTTGCCAGGACAACCATAAAGCCGTGGCTGAAATGCAGAGTAAATTTATTTAATTACCTGGCTGGCTGGAGGATCTTAAAGCAAAACCCAGGCAGAGCCTGGAACAAGCAGGAACAGCAGGTGCTATTAGGCTTAGTTGATCCTAGCCCAAGGCAGGCTTCTTTTTTCCACCAATTTATCAAAAGACTCACGCACATGCAGTTTACCAATACGCCGTGTGCTTTTTGTCATCTTGGAGCTTTTGAGCTCTCTCTCCCCCAGCAGGAGGCTCAGACATGTCTGTGAGAGTGTGTTATCTCCATGCAGGAATTCTACTTCTCAAGACAGGCAGAGGGTAAGGCAGGAATAGGTGTAATAAGTGGAATTTTCCCACTCTGATATTCCCGGTTTCAAGGTCACTTAAGCAAAACCACTCCCCTCTTTTCCAAATCTGTTTTGAACACTTTCCTCCATTAATAATGTTTTTTTACCAGCCTAACTTCTATCATAGTGAACAAACTGTGATCATAATCTGAAAGGGGATTCTGATGTCTAAAGTGATTGCAAAGGAATTACACCGATACAAATTCTGAAAGTTATATGGATGTTGTTTCCATCCTACAAAGTGTAAAATATAAATACTAAAAGGACAGACATGGATCTATATGGACTGTGGTCTTACCCAGTACACTTGTGCTTCAACAGTGTAATATTTCTATAGCTTTATTTATCCTTCCATAATTGTTTCTGTAATTTAGAAACAATCAAAATTTTATCTTTTTAATCTGGATGGCTGGTTTGTGATATTCTTGAATCTCTACCTGGTGTGCTTGATAATTAGATCACGAATGAATTCATCAGTAGGTTATTAAATCAAGCTTCTTGAAATGTATGTGCTCTTTTCCTCTGCCTGCACTTCTACAATGTCCATGCCTAGCTACACTGTATTTTATATATATATATATATAGCTCAAACAAAAGACCTGGGAAGAGTATTATGCTCTATGCAGCCTAGTGTGTAGTCTGTTGGTTTGATAATTTCTTCAAAGACTGATGCAATAGGTTAAAAGACCAAAAAAACCCCACAACAAAATCTCATGAGGAATATCAATAGACATTTAGGATGCCAAAAACTTCTGCAAGTAAAAAGTGTGCCTTTCAAAATGTAAAGTTTCCCATGGTATTATTAATATGTTTTAAGTGGTCTCCATGATGAGAAGAAAGTGAGCTTCTACAATGAATTTTATGGGATAAGTGTGGTAAAGATACAGTTTCATGCTCTTTTCTGGCATGTGACATACACAAAGCAGGATATAGATAAATTGTGAGTCATTATAACCTGAGGGAGTATAAATAGAAAAGCTGTGCTTTCAGTGAAATAACTTTTCCAAAGGTGCATGAAGGGGGGCTTGTATTCGAACACGGTCACAAAGACGATACAGACTGAGAGCACTCAGAAAGGCAAAGCAAGATTCCTGAATTAGCCCACTGCCTCAATGTTAAAGGATGAATCTTGCTCCTAGTAATATTTATCATCACATTTCAGCTGTATATTTGCTTTCTTACTACTCACATTCTTATTTTCCTATTATTAGAATTATACCTTTCCTTTGCTGAAGATAGGAAAGAGTTATCTTTAAGTACAATTGCCTCTTAAAGTGAACTTTGGTGATTAAAAATGTGTAATGGATTTTTTCGTTGGGTATAAAAAAATTCAGTAATGTAAGAAAGCCTGCCTTCTAATACCTGTAACTTGGGATGTTTTGGCCTATAAAAAAATTAAGCTATTCTGAAGGGAGGTATTGTCATATGCTGGTATGCAGTAGTAAGAGGTAAAGCCTCCAGTGAAGTAGCACCCCCTTGATGAAGGAATAAGTCCTGCAGGGACAACAGCTTGTAACTTTATGACCTATTTTCACAGACATCAACATATATTTGAATAAGTGATTTTCTGCTCAGTACTGTGCATCTAGTTTAGATATATGCAAAATGCATCAAAGGATTTAAGATCTTTAAGGCGTTTAGATTTAAGAACAGCTAATTGTTGAATTTCCAACAGGCCTGGTTATTAAACAGATACAGAGTTGCTCTGCTCAATCAAGACATGTGTAGGTCTTGATAAACCCAGCCACAAAATTTTAATTAAATATGTTTAATTTTCAAATTTAAATTCCGTGTTAGTGTGAAATGTCTCTCTACACTTTTGTTACTAAATTAATCCTAAACCATTTTCTGTTTGCTTAAATTTGCTATCCATACATCTTTTTCACTTGGTCCATGGCACCCTAGTAGTGAGCATGACGATTTTTTTATGTGTTTATTGCTAAAAGTTGCCTCTGCTTGGACCTCACCTTTGAACACTATGAATAGTTTGGGTGTTTGTGCATCCAAAGGTATCATTTTGACCTCTTTACATGCAAGCAAATATAGGTGAGTTTTTTGCTGGAAATCAGCCTGAAAATTATAAGTAAAACCAAGGATATAACTGATGAATCTTTCCTGGGTGTTAACCTGTATCATGCTGACAGTTTAAAACATGAGACAACTGTGATGACATATCAAAACCATTTGGTGTTAGCTGCTGAAATATTTGAGTCAGCTGTATATGTTTTAAGTGAAAGAAAATGAAAATTAGAATGAAGAGAAGTTTATTAAAAAATTAGATGGATTTGACAGATAAGGATTGTTTGGCCCATTCATTATAGTCCTGAAAGTTCTCTTTGAAGCAACTGTCTCCTTCCTGTCTGTTAGACATAACCCATGCAATGAAAATAATTATGATGACTGAGAAACTTCACATAGTCCTGACATAAGTGCTGGAGACTGTATCCTGAAGTTTCTTGTAGTTCTCTTTTTTAACTCTCAAAGATTGATACAGCAGTCCTAAGCATATTAGACAGAAATACTGTGGCTACCATTTAATGGTTTCCATTTCTTGTGGCTCACCTCAGAGTTATCCGAGCCTTCTGCCATCTCAAGTCATAAAATACTGCTTTCTCTTCTTTTATGCATGGGTCACAAATGTGACCTAGAAAAACAGATATAATACCTGTTGTATTTTTTCTATCTTTTACCCAAGGGTCCAGTACACTCTGAAGTAACCTGGCAATGGCATACTTGAATCACTGACCTACCCACTTTTAAATGCTGAAGAAAGCTTATCTGTTTTCTATTTCTTCATTTATTTGTAAATTGTGTAGTTGAATAGTTGAATATTTCCAAGTCTCCAAGTTGAATATTTTACAAGTCTGTAAAATAACTCCTCTATTAGCATGATGAATGAAATTTTGCACATTTTTTCTTCATGTAGTTGAATCATCTGCTTGTCAGCTGTCATACACAGGTGACATGTGCAGGGAAACATCTTCCTAACCATGACATGTTAGATTGCCTGTGCAATGCCAGATGTGTAAAGCAGATAATATGCTTCCAGGTTAGTGATGATACATTTTGGAAATGCTGGCTTATTGCAAATATTTATTAATTACACAGGTAAATATTTTTTAAATGTCATAATTATTATATTTTAAAAAGTGGTTAGACATCAAAATCACTCTTTTTTCAAACCTCTAAAAGGAAACTAGAATTTTCTAAGTGTCTTTCAGGTCAAATGAGCTGAACAATTTTAATATGAGTAGGAATTTATTGAATTGAGTCTGAGTGCACTAATGAAAGATTACGAACATTGTTATTTCTAAGTGCAACCACATGTTTGAAATGGGTGCTTGGAGTATTATATATAGAAAATCTTCTTTAGTTTGGCAATATCTCAAATGTAAAAAATATTTATAGGCATCATTTGGAAGGGGATTTGTAAATTTCTGGTGCTAGATCAAGCACACAACAGTAACGATTCTCATTTTGAAAAAAACCCCTCTAATTTAAAAATCTTTGCCCTTCCTGTGCATGGGGGAAATGTCAGTGGCATAGGCAAATGCATCAGGATTTTTCATTTCGTGTTAATATTTTGTGAAAGGTGTTGTACATGTACATACCCACCATTTTCCCACCACTGTTAAAAGTGGCTCATATGTATAAAAATTAGTCACACAGGTGTGAGAGTACAATGCAAACATTTGAATGAAAATATTTTAAAAGTTTGAACTGATCCTCTAAGTGACTTCACAATCTATGAAATGAATAACACTGAGATATTACTATTAAAGGAGGTTCAGAACTATACTGGTTTTTCATTTCTCTGGACTTCCTGTTTATGGAATTAAAAGGATATCTGGAAGAAAATTTCTGTCTGGGTGCAGTAAATGCTTTGGTAAAAACATCTACAAAATTAATTGTTTACACTTCCCTTTTAAACCCTATGCTAAAAAAAAAATTAAAAATTTCAATATGTAGTTAGGCAGTCATGTTAACTTCACAGAAATATTAAAGCAATTTGTAAAGGAGACCTTCTAAATCCTAGTAAATACAAAGCAGAGCACTAGGAAAATGTGAGAAAATGTTATTGAATCTCATGGTGCTGGTAAAAAGTTTTCTTTAAAATACTATTTTGTTATGAACATTGTACTATGTTTCCATAGTACTGAATGCCCTATTTAACTTAGATGTTTTGATTCACATCTGGTTGTAAGAATACATAATTACTTTCTGACCAAAATTGTTTAAGACTTGATCTAATCACTCATCCAAGAGGAACAGACCTAAAATAAGGGTAAGGCTATATGGACACCTGCATTCTCTCTTGAACTCTCTGAAATCCCTTAATTTTACTTTCATCCATGTGCAGTCTCTAACTTGGGTAGAATTTGAAATCCATAGCTGAAAATCTGTAACAAGCAGCTATGACCCTCAAAGTGCTGCCTTTTCATATAATGTGCATGTGAAACTTGGTATTGGAATCCAAATTTTGGACAAAACCATATGTTCTGTCAACCCTTATTTTTTTTCCCCACCTTTGTAGAGCATCCAAGGAAAGGCTGCATACTTCAGAATGTAGTCACTCAGCCTTCAGGCTGAGAAAGGCTTCTCGTATTATGGTGCTCAGACCACAGTTTGCTACCTGCCACTATCCCCTCTTTTCAGCTGGTATAAGTAAAGACACACAACTAAAATCATATGGGGAAATAATCTGAATTCAAATTTTCTTGATGAACAAAAATAATAGCTTAAAAAGCATTCAGGAATAGATGCTTGTATTAGTACATGGAGGGCAAGAGTGAGCATTATACAGACATTTTGTCTTAATGCTGATTTATGCCACTTTAAAGAGATGGGAAAGCCATATTTTAAATGTAGTCTTATTAAGTGGAAGGAAAACAAAGGTATCATTAAGCCAGGTATTAATCTTCTTTTTCATAGATGAGACACCATTCTTGACTCAAGACCATTATGCATAATGACAAGGTCAAAACTTAGTGTAAGTACCACAAAACCCACATGCCTGTGAACAGGCCTAACATAAGATAAAAAAAAAGGCCACAAAACTCCAACAAATTACTTTTAGCCCTAACTGATTGAAGCTGCAGCTCTGCATCATGAAGCAGCACAAACGAGCTGGTGAATTGTGGCAAGGATAATGACCACTTTTACTGAATCTGCTGCCCAGAGAGACAATGGGTGAAACAGTCAAAGCCTTTGGGCTCAATAAAGGAAATAGTTGTAAAGAATATTAAAGATTTCTTCAGATCAGACTTTTCAGTTTCAAGCAAAAGCTTGATCTAAAATAATACTCATTATTCATCTCCTCTGCCAGCTGTATATTTCTTTGAGTAGCAGTCCTGATTCCAAACTCCAGTGCCTTTAGGCTTTCTCCTCAGGTACTGCATTGCCTTTTTCTTATTTACTAATAAATAGAAATAACAGAAATCACAGCTCTGTTGTCATCTGAAAATATGAATGATAAACCTTTTGATATAGGTTGGGTCAGCATCTCTGTGGCAGGTACACTGTGCTGATCCTTTTGTTCTCTGGCAAGCCTTCTAGCTGGGTCTGAAGCTATCTTAATGTATCTGAAAGGAAGTGCATATGAACTTTTCTTGTCTAAGGAAAGCAGCTGCAATGTCACCAATATTTCCAAAGGCTATACTTATGGATCACTTCTCCGAAGACCAATTTTAACACTTAATATGTCCCTAGCAGCACTTCACAGCTGTGCTATTATCAAAGCTGGAAGGCTTGAATTAAGTTGTCATCACTGCTGCTTCTTCTGAGAACTGGTTTGGCCAAGTACAGCATCCATGCTGTTATACCCTCGGGAATATTTTACCACAACCTAATGAAACACATCATTGCTCTAAGAATATATAATTTTTCTCTGGGTTGGAAGTTTGGTACAGAAGAGCCTGGCCACATTATTACCAACATATGTATGTCAGTGAAATGGCTTATTTGGATCCACCTTGAAAACATTATCCTGCATAAGAAAGTATACAGATGTTGGGAAAACAGTAGTTCTGGCTTTACCTGGTGCATCATATATTTTTGCATGACTTTAACAGCTTCATTCTGTTCCTTGAATGCTGCTCTCTTTGAGAACTTAATCCAAAGCCCACTGAAGCCTCTAGAAATAGGTGTCATTAATCAAAAGCATATTGTGGATCACATCCTAACTTGAAATTTGTGCAAGATTCAGGATTTTACTCATATGAAACACATAGTTGATTAGCATGCATTTTTGTCCTACTTTTCATATAACTGGCACAGCAGTAAGTAAAGCAAAATGTAGTAAAAAGTCTACTGCATTTCAGTTTTCAGATGTTCAGGATGCTGTGGGTAAATATCACCCAGATAAATTACTGTTAAATTCTTCCTTTGCAGCTCAGCTCAAAAAAATTACGTGTCACTGGCAGAAGATAACAGCAATTTTCGGTTATTTTTCTTGATTAATTTTGATAGCTTGTGTTATATTGTCCTCTTTATCTATTACTTACATTCCATAGATAGTCTGACACATATTTAACTATACAGCTACAACTCATGACACGTTTATATAAACAAGGGAATATGAAAATGTAAAAAACCTATTTATAAGTAACAAACCTGGAATCAGCGCATGAAGGCTGCACAAGTTATCTCTGAAATGTAAGAGTATATATAATATGTTGTAATAAAATACTTTTTCAGCAATGTGCAAAATAATGCCTGTTGCTCACAAGACCAAAAAAAAAAAAAAAGAAATGAGAGAGAGAAAATTACATACTATTCTCTCTCATGTCAAAATAAGTCTCTTGGAGGTTCAACAGAAGAGAAAAATGCTCCACAGGAGCAGACTGAGTAAATTGGCAGAACTTGGAAGCATCACAAAGCACAAAACATCACAAAGTGAATGACAAACGTCCTGTTGTGTTACTATATGATATATGGACAGTATAGATGCCTTATGGATAATCCAAGAGGCAAATTTCAGGTATGCCACATGGACTTTACTTCTTAGAAGTTCTTGATAGAGAAGAATGAAATACTTACAGTGTTCCTGCAAAAATTACACGCTTGAACCAACTTTTTAGCATAATTTCTTGTTTGTTTCAGAAATTACAAAAATTTTTGAAGAACATTTCAAAATAATTCATACTATTTTCTTCAATATCTTTTCAATTTAAAGTAACCTTATACTTTACGTTTACTTCAGCTTTATATATTAAAAAAGAAGTTGCTTTTTCAGGCTCATTCTTTCCCACTTGTTCTGTAATGAAAGTGAGATACCAGTTATGGTTACAGATGTAATTCATAGCACATAGGTGATCTATAATCAGTAAAAACTCATTTGAAACTTAGTTCATAAGAGTGTGGACAAGTATGTACTCCATTTTGCATCCTTCAAAAATAAGGGGGAGGTGATTTAAAAGAAGTGTGATTGTTGTTTTCTATTTATCCATTTCCATATGTAAATGAAATCTGAAGCCTGAAAATATGAACTAAAGGACAACAAACACATGCTTTCCCAGAAAACTTTTATTGTTAATAGGACAGGTAGTCTACAAACTTGTTTATGATCAAACTTCAGATGTGGACTGTGAATGGTAGTACAGGCCATTGTCAACTTTCTTGACATTTGAAAGGTGTATCATTTGGTCTATTCTCCTCTTTCCCTTCTTTCTAAATTAACTTGCCCTCATTAATTCCTCTATGACTGAAACAGAATCCAAACATGGCTTCAGAACACTTAGTTTTTTAAATGGAAATCAAGTACTCAAGACTATGGATTTTTTCAGTTTTCTTGAGAGAAAGTGAAAAAATTTATGAAAGAATCAACCATGACAAGACTGTCTGAATTATAAACTTACAAAATTTTAATCACCTGTGTTTCACTTGCTCCCATTCAATAAATATTGAGACCTGTCAAATGTCTAACAGGTTCAGAGCTTGGCTGGTGTGAGATGTCTTCTATCATGTTTGAGAACAAGGCTTTCTAATTCTTAACTTAACTTGACTTAAAGTATGTATAAAACATGGTTTCCTTGTGTAACCATTTAGTGGTTTGCAAAATTATTCATGCATTTTACAGCAAATGTGGTAGGAAAATGTGTAAGGTAAGTAGCTGAGCAGTGTTCATTGAATTGTAGCAAATTTTTGTGGTTTGTTTTTTATTACAAATAACAAGATAGAGATAATTTACTTGTTTGAAAAGGAAAGTGTGTAGGGGGAATAATTCCCACACAGTTCCTTGCTATTGCATTTTTAAATTTTAATATTACCTTAACAAATTGAGCTGAGTATATTGATATGAAAAAAAAAAAATTCTCCAGAGTTTCAGGTTTGTTTCATGTATATATTTCCTGGAGGCTTTTCTTGATCTCAGAGGGCTTTAGTGAATCCGAATGAATACAACAGGATCTAAGAAGAAATGTGTTTAATGAACTGCCTCACAAAAAGAAAAACAGAAGATAAAAGGCTGTAATGTAATGTCCGCAAAACCACTGACATAAAATTAATGATAGCCCTACAGTATATTTTATTAGAACTTTTCCCCCATCAATTGAAGAAATATTTGTGGAGCTAGTCATGGGTCTCTCTTAATCTGGAGAGAAGCCTGAAACATAAAGCAATTGAGGCATGTTAAAGTAGAGGTGTTATCTGTTGAATCCTACAAATTTAATTTTGTGCATACAGCTGAGAATTTTACACAATTACCTGATATGTGCTTAATAAATGCTCTGCTATGGAGGTATGCCTGAATCATGGGTGGGCCCATATCTGTAGACACGCATGAGTTTCTCCAGAACATCTTCAGGAATACACATAGTTCCTTATCTGTAATTTGAGCTTGCACACAGTCCTCTATGCTGAGAGAGACTTCAGAGTTACAGACTCCCAAATTCACATGCTAGGATGTTCATAGTTTGTGGACTTGAGTGATGTTATTTTCTGTGAGGTATGTAGAGATGGGGTTGGAATGTTTGCAGTATCAAGATGTCTTTTGATTTTCCCTTCATAGAATTCTAAGAAATTTGAATTTGGAAAGGAACTTTAGATGTGGTCTGGTCTGAATTCCTGCTTAACCAGTCACCTAAAGCTTATTGCCCAGGACCATGGCCAGACAGCTTTTGAATATCTCCAAGCAGGGAGACTGCACAGCTGCTCTGGGAAACCTGTGCCTGTGCTCAGTAAAAGAAGTGTTTCCTGATGTTTCGTTTTACACCCACTGCCTCTGGCCTTGTCACTGAGCACACGGAAAACAGCCTGGCTCTGTCTTCTTTACATCCTGCTTTCAGATAATTAGTCACATTAACGAGATTCCTCACTGAGTCTTCTCTTTTCCAGGCTGAACAGCTCCAGCTCTCTCAGCCTTTCCTTGTAAGACAGATGCTCCTCCCCTTACTCATCTCTGGGCCCCTTTTTTTGCCTCCCTCCACTGCCTGTCTGGCACTGAGAAATGCAGAGCTGGACACAGTATACTGCAGATGCAGTCTCACCTGTGCTGAGTAGAAGAAAAAGATATCCTTCCATGACCTACTGGTAACACTCCTTGTGCAACTGAGGACAGCACTAGGACAGGTGTCTTTGCCACAAGAACACATTCCTGACTCGTGCTCAACTTGGGAGCCACCACGACCCTCAGTTCTTTCAGGCAAACCTGCTTTCCAGCTGAGTGCCCCCCAGCATTTATTTGTGCACAGGGCTGTTCCTCCCCAGGTGCAGGGCTTTGCAGTTCCTCTTTTTGAATTTCATGAGGTTCCTCTCAGCCCATTTCTCCAGCCTGTGGAGATCTCTTTGGATGCAGCACAGCTCCTTGGTGATATATAAAAGCCTGATATATAATAGCATCTTCAAAGGACCTGTGTCTCTTGTGGGTCATGTGTCACATAAACTAGACCCGTGTAATTAATCTAAGGTCAAAAATGACATGATTTTTCCACTGTTAGGCATATGAAACACTGCCTGTGTGTCTACCAAGCTATAATTGTTCTGATCTTCCTGGAAGATGTGAAGTTTCTCCACTTTACAAACTGGACTATATGCACACCTCATAAAAATAAACATATGATATGACATCTATTATTTTTCTTCTATGGAACTGTTTTCTATGTAAGTCACATAGGAGCTTTCTCTTTGAACAAGATTAAATGTTTATGTTATTATCAGAAGATATAAAAATCTCTGCAGTTTCTCAGAATTACTGTGCATCAAGTATACTGCCTTCAAGGCATGTTTTCCCTTTTCCAATATTGTACTGTGTTACAAAACTTATACATTAATTCCAATGTTATTTCATTTGTATTATCCCATCTGGTTTAAGTCTCATTATATATGCCCATCACATTATTTGAATTTCTGCAGCACTTTTGTACAGACAATTTTGCTGACTAATAAATATGTTAATTTGCCATGAGTCATCACGCTCTTCCTATTATAGATAGCACATTGCATAATGTTATTAAAATCTTCACACATACAGCTCTTAACTGATGTTCACTCAAAGTTAGGCTTAGAATTTTAATATGTTGCCATTCTAGGCTTAAAATTTTTACATTATCTTACTGATTATATTAAAGGTTGAATTTATAGCAATTCATTTCAATTTAGAAAATTACTGAGTCAAAAAAATGAAAATAATGGTGCATAAAAGAGGAAGTAACCTATCTTAATTCAAGTTACTATTCTGCTACTACACATTCTAAGTTTCTTTATGTGATTTCTCAGCTGTTACTTTGTACCTCACTGGGGTTTGCATAGAGATCAGAGTGGAGAGACAGTATCAAGAATGTTAAATGAAGAAAATCAGTAATGTCAAAAATGACCATAATTTTATAATGAACAAATTAGAGCTCTGCACATAGTGGAAGTGACAGAGGGAAGCAGGCAGTGCTGCAATGTACACACCAAGGTTATGCTCTGACAAGTGGCACCAGCCAGGACTCCCATCAATCAGGTACTCTCAGGAGAAGCTGCAAACATGGAACTCATTTTGTGAAGTGATCACTATTCACTAGCCAGCAGAGTGGAATTGTCTCATTTGTTTTCAGACATCAACTCACCTGATCTTTGAACCTAAAACTGCTGTTGTTAATAACACTTGATATTGTACTCTGCTAATGCCCAGTTGTAGCAAACCTGTTTGAAGTACATGCTCTGCAAACACCCTGCTGGAAGTAACCTTTGCCCAAAATAGCCCGCAGCCTAATTTGAAATTAATTCAATCAGTGTGTAAGACAAATGAGGGAGGAAGAGATACTTTAAATGTTGCTATGAAGTAACACATTCAAAGCAGTTGAAAGGTAAAAGAGAAGTCACTTCAATCTATAAACTTGTTTTGAATAATAGTTATGGAAAGAAAATGTGCAATGAGGTCAGAAAAGTTATGCAAGTTAAACTCATAATGAACTGAAAAAAGCGCTTTTGATTGGAAACTCTCAGTGAGCTTGGGAAGTTGCAGAAATCACCGTAAACTTAATATAAAAGTTTTTAAGGTGACAAAAATAATGCCTTGTATAATGAAGCCATGACTTGATTTGGTACCTGTGTGGGCATTGCTTCTCTGGGGAGCATTTTATTCAGTCTTTGCTTTTGCACTTCTTCCTGAAATGCTTCTACATTAAATAGCCTTTTAAATTGTCTTGGAATCTGAAGAGTTGTAGATCAACATTTGATCTGTACTGTGTTACAATGCTCTGACGCTCTGGGAATTTTTGAAGTTAAGCCGTAAATTTTTAATGTCTGGTTTTTTTGTTTGGTTGGGGTTTTTGTTTGGATTTTATTTTGTTTTGCTTGTTTGGGGTTTTTGTTTTTTGGTTTTGGTTTTTTTTTGGGGGGGGGTGTTGGGGATTTTTTTGTTACCAAGGACACTTAGATGCCTCAAGTTTGGTTTCTGACACCAGATGTGAGGTAAAAACATAACAGGAATATCTATGTATGCATGTGTATAAAAGTGTGCGTGTATATATTTTTTTTCATATTTGTATGAAGAATAATGGCAGTTTTAAAGACATTTTTTATAGATCCTGAATCTCCTGATAACATGAAATGAAAAAGACAGAATTTCTTCTTGCAGATTTCTCTAAACTATTTCTTTTTTCTGCTCTCTATCTTTAAATTTCCTGTGAAGTTTAGTTCAAATTAGAGCATCTCCATTCTCCTTAGGCTAATTGTCTTCCTAGCTCTTCAGTAAATAACATCTTAGGAGAGGATAGCAGCTGGGAGAGTGGTTAGGAGTTGTCTTAATCACCAGATAAAAATCCATCTCTTCCAGCTTTGATGCCTGTGGGTAACTGGAAGCTATTTTATTTACATTAAATTTCCATGACTTTCTACTGCCTTTTGCAAGCCCTTTCTTCTTGCAGCCTTTGCTTCTGCTTTCCTCACAGATTTCCTGTAGGGTGCCAAGATACAGCCATGAGATTTTAACTGTATTAATTGTATTCTTGTTACTTATGAGTTCAGCCATATCTGGATAGTGCAGAGAAACTTGAAATGTCAAAATATTACTAATGATAGAGAAAGAGCAACGTAAAGATTTTTTGTAAGCTAAGTAAATGGCAAAATGAAAACTAACAGCTTACAAAACATAGTTGAAGAAAATAAGTGAGTTTTCCTAAGGAAAGATCTGAGACCTTTTTCCTTTCTCTACACAGTCTTTCCTTCTCACTGCTTGTAGAAAGGCTGAGGGAGGGTAATGAGAATGCTGTTCAAACTGGTAGTATACACAGGAAGCAATAGAATTACTAATAAACCCATTGTTTTACCACAAGTTGAAAAAAATAAGTCTGGTATTTGGTTCAATGATTCGTTTTACGAACACTGAGGCAGACAGACAGAGAGGTAAACCACTCCAAAGTCAGAGCTTGGCAAGACATAATGGCACAGGAATTGGCACTCTGAGTATTTGGTTTGGCTAAGTCCTGCATGCCTAGATGAAGGGGGAGGGATTTCTGCTTTACCCCCACCTCAGGATGTCTCACGTGGTATTGTTTCTTTCTAGACTCATATGTACTAAAGACATGCTCATTGTAATTTTTCAAATATCCTGTTGGTAAATGACCTTTAAAGTATGGCATATATCCCCCTTTTCTAATGCCTACTTCCTAACTAAATTGTTTTCTTCTGCACAGCCTATTGTTTCCTTATTTTCATTTATCTTCAAACCAAATAATAATGCACATAGAAAAGTGGTATTTTGAACTGAAAAACAATTAACCTTATATGGGCTTTAGTGCTTACAGGATAGCAGACATCCTGCTGTATGTCTACAGATGGCTCTCATTTGGATTCACATACAGCATACTGGATTTGGACATCCTGCACCCTCTGTTACTGGCCTTGGCAAAATTAAAATGTTTTTCTTTTGTGCTGGCACTGCTTACAGCTCTTATGATGGCCAGTGTGTTGAACAGATTAATGAGAAAAGAACAGAATAACTATAAATTTAGAAAACCTACATGGTCAAAGTTGATAGCTAGATTGTCCTGGACTCCCTCCTCAGGACAAAAGAAGGGGCTTAGAGATCTTCTTGCATGGGTGATGTGATCTGTACACACAGACAGCCACAACAAATTCAGGAGGATTGCTCAGAATGAATGCCACCCCTACATAAAACAAAAGCTGTGAAGATGCTACAAAACTGACACTACCTAGCTACAGGAAAAGACTGTACATCACATCTCTTCAGAGGGTGGCAAACCTGGCAGTCTAATTTACATTTCTGCCCTTTTCAGGTTTCTTCTGTAGTGTAGTCCACTCCTCATTCATTACACAGTGCAAGCCAAGGCTAGAAGTGACAACCGTGAACATTGGCATGCCTCAGAGAGGGGGAGTGAAGCATGAAAGACAATCAAAATAACTCTTGCATTTAGAGTGGAACAATTTTTATATGACACCGAGAGAAAATGCTGTAACTGGAGACTGAATTAAGGCATAGATTCAGTATCTGTTTGTATGTTTGTTTTAAATCAACAAAAAGAATAAAATAGAAATTTTTCTAAGGAAAAAAAATTATTTTCTTTTGACATTAAAATATTTCATTTTTGAAGCATAGAAACATTTATGCAGCATTCAAAGATTGAAATAGTTACCATTTTAATTTTGATTAACCATTTATATATTTCAGATTTACATGCATAAAGTAAAAAATAAGAAGACAAGATGTTTAAATATCCCCAAAATAATCCAAGGATTCCCTGAAATTTCCAGTGGATTTTGGCATCTGTTTGATCAACACCTTGAAAATTTCAGTCTGAAATTGTCCTTTTCTGTCTTCATCTCCTCTTCGCCCTTTCTGCAAATTTCTTGTTTTTGGTAAAAAACCCAAACAGTTCATTTTTACTACTAACAGCTTTGGTGAATTGATAACAGAACTGAAATATCACCAGCATTAGAAAGAGCGAGATTAGTATATTAATATTGTAAAATCTCTTTCATCATCAAACTGCCAAACAATTAATTTTTATAGAACAATTTTAAGAGTAGAAGTTAATCTTCACCCTCTTTGACCCAAGCACAGTAGGAAAAAATTACTGCCTGGTTCATCTAAACAGACCACCTAAAGACATCAGCCTCTGGTCCACAGCAAGGGCAGCAGCAGGATGTTCCTTAGCAGTCCTCTGCTGATATTTGCCTCAGCTTCTTCTTCATGCTGATTTCATCCCGTGCCAGTAAGAATTTTATTTTTTTCAGGTTTGCAAATGCAACTACTTTTTAAAAAGATCATAGCAAATAATATCTGCTTGCCGGCGTTATCAGCGATTTAGGAGAATGCAGTTAGTTATGATTCACATCAAAACCAAAATAAGCTCAGCTGTTTCTAGTACAAGATAAACCAACTGCTCCATATGTTCAAGAGTCCTAGACATTCACAAAGATCGTACATATTTTAAATTTGTCAAAGTTACAACATGATACATAATTTTTCTTAAATAGAGGAAATAGTCCTCTAATAGATGCCTCTTTTGACAAAATTTCACATGGCAGAATATGTCTTGGAACAATTCCCTAGTGAAACCTCAATAATCGCAGAATGTGATTCCCTGCCTCTGTTTGTTGTAAATGTTCTTCCCAGTGACAGTCTGTTGCTTGCCTTTATCCAGATGAAAAGTCTACTGGTTAGTTCCAGAAAGATCCCAACATTCCAGTATCTACCATCCTTTTAGAGGTTCGGGACAGGCCCTTATTCCCATTTTCTGCAGCCCCAACTTGCTGCTGGTCAAATATGTGCCCTTCAGATATAACTATCTGCCAGGAAAATCTCTTTTAAATTTTTAGACCAGACACAAAAATGATGCTCCCTACCTCTTCCCTCCATATCAACATGAAGGCAAAACAGCAATTAAGGCTTGTCAGGTCCTACCTTTCAAGCATCTGTTATTAAGCTGGAAACAAACAGGCCTATTTTCCATTCACCTAGCAATTGCAGGCAGCAGTCAGGGTTCATACTATTAGATCAATTGCCTGCAGCTTGTCACCTGCTCAGAGTTTAAATGAGCACAGCTGTCTGTCTCAAAAGGATCTTAAGGAAATTTTGCTAGCCTCTTTCTCTGATAAGCCGCTATTCTTCTCCCATTTTTTTCTCTCGTGGTGCAGCACTTGACCAATTAATTTTCTCCTATATTTCCTATGGCCTTGGCAAAATTAGTCTGCAGTCTTTCTAGAAACATGTTGGTCAGAAACTGAGGAGCAAGAACTGAATATTCATTCAGCTGTCAGGTTCCTACTTGCCCTTCCTATCACGTTTTATCATACTTCAGCTTATGCACTGAGACAAAATAGTATATAGCAGATAAATTGAGGCATGCACATAGCACCACGCACAAGATGATGCTCTGTCTTCCCCCACCACCTCATGTTCATTTTTTCCCTGTGCACATTCCCAGCACACCCCCCTACCCCAAAACAAAGCCTTCTCAGGTTCAGCAGTAAAACTGTATCAGCCATTACTGCTTTCTCTTCAACTTTGAAAGCTGTTCTGGTGTTATTAAAAGGTGAATTTGAAAAAAAGCTGTGAGCCTTTATAGAAGTGTAAAAGTCTTTACCAAATTATGCCTTATTCAGTTCTTTGAAAAACCCTTTGCTTATCCACAGACTCCTGGACATTTCTTAGTTTTTGTTTATGTGTTTAATTGTAAAATTAATGGTAACATTTTTTGAAAAAATACATAATAATGCTGTTTATTTAACTCACTGTCACAAGGCTTTTTTTTTTATTTTTTACAAACTTATTTTCATTTTTTTATTCCTATACAATATTCTATCATATAGTATTATTTCCTTTTTATTCCTTTTTATTCCTTTTTATTCCTTTTAGCATTTTCATAAACCAAATGGATTATAGCATAATAGCTTTTTCCATATTCCTCATTGCAAAATGAAATATATTAAATTACTGCCACTTTAAGTTAAATCACATCTCAGCAGATTCTTGATATTTTTCAATTTTTTCTGTAATTTGTTGATTGATAAAGAGCATTTCTCAGTTTATGTGTTGTCTTCTATTCCCATCCTTTGAGTCAGACTAAGATGTAAGTTGAAGTGCTCCAGTTCATAGTAGTATACTCTCTTTATGAGGTAGATGCAAATACAAAGACATCTTTGAGGCTAGAAGTAAAAAAAAAATCTTGAGACACTTGTTTTTTTTGAGCATCTGATATAAAAAATATGTATAGCAGACTTAAAGCCCTTAAGCCCTTCAGAGTTCTGATCTGAGTGCAGATATGTTGAGCTCCTTCCTACATTCAGATTCTTAGCTGAACTAACTACAGCTTAGTCCAGAGGTGGATAGAAATTGCCCATTTGTACAGCTCTTCAGCCTTTGGCTAAAACAGCACCTTTATTTTTACCTTTACAACAATTGTTTTTCCATTTGGTTTTACATAACTTTGTCCAATACTACATGGAAGATGTAATGCCTTCCAATTTTATGTAATGATGGTGTCTTTCCTCAAAAGTAAATTGATTTCCATCTTTCCAAAGTTGACTCATTTTAAGGTGTTTTAGTTCCAAAGGGAACATGATTGTGTACTGTGACACAAGTCCTTTTGAATTTTTTGCCATTACTAGTACTGTTTTATTTCTTCCTTAGCATTGTGATCTAATGGAACTCACCTGTATTGTATTTTGTTCCAAAATGCTCTTTTCATTCAATAAAACTGTGTTTCTAGCATTTCCGTTTGCAATGCCTACCTTAAAAACACCAATTAATTTGAAGAAATTATATTTTCTCAGAATCTGCTGCAATCTAAACCAGTATTTTTGATAAGTGTGAACAACCTTCATGGGAATTACTAAGCTTATAATTGTTTTAGTTGTTAATTATAATGTCTGCCCTAAGAACAAGCAGCTATGTATGCTTACTTCCTGATGTTTTTGTGTAACAAGTCTATGATATAATATAGTTGTCAGCACAAAAATACGTAACTTGATGGAGGCCATAAAGATATACTCTTATTGCTGCAATGTATTTTATTAGAAAAATGTATTAGAGGAACTAGTATATTGGTCGTTGTTAGTCTTTAACTAGATTAAAAAAAATTGTCAAACATTTTTATGGTATCACTAAAATGAAAAAAAGGCGTTGACACTGACACTTCCCATGTGTGTTTGACTTCTGCCTGCTGCAGTCTATAAAATTTCTTAAGTTCATACAGCAGAATAGTTCATAGTCAGCTTTTGCATCTTGTTTTATTTTGTATTTAAAGCAAAGAACCTAAACGCTGTAAAAGTCCTAGGGAAAGAGATTTGATGATTCCTTTCCTTATGTCATAATGGTCATAAGATATTTGCTTGCACTGTAGTTTCCTCGTACTTTGTTGAAGATTAAATGATATTTAAATGGGCATCAGATCCAGATATCCTGATTCAATTTCAGACATTGTGGCACTTGGGTATATGGTTTAGGAGTGATTTTGGTGGTTCTAGATTGAAGCTGGAATAGATTATTTTGGTGATATTTTCCATCTTTATGATTCTGTGATTCTGTTAAACCTGCAGAGACCATTCAGAGAACAAAAAAAAAAAAAAAAGAAAAAAGAAAAAAGGCAGAAAAAGTTTTACAAGCAGTCTGGTTACCTGCCTGACAGATTATCTACTTTTATATGAGTAAAAAGTAAACTGGACGTGAAATGTAAAGACAGGACTTTGGAGACACAGTTCATGTCTCTGAATAATGGTGCAGTGAACTGCCAGGTTGCTCCGGACTGGCTCAAGTACAAGCCTCAAGTTTGAATATATTAAGTAATCAGTCACAAGGACCTGTGTGACTAATATTTTCTCCTATAAAATTCAGGAACACAAACCTGACTTGTAATGAAATGTGATGAAGTGGGACTTTCGTGGAACTTCATTTTACGCCTGGATAGATCAACAGTAGACAGGAAATTAGATGTCTCTGATTAAAAGGAAAACCAATTTGATGACCATAACCACAAAAATCCCTGTCATATCTATTCTGTACATATTAAAGGGATTTCTGAAAAATAAAAAAAAAATTTAAAAATTCTAATTGGCTTTCTAAATATTAACTTTCAGAATAGAGGTAGAGGAAACACTGACTAGAAGAAATCAGACCAAATGATTACCAGAAGTATCTTGGGCCTTTGTCCATGACTATGACAGATTTCCTTAGGTTTCTGCTGATAAACCTAACAGACTATTTTTCTTTGTTTGAATAAATTACCTTTTGAGCTGGCAAGTGTGTTTCTAATAATGTCCTTAAATTTAGTTTGTGCTAGATATGCAAATATAATCACACTTTCAAAAGAGTTGAAAGTTATGTCTCAACATGGTGATTCTGACCTTTGATTTTTTAGGTGTTAATACTGCATTATTAATAAAGCTTCTTTAACTTTGAAGAATCTAGTGAACATTTAAGCTACTACTTCTTGCCTTTCAAAAGCAGGCTTGCTTTCTACTTCTGGAACCTGAGTTTGTTTCCAGGCAAGGAGACCTTTTTCTAATACTGAAAAGACAAAATAAACCATACTGAAGTTGTAGGGAAGAGCTTTCACAAGGAAAGAAGGGAAATAGGCTGGAAAATTAGGTCATGGTAGTAGTGGGAGCTTCTGGTATATGGTAGTTACCAGAAGGGTTGTTGCACTTCATCTCACCTAAGTCCAGATGAATAGTACTTTTATAGTGTTTCAGGATTCCAAAAGTAAAAGCAAAATATAATTACTTTTCATTCAGTTCAATCTTCTGAAAAATAAAGACCAGAGTAAATATCAGATAAGAATCTTCCATCTCCCCAATTTCTCTTTTATTAAAATAAATGTTAGTTTAATGAATTTATTTTGAGTATTACTCACTTCTATATAAAGACACTCTTTCCAGAGGTTTTCAGTAGGTGTCCTGTCTGACATTTCTGTATAGTGTCTCCCAGGAATAATAAAATCTCTTCCATGCCTGTAGGCTCCATTATCTACCTTACTTTTCCCCTCACTTGGAATAGCTACCTCGAGTGACTCACGAGGTCTTAATAACACTGAAAGTTAACAGAGTCTGTATTAAAATGTACTGACCCCCAACTTTTCTGCTTGGCCGGGTGACAGCAATAATAATCAGTTATGTGGAAAGCATTATTACTGATTTTCATCTCCTGCTAGCTCAGATTTGATTTCAGAAAGGCTGAAAAATTAGGGCCAAACCCAACCCCTGGCTCATATCCTCTCCTGACATGATGTTTCACTTGAGGATAAAGAGTAGTCCTGTTCAAATCAGAGGCAAATGCAGCTGGGCTTTACAGCAAATCCTGAGCAGATTCCCAGGTCATTGGTAGGGAAAGACACCTGACTGTTGGAGGATTGCACCAGCGCAGGTGTTGGGTGGCAACATGCCCAGGAAGCAGATACCACATTGACATGGAGGTGCCTCCAGCAGGCAGCAGCAGCTGTGAGGGACAGCCACGGCTTTCTGATGTGCACTGCGATGGCATGGATGCACCTTACTGGGAAACACTAACACACATCTCTGCATCCCCAAGTTTGGGACTCTATTTATGTCAGATCTCCTTGAAATAGGGGTGAGGATCAATTTCCTGTCTCCTTAACCTGTCTTGCACATCAGACACAACAGAACTGCTAGCTTCAGATAGTGTCCTTGTTTTGGCTGGGATAAAGTTAATTTTCTTCCTAGTACCTAATATTTTTATTCCTACTTCCTTGTACCTGGTACAGTGCTTTGTTTTGAAATTAGTCAAGAATAATGTTGATAACTCAGTGATGCTCTGGTTGCTGCTAAGCAGTGGTTACTCTAAGTCAAGGACTTTTCGGTTTCTCACGTTTTGCCAGCGAGAAGGTGCACAAGAAACTGAGAGGGAGCATGACCAGGACAGCTGACCTGAGCTGAACAAAGGGACATTCCAGACCACAGATAACCATTCTCATTATATAAATTGGAGAAGCTGTTTGGCAAGAGCCAGGTGCTGCTCAGGACTGGCTGAGTCAGTGGGTGGTGAGCAGCTGTACTGCGCATCACCAGTCTCTCTCCCCCTCTCTTTCTCCCATAATTAAAATATTCTGGAGTTTTTTAATTATTAAACTCATCTTAATTCAACACACATGTTGCTGAGTTGCCAGCTGGGGTTGAACAACAACAGGTGGATGCAGATACAGTGAAGTTATCTTTGCCAACAGATTAATAATTTTCCTGATGACATTAAGAAAACTCAATCCAAAAAAAAAGAAATATGCATATATTGGATTTCTTTTAGCTTGTAATTAAAACAATGTCATTTTGATTGCCACTTTTCTCTGAGATAAGCATTTTATTCCAATTCATTGCAGGTTTAACAGTACGGAGACTCCTTAAATTAGAAGCATTTGTTTTTGGTGAAAATTAACTGCGTTCTAAAATAGCTTGATATTGTGGAAATTAGGTTTCTGAGATCAGAAAAAAAAAAAAAGAGTATATGCAAAGGAGATTTTTCTCAGGCAGATCATTAGTATAGTGCTGTTGTGCAAGGTACAATATATGGTAATATATAGTCTCCAGAGCTTTACCTTATTTAAATTGGTCACCTACTAAAGGGCCTGGGCTGGATTTGTGGAGCATATTAGGTGAATAACACAGTATTGCTTTATGGCAAATGCATTTTTTAGCTGCCATAGGGTATATTACATATAATTCTTTGGTGCTGACTTATGGGCTTGACAACACACATCAGGCTGTTTAAATCATTAGAGTGTTATTTTTCTTCCCCAGAGGAATCATAATGGGAAGCCCTGCTAACCTGTCAGCTCTACTTTGCCCTCCTTTCCCCCTTTGTTGTATGAAACCTTAAATATGTAGGTGGGATTCCTGGAGCTTGGCTGGTTTCAGAGCAGCCTGGGGACTGATTTGGTTGAGCTGCCCAAAGCCCGTAAATTCTGGACAATTGGATGGAAACAGGAGGCCAAGTTCAAGGGTAGAAAGCTGGGTGAAATAGTCTGATGATTTGTGTATCCAAGGCTTTCAGGTGGAATGTTTTCCCCGTCAGTCATAAAAAGTAAGGGGAGGTGTGATGTCTCAATGTTACATCTGTTAAAAAAAAAGGAGAAAAGGCTAACTCCAGTTTGGGAGGAGAATTTAGACTAAATTGTGCATTGTTGCAGTGGAGGCCGAGTTTTGGGATCCTGCCAGGGGAGGGGAATTTTTTGCATTACCATAATGCTATTCATAACTGTAAGGATAAGCCTTATCCTTATGTAAGACTGGGAAGGCTGAAGAAAACCATGGAAAGTATTGGCGTTGGAAGGCAGTGAGATAAAAAAGGAAAATCCAGACTCACATAAAATGAAGTAAGATTCAGGGCTTTCCTGGAAAATGGAAATACCCCTGAACATGCAGATTCAGAAGTACTGGAGCAAGAACCTCTTGAGACTATAAATATGTTCCAACATCCACCAACCTATTACTTGTACTATAAAAACAGCATAAAAATACTGGATATTGCTCTTTATATAAATTATGCATTTGAGTCTGTTGTGAAATTTTATGTGAGGAGATGACACTGGAAACTTTTATTTTATCTGTATTTTCAGTCTATTATTCATGTTCAAACATAAAACAACTTCAAAGGGTCATCAGATGAACAAGGCACAGAAAAGACAACTGCTCTCCAGTGACATCTCTTTAATTTCATTCACTACGGACTATTTTTCACTCTGTCTGGAATAGGTTAAACTAGGAAAAAAACCCTAAACCCTTTTAAAAAATTTATGATTTTTAAAGTTTGTCTTGTTCCTCAGGGTTTAAATTAGAGAGCTGTGATACTTTTTCTTGACATCATTAAAACAAATAATATGGATATTTTCTGCTTGTTTCTTTGATTTTCCTTTAGGCTACTGAGCACAGTATTCTAAATGATTTCTAAATTGCTTTTGCCTTTTGTGTTTTCTTTTTACTTTTTCCCTTTCTTTTTTTTATGTGTGCTGCTCTGTAACTTTTGCTAAATATTATTAGATTCGAAAAGATTCCTGAGAGACAGAGGTAAATGTAATTTTTTTTCAAGTTCTTCTAAGGAGGGGCAAAATAATAAAATTCAGTGACTCCAGATGTCTGTCATTTTTCAGATGTAAGAAGTCTTCATTTCCTTGTGCAACAGACTTGTACTAGCATTCTGCAAAGGGCAGAGAGATCTTCTTCTATTGTTTGAAAGGCCTGATTTCACTGATGAATGAAACTGAACTGCAGTTGCTGTCTAGGTTTATACATGTTATGGGTAGCCCAGTCGTCTTTCAATGCTGAAGATAAAAGACATGTTGAACTTTCCTCAACACTGTAAGAAGTGTCAGATTTGAGTTTCACAAACACCATTTATAAATTTAGCATCCTGTGTTGCTGAAGAGTCATGAAATTTTGTGACTTTGTGTAATGGATGATTTTAAAGTATGTTATCAAGGGCATTATTAAATGAATTTAAAATAAGCTTAGATCTCAGGGAAAGCTGAATCAACTTTTTGCAATACTACTTGAGGACTTTAAATACAACCTGGATTTCAAATGAGCTAAATAGATGTTTCCAAAAGTTCCAATTTTTCCTGAGAATGGAAGCCTTTAAAATATTTAGTAAGCAATGTAATTTTCAAACCCCTAGAAATTAGCACAAGAACTGCTCTTAAAGACTATCTCATTACATAATTTTATTTTTTTCTTATTTAATCAACAATATATGCAAAACTGAGATTACTTCTCCCATGCTTTCCCTCAGTTTTTGTGTTCAAACACTGATTCTTACTGTCTACTTTCATACATGCAAATCCATGTTCAAACAGATAAAGTCTGATAAAACTTGTTTAAGAGAAAACTCTCCCTTGCATATTTATTTCTACCAATACTAAAGCTAGATATTTTTAGGTTCTGAAACATAGAATTTCCCTTTTCTTACCTAGCATATCCAATTTATCATTTGTGCATATTTCTGCAATTATGGGAACCAGCAAAAATTTGAGATATGCTGTACATCTTTCTGCCAAATTTTGCTGGCTCTGGTGCTTTGTATGAGCTTGGGACAAAAATTCATATTTAGGGATTTAAGCAAGCTAGGCCCAGTATTGCAGCTTTCTGATGAATATTTAATAGCTATTAGTTGTCCTGCTGTAGAGTAAGAAAAATGATTTATTATTTACAAGTAAGATGCCAAGAGGTTGTTACTGCTATAGTCTCTGTGACAATATATGCTGTCAGTATTCTGTAGTACCACTGAAGTTTCCAGTGTGTTTTGCTTACCTTTTGCTATAAAGGGTGTTCATTGAAATCAGTGTTTCCATATCCATTTGTACAGGCAGGGAATTGTGCTAATTAATGACACATTTTCTTTTTTTTTTTTATAGCTATGTAGATTTTTTTATATCACATATAATCTCTATGTGTATAATAATATCACAAATAATCTATATATCACATATAATTATATCACATATAATCTATATCCCATATAATTACATATAATCTATTATATCACATATAACTATGTGATTTTTTTTTATAACTATGTAGATGGAGATTCTTAGTAATGAAAGAAGTGAGAAAAAAATGAAAGAAGTGAGAAATGCATGGGAAAACAGAGAGGGTTATGTTTGCCATCATTGCAGACCTCGAAGGATGATCTTTGTGGAGTTCCCACAAGGAGCCAAGTGTAACATCCTCCTAAGGGCTTGGCTGCTGATGCTCAAGACCAGTTTTGCTACCACATAACTTTGGATCTGACCACAAGAAAACCGCCTCAGAGGCAGTGAAAAGAAGCAAGGGCAGATGGATGATTTACATCCTTGATTCCTGCCTAAGTGACATTGCAGCTCTGCTTCTGCCACTGCTTGTGCCCTTAATTTCTCTGGCCTGATACATCCATCCTTTCTGGACTGACTCCTTGGCTTCACCTGGGACCTCCATCATTGCTTCAGACCTATCTGACTGTCTGGGCTGTGGCCAGCTCTGGTCATCATCACCAGATCTACTCTGCCCTTCTCATCTTGAAAACTACCAGGTCTTCCTACGGAAATTTTATAATTATTAGAGAAATTTTATAATTATTATGCATTCTGAAGGTGTGTCAGGGCTCTAGCTTGGATCTGGATTTATGAGAATATGGTAGCAGACAGATAATATTAGACAGTTTTGGAATAAGGTAATGAAACTGGCCCTTGGTCTTCTTCAGGTTATTATACCCAAACTAGAGTCCATATTGCCTACATTCTCCACTGAATTGTTACATTAAATTTTGACATCCTAGGTTGCTTGGAGGTGAGGTACTTTAAGTACTGTTCTTGATAGTACAGTAAGAGTGTGTTCGGTCAGTCTGCAATGGCTGTAGCCTAGTACCTTCAAAAAGCATTCCTAGGAGGGCCTCACAAAATTGCCATGTAAAATTGCAGGCAGGTTGACTGCATTATCCACCAATTTGTCACATTTAAATTGCAAAGTTAAGACAAGCCCTAGCCTTGAGGCCTTGTATAACCCTTACAGAGCCTGTGGCCTGTTCTCAGCAATGACAATAATGTATTTACTGGGTTAAAGGAGTGTACAGCCTTAAATCTAAGCCAACAATTTGCATTAAAATCCAAGTATCTAAGGAAAGCAGATGTATCTACAGTGAAGCCTCTTTTATTCACGTTTACTCTTATCCCATGCTTTGCTGCTCAAGAGGAAATCTGCTGTTGGTACGAGACAGCTGGATAGTTTCTTTCTGACCACTTTGATTCTTCTAGAAGCTTGTGGAGATCCAGGCTATTTGCTACCTATCTGTGTAAAGTTGAAGGAAGATGGAAAAATGATTTATCAGCTGTTTTTTCAGATCAGCTGATTCCTCTGTTAATTAGCATGAATGATGATGATTGTCTCCATGAGAATGTAGAACTCCAGTGCCTGAGAAGCCATGGCAAAGGCAGTTTTTCCTTCCATTTTCTTCTTCGGAGGAGATAGTGATTGGATGAGATAAATGTTTATCCTCTATGAAAGGCAGAAAAGAGAGCCTTTTGTTTATCCACTTCTGTCTGTCATTTTCATATTCTTCTTGGTTTCCCTTTTCAGAACACAACTGGGTTTGGGCTGGGCTGGGCTAGAAAGGAGGAGAAAAGGAAGGAAAACCACTGCAGGAGGAATCCTTTCAAGATGGTAATTTTCACTGTTGCACTTACTTTTTGTGAAATACCACTTGATTTTGTTTTGAAAAATGAATGTTAAAGGCCAGAAGCTCAATTCATAATTCTCATAAATATTTCAGCATATGCATCCAAGTTGGCAATACTGGAATATTGCTGAGATATAAGTCAAAAGACAAAAAAAAGTAAACTACCAACAAAACCTCCCAGTGCTCTGATATTTTTACTGTCTGCACTTGCCAATAACCTCTGTCTTTAATCCTGTTCCATTTCAGTCCAAACTCACAAGAAAACAAGCTGTGGTCATTACTTGGATGATTGGGCTGTGGAGATAGGAATATTCCTGAAATTTGCAGGATATCAGTGGGCAATTCTGAAGCCTTTACTGCATCATTAGAACTCCCCATATGTTGATATGTCTGGAATTTGGACCATTAATCACTGAAGTTGTTGATAACATTTCACCTTGGAACTATTCTAACACATATGCCTTTTGCAATAAACAACCTTTTGAATTAGCTTCCTGAATTGAGCTGCCATCTTTCCAAAGTAAACACGTCAATTTTTTCTAGCAATTGTACCTACAAGGTTGCAAAACCTGAGGAGAAGCAGTGTCATTATTTCAGCTAACACATAATAATATGCAACTGAAATAACTTCGTTTCCCTTCTAACTATGCCAGTGTTGTTCAGCTGCGGTGGAACAACTCTTTGTAGCACCAGAATCCTCATAAAGGTTAATCAGATGTTTAAAGACACTCAGTGAAGAAATATATCATGGAAGACAGAAGAATGGGGAAAGTGAAGGAGTCTAGCAGCTGTGATTAAAGTATAATCTTGACTTCTGGTGGACAAGATATGTATCACATTCAGATTTTCAAGCCTGTCTGGCAGACCTGATGGTGGAACTATTGCAGGAGCTGCAAACGGTGAGGTGCTATGTGGAAATCCTGGTATCAATGAGAAAAACTTCATGCTCTTACTGTTTCAGGAATCTCACAGATGCAAACTGAGTAAATTAAACCCAAGATGTGAAAACCTAGTCCATGATGCTTCCACATGAATAAGTTATTTATCCTTTAAAAACCCTGTTGAATGTTACTCGGTTTTGCAGATGATTGTTTTAGTAGAGCTAATGTGCAAGAGAGGGGATGAGTATGATCTTGTTAGCCAAAGAACATCAGTCAGTGATGTCAGGAATACATATACTAAAACAGAATGAAAGAAGAAAAAGGATGGGTAAACATGAGAGAGAAATTAATAAGAAAGTATATTTCTATTTTTACCAGTTGCTGTTTTGTATCCTTCCTTTGGTAACTTTTTTATTTTAATAGGTCTTCTCTCTCTATTTCTGTGGCTTTCTATTTTTCATTATATGTTCATAGAATGGATGTTAGGTAGAATACTTGAATCAAAATAAATGAAAACCAAAAGTCACTTATCTTAGAACTATTAAAGACTTCCTTTTGACTCCAAGTTAATTCCTCCTTGTTTTGTTCACTAAATGTGGGCAGAAATCATCTTGAGGCAAATGGAATAGTTCAATAAGCAAATATATAAGAACTATTGAAAATTTCAAAATATATATTGCTTATTTTGCAGTGTGTAGTGCTGAACCAAAGCTCCTCAAATTAATATCCTTCATAGCAATCAAAGTAGAATCAGAGTTTAGTGAGCTCTAAGAAATTGTCCAACACTCTGTCTTGTCAGAAATAGTTTCTGGAGATATCAAGCTGAGAAACACAGAAAGAAGAAATAAAAGGAATGATCTCACCAAAACAGTTCCCTACTGAATGCTATCTCTCTCTTCCCCTTCTTCATTCTTCATTTCTTCTCAGTAAAACCGCTGTTGATGTTACCCATATCAGAAAAAATTACAATTATATGCTTTATTTAAATCATGGTTCTAGTTTGTAGTAGAGATTCAGCTGTTAGGTTTTCAGATGAAGCGAGATTAAAACAACATTTTGTCTCTTTGCAATTAGATGAAAAGTCTTCCTTTGGATGCTTGTGATTTCTAAAAGTACTTAGACCTAAAACACACTGTGTCAAATTCAATATGTATTAGATTTAACACACATCAAGCCTGACATTCCAGAATCAAACCAAGGAGAATATATTCAGGCCTGTAGTGTGCTGAAACCTCAGTTACCAGCATTAAAGATTTCAACTGCTTAGCCTTAAATGGTCACACATCTCTAAAATTCCCATGGTGATCAGGGTATGAAGGGGTTGCAATCTTGCAACACCCCCTGTTGCAAGGGGTGTTTTGAAATCCATTCCTCTAAAAACATAACCCCCCTCCACCCTCCGTTTTCAGGCACTATTTCTGCTGGCACAGAACAGATTCTTCAGGCATAAGTCCATCATACAAGCATTTATATATAGATTAACATCATAAACCACGGAGACCTAATCTATTTTCGAGATCATGCCCCAAACGCTATTGACAGTGCTGTGGGTTAGAGATGAAACTGCTGATACAACAGGATTCCTGCTCCCCACCCTCCTGTAGAGGTTTAGCAGGGGTTTGTGGGACTTTAGCTGTGCCCTCTCAGCAAAAGAAGAGCTACACTTTCTAGAGGCTGCTCACACTGTTCAGGTGGCTACTTCTCTTCTGCAGAAAAAGCAGTAGAGTGAATGGAAACTTTCTGATCACCTTGTCTTGTGCATGGATTTTGAAATACATGTCATAACTTTAAGAATAACATCTGAATATTCCAAAAAATGGTATGCAAAATGTACAGAAATATGCAAAGATACTGAACTTGGGATGAGATTTTGCTGAAATACTTTAGCTGAAAATAGACTTCGCAATGTAACAGACGTGCTATATATGCTTTTTCAGCTAAAAAGGGAAGATGCTGGCTATGCTAGTGGCTTTGTGAGATGTGCTAGGAAATCCAGGATTTAAATCTCCCAGTTATATAGATAAGTGGGAAGTTTTAAGTGAGACAAATAAAATTAAACCATTTCATTCCATTGTGCATACCACTTTAAAGTACAGTAGCTTCGAATAATGAGTTCATAAAAAAACATTGGCTGTCTCTAATGCAGTTCAAATATATCATTACTAGGGAGTTATAAATCTGCAGACAGTGGAAGTTCCTTTTATGAAGGAGTCTTTCATCTAAAATGGTTATGAACTGATCAATACATTTGTTATGAATAATTTCTTTTAGATCTTATGTGACTTAGCAGTTTTGACAGAAATTGAGCCAAGTGGTGCTTTATAGATTTGAATAATCTTGTAGCTGGTTCAATGAGGTGAAGTCTGTAATTGTCCTGTTGAGTACTGAGAGGAATAACAGAAAAAATAAAGTAATGGTATAGTCTAGGCTGGACTTCGAGGTGACTTTTTTTATTGGATGTATTTCTAGTATAAACCATGTGTTGGTAGCTTTTCTTATAAAAAGCCACAATGAAGTTACAATAAACTTATTTTCATCCATTATTGTGCAAAAACTACAGTAGATTAGATTTGCTCCATCTTTGACCTTTAAAATGCATGTTGCTTTCCAAATACCTTAAAGGTGACTGAAGAAACCGAATGCAGTTTCTGAAAAAACAGGAATTCTGTGCCTCATCCAGCCCAGCGATGAGCACCTGCATCCCTCACTGAAGTCAGAAGGAGCCAAAGATGCAAATGTTTTATGTCAATTAAGGTCTTATACACCATTGTCAGAGAGATCCTTGAATGTAGAGAGCTTGAATTAATAAACTATTACTATAGATAAACTATTTTTATTTATTGTAGAATAAGAAACTGTTATTATTTCAAGTTTCTTTGTCTAGTAGGAGCTGCTGGCCTAACAGGTCCTCTCTGTTGCCACACTGTGTGGAGGTGTATTAAGTATGCAAGAGACATATTCAAAAGAACAAGACATTCAATGAAGGAAATGAACTAGATAGAACAAGATACAAAGAGAAGAAGCATGAAACTTCAGTGTTTTGGCAAAGATGAGAGAAAGAGAAACAGTATCTAAAACCCACACATCATAATAGTAATAAAATAGATCTCTTGTTTTGCCTGTTCTGGTTTGAAACCATGTTATTCCCTATCTGCTGCTATTTTCTATGGCCTTCATTGATAAATCACCAAAGTCTCACATATATTTGTGAAAATCTCTCAACTTTTTCTATTTGCACTTTTTTTTTAGAGCTGCACAAGTAATTCATGTTTAGGCCAAAAGGGGTGAATCTGTACCTTGGAGCTTTGAACACGGGATGTTGGAATCTGAGACTCAAATCCTTCTTGAAATACTCCTGAAATTATTTCTGCAGGCTGGGACAGTTCTAGAAAAGAAATACACGTGAGAATAGCCAACAATATGAGCTGAAGGAAACCTGCATTTAGGTATCACCTCCAAGTCACGGGTGTTTGCAGACGTCAGTCTGCTGTCAGCAGCCAGCATCCAGCAGATATTTCCATATAAATATCTTGCATTTCACTAGGGTGGATTAGCTAGAGTATTCTTGAAGGCATATACCCATCTCTGCTGATTTGGAAAAGGATTCATTATTTCTTTCAACAGTTGCTGCCTCTATCATCTGGGTGTGTTTTTTTCCAGAAGTCTGTCCCACTGATGCTTTGAATCCCCATACTAACAGACACTGTGCATGCCAAGAATGATCCTATGCCACATCCTTGGTAAGTGACTTGCTGTTATTAGCATATATCTTTTGTGGTTCTGGCAGCAGACCAATAGGAGCAAACCCTGTCATATAAGCAGTGGGAATTACTGCACCTGACCCTCTTGTTTCACGGAATTGAGGTTGCAGGGAAGCTGCAGGTGACTCATGAACCTTTAGAATTTCCAACATAAGTGGTGGGGAATATGCATCTGCTGAAAATGAGATGGCTCTCAAACTAAAATATGTAACATTTTTGAGGAAGCATAATTTTATTTAATATGGAAAATCTGAACAAAATAAAATTGGAAATGTGGGAATGTGATTAGGAGTAAGATTAGAAAACTTGGAAGTTATATTCACATTCCAACAGAAGTTATAACAACATGGAAATTATAGGGTTAAATGCAGTTGCTGCTTCCAGAATGGAATGGAGCTGGCATGCAGGAAATCCATTCCATGATAATTCACCACACAGAGAGCCTGTACCTTAAGCACATGCTAAGAAGGATGAAATGGAGGGTGGAGCAAAGTGGAGACACCTTGGCCAGGCTCTGCTGAAATCCTTGCAGAGATGGGAACCCAGTGGTGCCATGCAGCCACTAAACTTCACAGCAGCTGCCACCAAAGGGAGACAGGAGAAGATGTTTTGCTGCTGGACCAGCAGCTGGGGTGAAATTGCTCTCCTTGGGTGAACTTGGTCCTTTACAATATAATTGCAATACCAACACACACCCCCACGCCAAAATTAGCCACCTCTCAGGTATGACCACCCCCCGCTGGGCCTACACCCCATATTTTACTGGCTGTATTTTTGAGCATGAAGCAAGGGAATTCTATACCAACCAACGATAAAAGTATGTGTGACCAGAGCCACTAAAGCTCTACCTAAATGTGTAAAACATACATAGTGTAAAAGTGAGTTAGGGATAGGAAGAAGTTAGGGAAGATTCCATTGTAACTTCAGGGATCAATTGATTGGTTGAACTTGTCTCCTTCCACATAGGGACACCTATTGGGTAAGAACCATATTCTGTGGGTGCTAAATTATTATATTGATCTAGATTTCAGTAATGATTGGAGTATGTTTGTATGTTGCTTTAAATTTTTCTTTGCAGTTCATCACTATTACTGTCAATCTTTAAAACTTAACCTGTCACAATTTCCTATTATCAGTGTGTTCATTAATAAAGTGTCAAGTGTTTAGTGTGAGTCCTTCAAGGACTCTTGCTGGCAGTGGAGAACATACCTGACTAAGAGTGGGGAGGTGCAGGAGGGGGTCTCTCTCTCTCTAAATTGCAATAAAGGTTTCACCCTGATACGCTGTTGGTGTCCCTGAACAAGTCAAGCTGCCCTCAGGTACAGGGGGCTGTGCACTGGGGCCCCACCATGGGGCACTGACAGACTGGCTGGGCACAAGGCTTTCAGCCTTCCTGGGGCATTGACAGATGAAGCAAAACCAAAGTGTTTGAGGAAACACTCCTTTCATGTGGAATGGACACATAATCTTGCAAGTCCTATCCTTGCAAGCCCTACCAACCATTCTCCAATGTGAGGAAGGAAGCAATGGTAGTCTTACTGTGCTGCAGACAGCAGAGGCTAAACTAAACACTGAGCTGTAGGCAATGATTCATTTCTAAATCCCAGTCTTCAAATGAAATCTACCTAAATGAAGGCTCAGTGAAAACTGAGGAGGAAGGTCAGAGCTTGGCTGATGGTGATGTTTGTGAATAATTTATTCCAGTATCCTTTATGCTCTTATTTCCAATGATTAATGACTGTTTGTAGATAATTGTGTATCAAAATTGTCCTTCTAAGCTGAAGGTTTTAGTGCCAAGTCTAGAAACTATGTAAAGACGTAGAAGCAATTTATTTATATAAAACCAAAGTAAAAATCAGTGGTTCACTGTGTTTATAATAAGTTATCAATATAGCTTGTGTTCTGCTGTGCTGTGAGAAAAAAATTTAATTCTGACCAAATGTTATATAATAAAGAAAGGTATGATTATTTAGGCTTGAATCATGTTGATTTTGAGTGGGTGTTTTGGATAGTATGCAAATTTTTTTAGGCTGTACTAATGAAGGCTGGGATATGATTCATTATGATCCATATGGAACAGAATATTCCCTGAGTTCTTACCATGAATACTTGATTTTTTTTGTTTTGGGATTAGTAAAAAATACTTTCCGTGAAAATTTTTTAAATCACACCCTTCAGTTAAATAGGTTTAGAGATCTGTGCTATGGCATTAAATGAATGTAGTAAATGACATGAATTTGATACTGCTATGGAAAGAAAAAGCCCTCTTGCCAAAATTGCTAAACACCTAAAATTTCCGTATAAAAAAATTTCTCTTCCCTTCTGCACAGTAATAGTCTCTTACTTTGTCACTGATCATTATTTTGATTTACAATGTAATACAAGTGTTGTTTGCTACAAAACAGAAAAAAAACCTTTATCAGAAAATCAGCCCTTATACTGCAAGATGATTTACAAAAGCGTGAACTTAAACGTAGATCTTTAAACCTCCAGCTCCCTCACCAGAGTCAGAGAAGGGCACATATTATGCAAGGACAGAAGTAATGGGATTATTTTTTAATTTTGGATTTAATTTAGGACTTATATTTCCTTGGTGGTTTTTATTACATGAGCAGATACAACTCACATGGTAAAAGTTCTGAGGTGTCTGCTCATTTTCTTCTCAGGACTTTCAACTCAGGTGGTTTTTAATTTTTATTTTATGGACAGATCCAATTGTTCTCAAATGGAATTTTGCTGGCCTAACATTTCAACATTCCTCTTGCAGGCATACAGTTTCAGCTTTCTATTGTATCTTTCAGAGGAAAATTAAGAGGAAATGGTAGTTATAATAAAAATTAATAATTTTATAATAAAAACTTGAAATACAAGACAACATATTTTGCTACACAGTTTATGTATTTGTACAAGCACACTCTTGTTACTAAAAAAATTAATTTTGCTCTTTAAATAAGTCAGAGAAACATCATGTTTTTTAGGTCAAATATCATGCTTAAAATGCTTAAAATTTCCATTAAAGGGTCAAGAAGGCTTGCAAAATTCAAGATGAGGAAGTCTAAGCATTTTCCTATATATATTTAAATGTGTATATAATTTTGAAATAAATACCATTTTACTACTAGAAATATACTCACTATTGGGTACACTGTTTAAGTCAGTAAAGATAAGAATAATATTTTCTTGTTTATAAGTATGCACATAGTGCTTTAAAGCTATGAAAAAGGACCGAATTTTGAATTGTTCTACGTAAGACATAAAAGGGAAAGAAAAGGGAAAATGAAAGAAAAATCCTTGCTCTTCCTGAGCAGCATTGCCTTGACCTACAATCCAGTCATATGGAATAAGGAACATTTTTTATCTTTTTCTGCCTTGCAGAAAAGATATTAGGGACTGTGAAAACTGTTTCTGTATGGCTGATCCAGTGTCCAGATGAACAGAGCTAGCACATTTGGAAAATAATTTACCAATGGTGTTGCAACCGTCTTTCATATGCTTTAGTAGAAATTAGCTCATAGAAAAAGGGATTACCTTTCTTTCAATAAAAGTCCTTGGTTCTTTCTTACGATTTCTCATGTCATTCTGAGGAAAGGAAGTTTTTGCATTAATGACAACTTATTTTCTGAGGCTATTTTGTAAGGTTGTTAGCCTAAGGTGAGCTAACTGTGAATTATCATTATTAGAAGGAACTGAGAAAGAAAAAAATAACATGTTTAAAATCAATTAACACAATTATAATCCAGCAAAGAAAATCTGTGAGTTTTAAGATTCATAGGGCAGGAGACCTCCATTAACACAAAAATGGTTGATATCAAATGTTAATGTGCTGTTGTCCTCAACATCCATATGGCCTATAGTGTAAAAGTTCTCTTGCACCCATAAACCAGAAGTACACAGAGATTGTATATCATGCCCCATAAAATATTGACTCGTGTTTACTCCCTTTCTTTCAATTTTCAGTTTTCTATCTGCTAACCTGAAAAGCAGAGTCTTCAAAAGATAGCCTTCTGGACCTAGAGAAACAAAAAAAAAAAATACCATTTGGCCCCTTCCCTATGGCACCTGATGAACCAAAACTGGGAAACTTAAGTAATATGTGTGAATCAGAACTTTTGAACAGACTGAAATTCTACCTACTCCAAGAAAAAGAAATTTATATCTTGAAATATGTCACAGTGCAACATCAAGTGACAGGAGGAAATATGATTGTCTTTTATAAACTAGTGACTGCCTTATTAACTCTGGGTTTAAAAGTGCACATGCACAGGGAAACTCATTACTGCCAAGAGATGTATTGAGCAAGCAAAGCAAGCGCTATTATCCCAAGGGTCACTGACAATATCAGGAAATAAGATTATTGCTCAGAGGAGAGTGAACAGGAGGCTAGAGCAATGTAATTTCAATAAGAATTGACTTGTGTAGAATTGATTTAATGACGTTTAAAAGGGCATCCACTGTGTTAGCCTCTGTGGCCATCCTGTGTTCTTACTGTAATATCAGTCTCTTGTTTCTTTTCCCAAGCACAATGTGTTAGGGCATCCAGGGATATTGGGACCCTGTGAAAACCTGGGGACCTTGTGAGGACCCTGTAGCAAAGTCCTTCCTTGCTGGATACCTCAGAGGCTGCTGTGATTGCTCTCAGATTGTTTCTCTGCATCCCTGCCTCCCTGTTGTCAGGGACAGAAGGTGGATCCTTGCTTGGGAGCTGGCAACCCATAACCCCGGTACTGCCACCTGTGACTATGAATACCCCCTGAAATCTATGAACCCCTTGAGTCTAAATTTTGGATTGCATGGGTTAACTTTTCAGAAGCAAATATTAAACAAAGAGCATGTGCTGCTGATTCCAGTTATGTTTTGCTAGTATAATACATAGCAAAACACATCCAGATACAATCTGCCAAAATAGGCAAAATATACTCAATACATTATTTTTCTCAGTACAATGCAGTTCAATTCATGCCCTTTGAATTTACAGAGTCTTTCAGTTCAGGTCTTGCTCCTGCATGCTCTTTCCTCTTTCCATGTTTGCCTTCAGTGTTCCTCCTTACATGGCAACTAATTCTCTCACCTGACCCTGCTCCCTTGGGGAGCAAGCTGTTTGTGCCCTGCCTCTATGGCTCTAGGATTCCGACTAATTTATTCATCAAAGATAGGAATACTATGTTCTGTATCTGCAGTTATGCACTTTCTACTGCATATTCCTTATTCTTTAAAGGAATCATGATCCGAGGTGTTTTTGTCAAATAAGTTGCTATTGATATACCTTTTTGCTGGCATGGAAAAAGTGTGGTGTTTTATTTCAGCATCTGCTGTAAATGGAACCAGCATCTTGGCTAAAATCTGACTTGTACTGCATGTTTGACCAAGAAAGGACAATTGGCAGCCTGGGAAATGTAACAGTGCTCTGCAGGTAAGTACCATAATTTCCTTAGAGATAATCTGTAACAAGATTGCTAGTAGACTATGTTATATATGCTTCTGAAATGTCTGATTTCCTTCAGAATATGGGCATGGTCTGAAAATCTGTACATGAAAGAAGAGATGTTCTATCTTACTTCTTTCTCTGGACCTGGCCCAGACAATGAGCATTATTGGAATTACTCCATGATTAACCAGGCTATGTACTAAAGTTAATTGATTTTATGAGCATGAAAATTCCATATTTATTTGAGTACATTCAATGAACAAGTTAATGCTTAACTCATTGGTCTGCTATCTAATTTCTGTCACTCTCCCAAGCAAGCTATTTTAGTGGATTTAATGCATCTGTAAAAGGGATCAATCATAGATTGGGCATAGAAATTTGAATGCATTTATAATGACATGGCCATTAAAGATGGTCTACTGCTAATTCTGTGGTACTGCCTGCTAAAGCTGTGGACCTTGCTAATTTTCAACAAGTTACTTTATGTTCTGATGGATTTGTGTTTGATGATGATTAATCCCATAGCAAAAGATTAGTCTCAACTTTTGGCAGTTATTGAAGAATATATGGAAAATAAAATGTGTTAATTAAGTAAAAAAATTCTCACATCCTAGAACATACTTGATTTCACGCATATGAAAAGGTATTAAAATTATACTATAGCCAGAGGGAGAGGATTTGCAGCACCTTTATTTTTATTTTGGACCAGTATTAGTTTTCCCATTTCTGTCTGGGAACAAAGTACATTTTCTTTCTAGTAGCTGGTACAGTGGTGTTTGGATTTAGCATGAGAAAAATGTTGATAACACACTGCTGCTTTAGTTGTGGCTAAGCAGTTCTTACTCCAAGTCAAGGGCTTTTCAGTCTTATGCATTGATAGTACGGGGCTGCACAAAAAGCTCTGTGGGAGCACGGCCAAGCCATCTGACCCAAGCAGCCCAAAGGAGTATTCCATGGCATAGAATGTCAATGTCATGCCCAGCATATAAACTGGGAAAGTTACACATCGGGGGGCTGTTTGTGTATGTGGTATGGTCTGGATCTCCGTTAGCAGGTGGTGAACAATTTTATTGTGCACCCCTTGTTTTTCTTGTGTTCTGTTACTCTTCTCCCTCTCCTTATCATTACTGTTAATATTATTATATTTTGTTTCAATTATTAAACTGTTCTTATGTCAACTCAGGAGGTTTACCTTTCCCTTTCAATTCTTCTCCCTGCTATGGGGGCAGGAGGCAAGGGGAGTGAACAAGCAGCTGCATGGTATTTAGCTGCTGTCTGCGGTTAAACCGTGACAATAGTCTACAGCAACTTGAAATGTCCTAAAAATTAGAAGCCAATTTATTTAAGAAGATGATTTTCATGATAGTTTATAAAGTGTTTGCTTTGGGCAGTAATATTAGATAAGGCAAAGCAGCTTATATTTTTTTAGATTAGGCTCAGATCTGCCTGAGAGACCACCCTTGAGTAATGTTACAAGCAGGTGACATCTGAGCCTGGGAAAGTTTCCATAGGAGCAGGCATGAACTAGAATTTAGAAAGTTAGGATGGGAGTTGATATTACAGGGTATCACGCTCTACACTTGATCTAACATCCCTCTGCAGACTTTGTGGCACTAAGTCATAAAGAAAAACTAAAGGTTCAGATCTTTTTCTTTATGCGTGTGGCAAAACCCGCTTCTCTATGCTTTGAAAAAGACAGTAGGACTCCCTGCTGTGTAAATAGAACTTTCCTTTCAGCTAAAGTAGACTGTGATTATTTGTTTATATCTGAGATTTGATTGCAATTGTGGATCCTGAAAATAGAAAGAAACAAGTGGTGTGAACAACTGCAGTCTGGAGGAGCATCTAATCAAGGGACAATCAGTCACTGAGTATTTCTTTATGATTTTAACTGCTGAGGCTTATTGTAAGTGCTACCTCTGTTGAGTAAAAAAAATAAAAATAAAGATAAAAATAAAGAATTATGAGTTGAAAACGGGAGTATCCCTGGTCAGACAGTGTGGCTTGAGTTCTGCACTTTCTTTTGCCAGTTTAAATGAAATACTATTTACATCTGTAAAAACAGAAGAGGAATCAAACATTTTCAGTGTGCATTTTCAAGAATCCCCTTTAGCCATACAGTTTATTTTTGAAGCTTAAGAAATTTTCTGACTCAAACATTTGTCCTTAATAGGAGTTTCTCACAGGGTGAGCTAAAATGCTCTATTTATTTTAACGAGTCTTTTCCCATAATTGAATAAATCCTTCAGAATATGAAAGTATGTAACTGTTCAATATGGTAAGTATTAAAGACACATTGCCATTTTCCATTGTTTTATTTTTATGCAAGGAAAATGACCCAGTACTACATGGATCTGTTAATCGCGTACCTCCTTGGGTGCTAACTGAATGCCCTGTTGTAATGGTACTGTAGCTCTTTCCTAATTTAATTGTCTGAGTTGATTTTATTTTAGGGTTTTTTCAGTTTTGGTTGTACATCACCTTATGTACCAAGGACCAGATTCTAATCTTGTTCATTGCCCTTTTGCACTGCAAGTGATTGTGAAGTTGTATGAAGAGGCTGCAAAGAAACAACTGAAAAGCAAGTGGTGATTCTTTTGCCACAAGGAAATATTGTGTTTCTCTGAGAAACCTGTGCACGAATCAGTGTTAACTTGTTCAGTTGACTTCAGTCTGTGTGGGTTAGAGATGGAGCGCCTGTGAGTGGAGCCTCTCAATTAGATGTTGGGTTTCCCTCATATAATTTATTAATGGTAACATCTTTTTTCCATTTGGATATATTCAGAATGAAATTTACAACCAGAAATGACACAATACTATTAAAAAAATTATTTCCTGTATTTCTCAGTTTAGAAATGTAAAATGACTTGTAATTTTGCAAAGAAATCAGTCCTCCTGAGATGAAAAACTGGTAGGGATATACCAATTAAGGTTTTGAGTCAGTGTTGTCTAAGTTGATTAACAGTGCCCCAAAGCCATTGTAAAGGTAAATGTTCTGACATTTGTAATTGCTGAAATAGTGCATAGGTCATTCTGACATCAGTGTTAATGATAAGTTGGCAAAACATCACCATCTATCATCTTCATGCCGTGGGATGGCCTTGACTTCATATATTGTCAGCTGGAGCAATGACTGAATAGAAGTCAGGTCAAGCAGCCCCTGGCTTGTTTAAGCATGTGCACCACACTCTAAAACAAATAGCAGGTGTTTCACTGAGATTATAGGGAAGAAAAATCTTTGTGTGCCTTATGGCTGATGTCTTCATTTCTGCTCCCAGAGGATGTATAAGTACAGCATCTTATCTGACATAAATTCAATTATGGGTAGGTCTGCCACAGAAGAATAACTCCTGAGTGTATACTAATTGACTGAATAGGAACCAGAGCATATAATGGGGCTTTTCCTCTGCTGAACCTGACACACACTAAGGGATTGCCACAGAGGAGGATGGGGACTTTTAGAATTACAGAGCTCAAATACCTATGGATATGTGATAAAATATTAGAAGGCTTAGTATTTTTGGTTATGGAATAACTATAGGGATTATACACATGCAAAGAGAAAGTGATATTGACAGGATTATTAGAACTAGGCATGTGGCTGGCAGGCTTTTCCCATCAACATGATCAATTCAGTGAAGGAGATTGAATTTCTCATCTTCTTGACTTTGTAAAATTCCAGATCTGCTGTATGCACAAAATGTCAGCTCTCATTAGTCTGATGTTGCTTCCAGATAAGTACTTTGTGTCTTGTCACAGATAAGAGACTGTCAATAAATTATAAAAGTTAGCAAACAATGTAGACTTTTAGAACCACAACCCAAAGTAATTGCAATTTTTTCCTTTGAAAACAATAAAAAAAAATTCTATGCTATTTTATAGTATTTTATATTATTAATTCTATACTATGCTATTCCTATGTACTTCTATATATTTTTTCTAAAATGCATTCAAAACTGAAGCTTCACTAAAACTGCTTTAAATTTTGATGCTTGCATTGAAATTGAGCAGGATGCAAGTGTTCATCCTTTTAATATTTGTTCCAAGTTTAAAATATGAAAAAAGTAATGTTTTCTACTGCATGTTAAATGCATGTATTAATACTTCTCTAGAAATAATTCCATGTTAGGCAGACCCTACAGGATGCTTGTCCAAGGCATTTATTGCAGGAGCTCTCTGTTATCAGGGAGTGAAAATTGACTAGCAAAGAAGATGGAGATTAATTTAGACACAATTTTTGCATTCAAATATTTTTATGTTCAAAAAAAATTAGAAGGCATGGCTCTTATTAATTTCTATAACTATAGCTATACAGTACAAAGTTCTCAGATACAGAGAATTTGCATGGATCTAGAATGCCATTCCTTTCTTTGTTATCTGTTCTTTCATGATTTATCTGTGCCGGCAACCCTGAAATTTTTATTGCTGAAAATTTCACAACAGGGTTAGAATTCATCAAGACACGTTGCAATCTTCTTTTGACAAAGAGGGTTGAGTGTGAAGGTTTTATTTCAAACACATCCACCTTCTGGAAAAACGAATATGGAAAGCCAATTAATGTATACTTCAGTTCCCATAAGCTACTCTGCAGTATAATGTGAGCTGTCACAATAAGCATCATGAAAGGCAATGAATACCTGGGGTAAATATTCAGAACGGATTGAGGCACTTGTCTAGTGGGAGCTTGCAGAAACTCACCCTTATAGACTTGTTTTTCTTTTCAAAAATTAGATTCCTTTTTCCTGACACTCCCTCTAGTAACATTTGTAGCAGGAGTTCCTGGCTGCTTTCTCTGAGCTTGAACTTCTTTTCTCAGCAGCAGCAATATCAATACACTTCAGAGAAGCTATCTACTTCATTTTTTTTTCCTCAACCTTCCTGCTCACAATCTGTTTCCACAACTACTCCCCAATATATTTACTTTTATTTATTTATATATTTTATCCAGAGCCTCTGGACACCCTGATTCACATTTTGTTCTCTCTGTCACCAGCCACTGTGTGCTACAATGTCTTCTGTGTCCTAAGAAGTCGGACAGGTTCACTCAGATCACCACAGAAAATAAATCTCTTTCTCTCTTTCAGGAAAAAAACCCAAAACCAAAAAATCAACCAACCAGCTTGAAAAAAAAAAAAAAGAAAGAAACAAAACCCCAACAAAATAAACAAATTTGGTTTTTTAATACAAAATTAGTTTTAAAAAGAAGATGTTTTATTAGTGATTTTATTTATCACTAATAGGTAAGACTGCCATCAAAACACTTGTGTTTCTCTGAACATATGTATGTAGTTTGATTGAAGGGTAGATGGAATTCAGAAGTGTTGCACAAAATAAAAGTGAGGAGTAATGCAGACAGAGTGTCTCATAGCCAACCCCATTTTATTTACTCAGAAGATGAGATACTAAAAATAATGGAAACAATCTAGAGAGTTCAGTAGGTTTTTTGTTATACTCTTCCTTCTTTGAGCCAGCATGAGTGTCTCATTTGTATTTCCCACAAAAACTCTTTTTTGGATGGCTTAATTCTGCTGATTTGGGAGTATAATATCTTCATAAATACACAGAGCCAGGCAGGCCTGCAATTAACACAGCTAAACTGTCTTTGAGCTGAACTAGTCCACACAGAGCCTATACTTTTACATGGTTTACCTATGAACTTGCCAGTGCAACCACAACTAGCAGAATCACCTCAGATCTGTGTCTACTGCTTTAGTCTCTCCCTCAGTGTGTGCTTAAATCAGAGTTAGCTCACATAATAAACAGCTAGGTGAAAGCATAATTTATTGAAAGAGATGCTTTAGCTTACCCAACTTCTTTCAACTACTTTGCATGAGAGTTATATTGTGTTACATTGCCTTCCACATTATGAAGAGCGGAGCATGAAACACTGAGGGGATTCAAGTGAATATTATGTGATCTATCTTACAGCACCTTACATATCACTTCTGAATCTGGCTCACAGGTCCACTGCCTTGAGAAGAGAGAATAGGACACCCACAGCAGCCAGCCAGGGAAACAATAGCTTAACATCAGGGAAAAATATTTAGGCAGACAGTGTTGTAATGTGAATAACTATAGGACAGTAACTTGATAGGGAACAGAAAAAACTGCTTCAGACTTAAATGAAATAGCAGCTATGTAAGTATGACATACAGTTAAGGCTGATCTTTAGTCCATGAATTTAAGGTAAGGGCATATATTAAATTATCCCTGCTAGGAATGGAACTTCTTATTTGGAGAAAGTTTATTTACAGCACTCAGTTCTCTTTCTCTTTCACCAGAGTAGAGCACATGGAGGTGTAGCTGGAGAAATTCCTCCAAAGCTGAAGCTGAAGCTCTGAGGCTTTGCACTAGGCCAGCCTGGAGAGCCACAGGCATAACACTCACTGACTGCTGACAGGACCAGCTTTAGAGGGTGCACACTCTTCAAATGACCGTCAGGCTCTTTTGGTTTGTACTGTTGTACTATTTGGAATACTCAAAAAGCAACCCAAAATGAATTCCTAGAATTATCACTTCCATTCTTCACTGCGGCTTATAGAATTGTGTATGCATGGAAGTGTGTATACTGGAAAAATAAACCATGTCACTTAATAACATTCAGTGGTCTTCAGAGAGTCATGTGATATAATGCAATAGACATCCCACTAAATAATTCAGCTGTGTATATCAGTAAACAGAAATGCACTGTATAATGGTAAAACAGTTTAATTAATATTTTTTCAATGGATGTAATTTTATTCTATGGAAATTTCATACAAATTTCTGCCTAAAGTTTTTTTAATTACAATGCCTTAGATAATTATATCAGTGCTGATCTGAGCACATTGATTTCTCTTGTAAATACATCATAGGTAAAAAGTCAGAACATGTATTTTAAAATGTGTTAGAGTATCATTAAAAAGGCAAAGATTTCTTCGTAATGGGGAAGATTTAGTAATAATAACAACAACAATAATAATATTAATAATTTATAAGTTAACCCCTAAATGAAATGCTTTTATTTTAGACATCCCACGGTAGACAACCTGATGGCCATGTTCATCTGTGCCTTGCAGTACATTTGAACAATTATGTTCTTTGTAGCTTAGCAGTTCTCCCAAGAGATCAGTGGGGAAACCTTCACTGATTTCAGAGAAGATTAAGACTGACTAAACATTTTTGGGTATTCACTCTGACTTTGAATTGAGTTCTCTTTGGAGTGCTATCCATAGGAATGAAAAATAAAAGAGAAAAGTCAATCAGTTGCATGCATTTACTTCCATCCACAGTAAAAGCATAGGAGGGTTTTCAATGTTAAAACAGTTAATTTTAAAATGTAGAGGAAAGCAAAGTTTTACATGGGGAGTTACTGTGTGGAGCTCATTAACTCAACATAGGCATACAGCCTAGTAATTAAAAAAGCATATTTCAGCATCACAAAAATGAGAAAAGCATTGTCCTGGTAATTCTAGTATAAAATTTTAAGGGCTATCAAGCAAGTTTCAAAACACAACTTATTCAATAATTATGGTCAGGAAGAAATGTTTCCTTTACTTTCCTCTCGAAGTGTAACATTTCTGATGAGGACCATACTGAATGATTGAAAGACAATTTTAAAACTTTACAGTCAGGCCACTTTTTGAAACATTTAGGAAAAGATAGGTGAAAAAACTTAAAATAGTAGTTTGGAATTGTCCTGATAATTGGTTTTCTTTTGTTAAAAAGCACGATAGACAGATGGCTAGAATATTCTATAAACTGATAAAGCAACAGCAATCAGAAAATTAATCTGGACTATGCAAGTATGAATAGATTTTAATTCTTTTATTTAACAGCTTGGAGAAACTTTTAGTTTTCTCTATTTATCACTGGCTATTTATTCACTATGTATCATGTCCAAACATGTGAGAGAAAGCTTAAGTACTGAGCTTGCTTGAATTTGAAATATATGGTTGTGATATATGAGTGTGAATTTGCATTTGAGCACTTCTTTGCAGCTCTTGAGGTATCCTACTGACTGCACTATATTTGGTAGCTTTCCAGAAATCAATGAATAAAATTTTGAGACTCAGTCTCATTTTTTCCTCTTGGGTCAGGATGGGTTGCCATATTTCATTTGTTGTCTTCATTTTTCATTTTTTGTTGTGTATGGGGCTTCTACACATTTTCAATTCCTATATTTTCATCTAAAAATCTCTATCAGACTTTTTCTTTCTTTGATGCACTTCACAGCTTCCTGGTGCTGCCTTATTTGTATAATGTTGAGAATAATTTATTCTTGGATTCAAGTATGGCAACAAGTTAAATGACTTTTCTTCTCAGAAGCTGCAGATGGTTTTGTGGATATTTTTTTCCAAGCCATATAACCTTTTAGCACCTTGTAATACTCAGGGGAAGAAGAAAGAGAGAGAAAGAGGAAGAGAATTAATTTCTTTACGTATCTTTAAATATAATTTTGTAGGTTTTTTGTGATGGCTGATTATATTTTGGGATACTTTATTTTAATGCAGTTTTAAATGCGTCTTCTAATCACATGAGCTAAGAACTAAGTCTGCTATTACTCTTCTTGGATCAGCTTTTCTTTTTTTATTAATAGTTAATTTTCACTAAGATCATCTGAATAACCTTGGTTTGCAGAGTGAGCTAGGAAATAGTTAGGATGTAAAGTAATACTTAATTTTTTTATTGAAAAAAATTTCGTAGCAGCAAGTGAATGATGATTTAATAGAGTTTAGAGACAGACTCTTTATGCCTGTATCTGATTCTACCCTTCCATATGAACTCAAAATGCTGATTATTTTAATAAAATTAAATTAATATTCTGCATATCAAATTACTTTGATTGACATTTAGTGCACAGCAACAAAGGCATGATGAGTTATAGAGTTGTTTCTCTATAATGGTGGTGAAGATCATCAAGAAAACTTAAACCTGCTAAGCTGGAAGATGCTTTTAAACTGAAAGAGAGTAGGTCTAGATTTGTCACTATGAGAATGGTGAGGAACATGAGCATATTGCCCAGAAGAGTTGTAGATGCCCCATCCCTGGAAGCATTCCAGGCCAGGCTGGATGGGGCTTTGAGCAGCCTGATCCAGTGGAAGATGTTCTTATCCATGGTGAAGAGGGAGTGGGAAATGGATGAACTTCAAGGTCCTCTCCAAACCGAACTGTTCTGATTGTAAGTAAATAGTAGATATAAGTTTTATTCAATAAGGCAACATGAATAAAAGTTCAACCCTTGGCAAATGTATTCTTAAAATAAATTTCACCCAGAATTTATATTTTCAATGTTTTGTGTAGAATAGACTATTTGAAAGGAGATATTGACTGGATACTCAGATCAGAGGCAGTTCCAATACTGAGGTTGTTTGTAGGCAATAATTCACCAATTAAAGGTATAAAATAACTTTATGTTAGCATCTTCCTGATTTATATTTGTTTTGTTTGTGTAAACCAAATTTAATAAAATTGTTATCTAAAATAAATTTCTTCCTTCTGGGTTAGACTGCATTGCATTTATAGCTGCTCTTAGCTAGACTTCAGGCTTCATTTTATGAGATAGCCATTATTTTACGGCATGAGGCGAAACAAATTCAAGGATAGAAAATTAGATTTTCAGAGAGTTTTAGAGCTGATAGGGTGTTTAAAGTGATGAGTTCAAGACCTACCAAAGACCTAGAAGCATAGCAGTTTTGTTGAAGTAGCTGTGAAATGGAATGACAAATAATGATAATGGAGGTACTTAAAAGGAATCTTTTATATCTATTTTATTTTATATCTATATTATGAGTAAATTTAGAGTTTATGTTATTCTGGTTCCACACATTCACCAGTGCTGGAACACATGCCATCACAAATAGTACATAAATAAATAAATAAAAATCACTTGTCTGTTGAAATCAGTAATTATTCCAACTCTATTGTTAAAAAAAGATTATCTTTTAAAAAACCACCCCTAGTCTTCTTTCCAGTGTTTGCCTAAAAAAGAAAAAGTTTTTAATGAGTAAAAATGAACAAAAGTAAAAAAACCCCATGTTATCTGAAACAATGTTTTTGAAAAGAAATGTTTATCTTCAAAATTTATTCCATTTTATATGGTGATTTTTTTAAAAGAGTTACTATATTTATTCCTAATTTCATTCATGCTGATTGGACTATATAGTGAAGTTTTAGATTACTGATCTGAAAGAAACAGAGACTTTCTCTGCATGAAAGCATTCAAGTAAGGTTATAGATGTTATTGCCTAGAAAATTAAATATGTGTCCTTTGACAGTCTAATCATTATTTTTTTACTTTTGGAGTATCCCAAATCACATTAAAATCCAGCTGATATGAATTAATTGAGAGATATTGCATTTATATTTTGGATTTAAAAGCAACATAAAAGCATAAGCAGGAGTATATGAACAAAGCAGTATATGAGGATAGTGATCCACTAATATAGATAAATGAATTCATCCAACTAAATGAACTGTTGCAGTTATGTTGAACAGTTTATGGGCACAACTACCTCTCTTAGGACAGCCCTCTAGCACTGTTCTGGGAAAGGTGTTTTCATTGCTGTGGCACTTAAATGTTCTAATTACAGACTCCAAAGATGTTTCCTCTTCCAAGGGGTTTTAAAACAAAACTTCCCTCAGGTGTGCATGAGTTTACCATAGACTATTTTATTACAATCAGATTATGAGTAAAATTTTACTAAAAATGGATGAAGTGAATAAAATAAAGATCAGTAATGATCAAAGTGAAATATAGAGCTATTGCCTTCTAAACGGCATTTAGAAATTGATTACAATTGAAATTTAGAACTGAAACTCTAAAAAGCCCTACCTAATAGACCCCTGTCTTTATGCACCAAAGTATCCTTTAAAATCCATCAGTTAGCTGGATCACATGGCTTTCTATTGGCTTCTTCTCTGGAACAGAAATTGCACCAAATACTAAAAACTAAAACATGACCACAGGATAAAAGTCATTGTTGAAGGACAGTTTACTATTTTAGACTTCACTCTGTAACTCTATATTTACAGTGTATGGGCAGCTCAAGTCTGTTCTTGTCCATGAAGCTGCTCCTCCTTCTCATGAATGTACATTACTCTGTGAATTCAATTTCTAAGACCTGCAGTAGGGTTTTTTTCAGCAATGCAGACATATCTGATGACTTTCAGGGTATACTGCCATTAAGTATAAAATTTCTATTGTTCCTCTGACCAAACAGATAGATGCTTTTTAAGAGGGTATTCTCTACTAAGAATAGTGTTGTGGTTTAATCCCAGCCAGCAACTCAGCCCTACACAGTTGCTTGCTCCCTTGCCCTGGTGGGATGGGGGAAAGAATCAAAAATGTGAAACACAAAACTCATGAGTTGATATAAAGACAGTTTAATAAATAAAGCAACAGCTGTGTCTGCTGTAAAAGCAAAGCAGGGAATTAATTCACCACTTCCCATGGGCGGGCAGGCAGGTGTTCACCCACCTCCAGAAACACAGGGCTTCATTATGAATTATGGTGACTTGGGAAGAAAAACACCATCATTCTGTATCTTTCTTCCTCCTTCTACCAGCTGTACCTGCTGAGCATGAAGCCACAGGTCTGGACCATTGGTCAGCTGGCGTCAGTTGTCCTGGCTGTGTCACCTCCCAGCTCCCTGTGCATTTCTCTTGTGGGGTGGGGTAAGGGACAGAAAAGACCTTGGCTCTGTGTGAGCATTGGTCAGTAATTGGTCAATAATGAAACAACTCAGAATTATCAACACTGTTTCCATCACAAATACAGATCATAGCCCCATATGTAACCTGCTGCATTAAAAATTTAGTCTACTTCTGTCAAAACCAGCATAATAGTCACAAAAAAAGAGTAAGATCTCTAAAATTATTTTTCTCTGTGTTAATTTTTGTGAAATGTTAAAAAAGAGTAGCATGATGAAATCTCTTTTAGAGGGCTAGCTAGGACAAGGTTAAGCAGATTCCAGTTAGTTACCTAAGATTATACATGCATAAAAGCATTGATGGCTATAGAGTGCCATGGGTGTCATTGAAAATATAATCAGAAGACAATGAAGCTACACACTTGTAATTGAGGTATAATTTGATGCGTAAAGTCTTTATTAGTCAATTAAAGGAAGGAAACAGGCTGACTTTCAGGTTGGGTTTGTGTGGCTGGCAGAGGGGTTTTTTGTAATATTCATTGCTAGCAGTTTTATTATTGGAATCATTGGGACATAATGAAGAGAATTAAATAATTACTTTCAAGGTAGGATTGAATTTAAAAAAACCCCTAACCTATTGCTGCGGGAAATTACAGTAAGTGTTGTCCAACAGAAACACAGTTTGAATAAGACAGTTGTGAATTTAAAAGAGGAAAGGAAATCTTGTGTGTTAGAAGAAAATCTTTTCTTAGAAATCAGTCATATATGAAGGAAATGCTATTACTGCCTCAGCTTTGAATTCACCTTACTGAGGTCTCTGCCTCTTTGTGCACCTTCCATTGTACCAAGCCTTTTCCCCAGTCCTTGTCTCCTGCTGCAAGGGAGCTTTCAAATGTCTGGTATGGGACAAGGGAAAATAGTTGGCTTTCTTACAGATACTTTGCTTACACCTTTTTAAGGAAACACACCTATGAATTAAATATTTATCAAGTGCTAATCTAAACTGGATCCTGGGCTCTTCTAAACCTATATCTGTTTTCTGACTGTGTAAAATAACGGAGACAGTAACTAAATACCTGAAATGGAGGGATGGTACAATCTGGTTTGTGAAAGGTTCAGAATGAAGTCCAGTGCTTAAAGTCTAATGTTAATGGATGAAACCTGATTTTTTTAAAGTCTCATTTTTCATAAGTGTGACTGTTATGTCCTTTCTGGCCAGCAGAAAATTTAATTAAGTAACAAGAATATGAACATCAACAGAAATACTTATTTTGAAACAGCGTCTCCTAATCTAGAAGAATGAAAGTCTCAGTCTGATGATTTTTTTTCCTGGTGCAGATTGAAATTTCAGCAACAATTTTCTGAGGGTTATATTTATCAAATAACAGATTACAACTACAGATAAAATTGTACCTAGAGTTCTCATAGTAATGACTTTTTTTCTTTCTGTGTTATTTTATGTAGTGACTGTTTTTCATTCTTGCATGTATCATAAAGACCTTAATTTACAAATACTGAATGCCAGATTGGTATTTAATAAAAGAGAATTAATTCTCTGCTACTAATTCTCTGTGCAGCTGCTACTGAGATGGAGATTCACCTTTTGTTGGTAGGGTAAAGACAGCTATTATAAAGACAGAGAAAATTGCAGAAAATGCTTGGTTTTATGTTGCATTTGAACACCTTTTCCTTTAAGGAGAAGTGCATTGATTGATTTAGAAGTTACCAGTTAATATAAAACATGCCCTTTTTTTTTCTCTCTTTTTTCCTCTTCCTCCTTCTCTCCCCTTTCTGTTTAATTTTTCTTTTCTTATCTTTATTTTCTATTTTCTATTTTCTATTTTCTATTTTCTAATTTATTTCCCCTTTTTGTTTTCCCTTTCTTGCTTTAGATTTTTCTCCCACAGAATAAGACTACCATGTACTATGTGGTAGAATTTTAGTTGATGACTGGAAAGTTCTTAGGTATTACCATATTACAAATAAGAATATCAAAATTCATGGTATCACATGCAGATTATTTCTGATTAATGCTGTCATGAATCAGTGTTTTAAGGTCTCTTAAAGAATCACCATTATTAGTAAAAGCAGGTTTAGTAAACAAGCAAAAGCATGACAAAGTTCGTTGGCAAAGTTCAATCTACTGCTTAATAAATGGTTAAAGCACACAGAGAAAAAAACTAATACCTAAAATCAATCAATCTAAACCCAAAATCAACTAAAAAATTATCTATGTGGAAGCTGGACGTGCAGGGAGGAGGAAAGGGTAAGGGTAGAAAAGAATAAGGATTAAAAGGAATAAGGAAGACCCTCCCATTTAATCACAAGATTTAGATTAGACCTCCTTGCTAAACTGAGCCCCAGACTTGAACCAAAGTTAAGGCCTAAAGGTTTAACAGTACTTAAAACAGCACTTAATTGACAGCTTAAGTTAAGCAGTTTAACAACAGATTCATATTGAATTTACAAAAACTCAACAAATCTAAAGTACTGGAGAATCTAGCAGAGCAACATTCATGGTACATTTGCTATATCATATTCACACTCACACGCACACAGATTTAAAGTAGCACCCATAGATCTAAAACAGGATGTGTAGGAGAGTGAATGCACTTTAGGAGGTTTAAAAGGTGAGGAGAATACACAGCCTGTGAAGAGTTGTTGTAGCTTTGGGAATTTCATCTGACTCAGCAGGACAACAAATTATACCCAACACAAACTGCAGCGTAAATACTGAAAAATTGCTGAAAAGAAAGTAGTGGGTGTCATTTACTGTGACTGCAGTAATGCCTTTCCCCATAAATGCCTCAGAGAGAAGCTATTGATGTATGGGCTGGATGTACAGACAGTTGGACTGAAAACTGGACAAATATCTGGGCCCAGAGGGTGGTGGTCAGTGGTACAAGGTCTAACCGGAGGCTGGTAATTAGTTGTGCAACACCTCTGGGGACCATATTAGGTCTAGTTTTGTTCAATGTCTTTGTTAATGGTTGGGATGAGTGGACACAGAGTACACCTCAGCAGCTTTGCCAATGACACAAAACTCTGGGGAGTCCTGATACACCAGAGGGTCATGCTGCTGTACAGAGGGACCTCAACAGAATGGACAGATGTGCTGCCAGGAACCTCGTGGAAGTTCAGTAAGGAGAAATATGGAGTCCAGCTGGACTGGAGGAGGAGCAGCCTCATGCACCAGAATGTTCTGGGGGCAAATTTTCTGGAAAACACCTTTGATGTAAAAGACCTGGGGGTTGTGGTGGACACCAGGCTTAACACAGTCAGAACTGTGCCCTTGTGTCAAAGGTGGCTTATGGTATCCCCGCTGGCATTAGGCAAAGTATTGCCCGTAGGTGCCAACCTGCTACACCAGGGGTACTCCATCTGGGTTTGGGCTTAGTAGCAGAGACCCAGGCATACTGGAGAGACACCAATGAAGAGGCACAAACAGGATTAAGGGACTGGAGCATCTCTTCTATGAGAAAAGGCTGAGATAGCTGGAACTGTTTAGCCCAGTTCAGGGAAGGTTTTATCAGGATGTATAAATACCTGAAGGAAAGGTCCAACAAAGATGGAGCCTGGCTTTTTACGGCTGTGCCCAGCAACAGGACCAAGAGGCATTTGAGTTAACAACAAACTTAAGAATCTAATAATGGTGTAACACAGCTAGCAATGGTTTTCTCAGGTTCATCATTCTTGCCACTGTTCACCTTAGCAGTATTTCCTCCAAGAATTATTTGTGTGCCTTCTTCTGATATGTGGCTTATTTATGTTTTACCCGATGTGTTTCTCCATTATAGCTTACAAAGGCCAGAGTGCATGAGAACTTCTCTCAAAACCTGTATTCTGTATTTATGTCTCTAGGAATTGGGGGGAAAAAATTCCTTCCAGTTCAATCAATCAAACTTGCTTGTAAGAGTAAATAGCTAAATAAGAACAGTAATAGCAATAAGATGGAAAAAATCTTGGAAGGATCACTGCAAGGTCACCTCAGCCACTCTTTCGATACAACACAGGATTCTTTATGTTTGTATGATTTCAAGTGCATATTTACATAATTCTTTTTTAAAGCCCTCAGTGTTATATATTTAGAGACATTCAGCCAACTATTCTCATGCTTTACTTTTCATTTAGGTTTTTAGAAAACCTTTTTTAAAGTTCAATCTCCCTTTTTTCTTTTTTTTTCTTTTTTTAAATTTTTCTATTAAATGTATTGCTATTTTTAGTACACAATAAACGCAGAAAACACTCTTTCAAGATATTTTTTTAACTGTAAATGTCAAGGGTTTAAGATAAATATTTATTTTTTATTTATTTTATTGGAAAAGATTTGATCTTTTTTATTGTGGCTGTTGTTTCATTGGTTTTTTTCCCCTCTGAACTGCATTTCTGCATACAACATCTTAAAGTTCACTGGACAAAAATGGATAAAATACTCCAGCTGAGGATCTACATTGGGGAATGGGGGAAAACCTCATGACTTTTCCAGGGAAAGTTCCTTTTTCCGTCAATGAGAAGAAATAGTGGCATTGAAGTCATTAACATTATTTTGATTTACCTTGCTTAAGGTCTGGTAATTAATCAATACAAATGATTTAAAACATCTCCTAAGATAGCTTAACGATTTAGCCACATGTTTTGACCACGTGTTTCTTTCAGTTGAGTCAGTTATGAATCTTAATTTATACACTAACATATTGAATTGTAATGACGGGGCGATTTCCCAATTGCCATTGCATGCAACAAGCAGAAACATTATTTATGAGCAACCTGTAATCTCTAAGCAATATATTGACAATGTAAATCATTAACTAAAAATAGATTGGAAACCTTTAGAACTATTCTGAAATATGACGGTCTTTAATGAATAGGGGGAAAAGAAAGAGGGGGAAATTTGGTGTGTATGTTTAATTTATATAAATAATTCATTAAAATACTGTACTTACAGGTAAGATCAACATTCAGATGGAGTTAATAGCCATTCTTTGCTGCCATATTTAACTGAAAAGAAAAAAGGACCTTTTCAAATAATGTACCTATTAGCTTCTTTAAAGAAAATGTCACCAAATACCGTAAAGGGCAGCCTGTGTTTAGATGGACTATGGGATATCTTGTGTGATCAGTTTCTTCCATGTCTGGTTTTAATAAAACTATTCTCACATTCAATTTTCCCACTTAAGCTCAATATTCCTAATCACCAAATAGAACCATACACATTTCCTGCCCATTGACCAATAGCTAGTGATATAAGGGTATATCCTGAATATTGCTGTGTTCTCTCAAGACCAAATAACACCATTAATTACACAGATAGTTTTTTGATGCTTGTTAACTTTCAGAAACTTAGACATGAATTTCCTGAGAAAAATATGCAGATTTCTAATGGATCATTTGCTAGGCTAAAGTTAGAAAAAGCTAGCATGACAGCCAGATGGATGAATTTGTAACACAATGATGAGTGTCTCTTACATAGAATTCCTCTTGTCTTCTACAGAAGAGGAGATGTTCAAATTGTATTTTCACTTTAAAAAAAAAAACAGAATTAGGGTTAAAACATAAGTCAGTAGGATTTGACTGCTTTATATAGATGGAAAAAAAGGTTTTTGGGGGTTTTTTGATCTCTTCTTTACTTAACATCTATTTCTATGTGTAGATATCCAGCATTGTGAGTCCATGGCAAGAACGCATGGCAAAAGCACATAAGACATAGAAAAGGAGCAAATGCTTCATAAAGTAATTTGGAAATCTCAGTTCCAACTTTGTTGTGGTATACAACTTGCCAAATTGTTGTAGACCAGAAATAGCTTGTGCTTCTAAAATCAATATTACATTGGGTGCAGTACACAATGAAGCTTGATTGTGAATTGATTTACTGGATTTTTTTTTGTCTCCCATTACCAGGACAGCAGACCCTACTTATTATAGTAGCTAGGTGAATGAAGTAATATGCAAGCTTGTGACAAGATTTCAAATAATCAGAGATTAATTGAAAACAAAGGAGATAGTTCTGATCACAGTGTTGAGTGTATTAAGGCATTCTGAAAAATGTGGTTGCCATTTGTCACCTTCATTACTATTTTTGCCATCACTTTTGTGGAGAGTCTGTTAAATTAGTTTTTAAACAAGTTTCAGACTGTACTTGCACTGAGTCCAAAACCCAGGCCTCAGTAACTGGGTTTTACATCACAAGGCTTCAAGTCCAGTGCTAACTCCATAACAAGTGTTAGGTTGCAGCCAGGCTAATGCACCCAACAGTGCCTTTGTTGTGCTGATCCTAACAGGAACAGGGGAAGAGAGCCTGAGAGCTCACTTGATTACTCTCCTTTTTACTTCTCCTGAAAACATCACTTTTTTGTATGACTGCTGTCACTCCAGTATCTTGTAGGCCTAAAGAGTTATCATCTTCCCTTCCATTCCAAGAAAGAGAATAATTATTTATCTGGCTATTAACTGACAAAATTTCATTCTTGTGCGTGCTCTTTATTAGCATACTTTTTATTCCGTTTCCAAATTCCAAATTTCCAAATTCCTGATTCCCTGATCACAAAACATCAGATGACCCTGATGTTTTGGTCATCTTCTGGCTCACTGATTTTGGAATTAGCCTTTTTTTTTCAGTCTTCATTACTATTTTCATAATCTGAAATAGCTCATGTCTGTAGCACTAATACTTAATCTCTTAAAAAAATCTACAATACCATTTTTTAACACTCACATTATTTTTCTGATCACCTTAGCCTGCATAAAATCTTGTGCAGTGGAAACGTCTGGTATCAAATCAAAGCATTCCTACTGTTTTTGAAGGAATCACATTAAATTTGTATTTCAAATTGTCACCTTGTTTCCTCCATAATTTAGCTGCTTCTTGTGTCTTGTAGCTTGGATGAGCTTACGTAGGATACATACTTCTGCATATAGAAATGTGGTTTTTTTTGATTAAGGTTTCAAGCACTGAACCCACTCTAAAAGTATTTTTAATGCAAGTAAAATTTAGTCAATAATCTTGCAGGGGATTTTCTCTCTCCCGTGAACTGATTACAGGTGATTGTGCTTTGAAAAAGAAGTCAAATTTGCAAAAGTGCAACTATCATATGTTTTGTAGCTGTCAGCATCAATTTCTGCTTTTTTATCAATTTTTTGAGTAAGTCCCAATCATACTAGAGATGGATCCAGAGATCCAGGAAGGCTAAAGTGCAAAGCCTTCAGCTGTGAAGAACAATGTAAAAAAAGTTTCACACAGTGCTCTTTGTCCTTCGGTCCTTTAATGTGCACTAAATTATTTGCAAACACTGTATCTTCAAGATCCAGTGATTGGCAAGCATACATTCAGAAAAGGTACAAAATAATAATCTCTAGAAATATAGCTTTCATTGAATAAAAGGTAAAAGGTACAGTAAACAGAAAGTTGTTATTTCAAACAATGAAGGACACATAGGTGCTTTTTCTGGACACAGCTGGACTGATATACAGAAGGCTGCTTTAATTATAAAGAAGCAGACTCTTCACATTAAATGGTGTATGACCAAACAAGCTGCCTTCATTTGACTTTCCACACAGCTGGAGTTGAATTCAGAGACAGCTAAGTGCCGTGGGGACCTTTCTCTGGCAAGTAGCCCATTGGTGCTCTTGAGGGGTGGAGAGGCTTCACACAGAAAGCTTAAAAGCATCTGGGCTGCTGTTGTGCAGAATGCAACTGCTGACAGATTTACCATCTGTCTTTGAGGAAGACAACAGCTTGGGAAGCCCAGGTACCACTATTCTTCAGTAGAAAGCCCGTTGTCAATCAAACCCTCCTCATTACAGCTGAGAGAACTTGAATTACAGCTAAGTGAAAACGAAATATCAAGACATTAGTTTACTTTTATTTGTGTGTGAATAGATGAAAAATCCTGGAACACTAGGAAACAGCAAAATGTAAACACATTTGTATTATCCATCACATAAACTTTCTCCATGAGAATAGTTTTATAGACCTACTAACAGTAACCATGTTCATATCCCCACAAAAGAGTCATGTTGTAATAGCACAGAATAATGAATTCATATTGTATACTATACTGTTATAAATACTTCAGATATTTAGTTTTTGTAAATTGTCATTAACTGTAAAAGGTGATTGCTTTCATTCCTAAGTTTGTAGGCAATAGAACAGGTTGTGTCTATCTTATAAAGGAACCTCAGAACTCTAACCATTGGTATAAGAAAAAGATGTGCAGTCATCCCTGAATACTATCTACTTGCTTATACACAAAATTATGTCTATGGCCTAGTGTAATTTGTAAAGAGTCAGTCAAAATTAGGGACAAAATAGAAATGTTTTCTAAAAAGCTGCAGTATAAATATTTTCAGCACACAAATGCACATATATAAACATATGTCAGTGCATAATACCTGCAGGTCTGAAAGACATTCATTCAACCCAACAGTTCATAAAAATGCCAGGAATTATGAAAAATGGAATTATGGATTCTATAAATAGTAGTCTTTCTTAAGCCTTCAAGTGAGTACATATATTTGTGTAAGACTTAAGTGCCTTCCTGAAAGATGTAAAAAAATTTTCCCAGATGCTCTCCCTGCATTTCTGTGGTTTACCAGTGTGCACTATGTGTTTAAAAAGAGTAAATAGTTTGTGGCTCATGTTCTTAAAAACCAAGCTTCAGTTTAATGGGAGCATAGATGAATGCTGAACATGTCATACAGTTGCCACATAAAGGTTGAAAACACATGTATTTATATAGGGGTGTGTGTGTATTGTTTATCACAAATATATTGATAGCTGGGTACAGGTAGCTGCCATAAAATGATTTTTTGTGTGAGTAATTTTCATGGGTCTTTTTATCCTAAGTACTTTACCACAAATCTAGAGGGCGAGAGGAGGAATGTATTCCAGGATTTTCCTTCAAGCTCCATGACTACAAAATTCTAAAATCCAACTTCTCCCTCTATATGCATGCCGTATAGAAAGAGTGCATTGCAAGATGTAGGAAAATATGCAATTTAGTAACGAGGCCTGAACACTCTGCCCAGCACATTGACATGGTACCTCTATGATGCAAAAATTACGTATTATTACACTAGTGACTACAGCTCTCCAATGAAAATCTGAGTCCTGGTTTCCAGTTGCCTTTCCTAGGTTTGTTTCTATATTTTAGTGCAGAATGCTCATCCTCTAAGCTTAGGGTTAAGGCACACATCTAGGAGACAGAAAATTCAGATTCAGTGTTCCACTGCTGAGGGAAGGCCCTGAGTTCAAGCACTATAATGAAATACAGCTTTACCACTGTCCATGTTTTAAAAGAAAAAGGAATTTGGCTTCTCTTCCTCAGAGAAACAGCTTAGTTTTTTACTTCAAGGAAAAGGTTCATACTCCAGACTCCAGCCTAAAATATATACTCTCATGTAAATTTAGGAAAGACCTAAATTGTTCAGATTAAGTAGCATATCATCATCCAATGGAGCAAAATGTTGGCTTATTTTTTCATGCCAAAATACTTTCAGTACAGAGCTAGATCCTGTACTCCAGTTGCAGTCTACAGAGCTGATATATCCATGTCAAAAAGAGGTATGAGAGTCAAATGATGTGCTCTTTCCATCATTTCCCATTCTCCAGTTTAAGCATATTCCTGGTTCATCATGCTGACTGCTGTGAATCTTAACCTTGAAGGGACAATTTCCTCCTCCAGGCATTGCATAGAAAGTTTAGTTGGAGCTTTGAGCTCCACTCTGGTGGCAGCATGCCAAAATCCCTTTAAGGGACTAGCTTTTAATATATGTCTCCATTTCTGAAATGGCCAATACAGTATTTCCCCACTTCAGAGAGGGTAAATGTGTTTCTACAGTTGTGGACATCAAGTAACTCAATTGATAAAAGTTCTCTTGCATAACACATGAGTAAATGGGAATATATTACTGTTGTGGAAGAGATCTTAGCCACAGTATTTTAGTCATGTAGGGACTAGTTATTCCATTTCAACCAAGTGTGTTCTAGTTAAACCATTGTAAATCTCTGTTACTAGTTATTCCATTTCAACCAAGTGTGTTCTAGTTAAACCATTGTAAATCTCTGTTACTATATGGAAATTAATTGCCTACTGATGTATGACAAGTGTTTTCATGAAAATGCTTTATTTAGCTTTCCTTATTTGGTTAAATAGTGCAGGGCAATTAAATCTCTGCCATATTTGTGCACAGCTGAGGTATAATTTGGGAGTACGTACACAGGACATTTTGTAAAATGTCCATGCTGACGTTTATACCAGGGATACAGGACACCACCTCTCACCATTTACCTGTGTAAAATTGAGGTCATAAAGTGAAGAAGAGAAGACTGAACAGGTAAAAGTAAAAGCATCTTTTAGCTTCCAGACAGTAAGAAGGATATTTCCAGGTATCCACAGGCTTGTGATTAGGACTGGCAATCAGAAAAAATGTCTCTTGTAAACTAAATTCATTAAAAGATTCAATCAGTGTAAGTTAATAAAGATAGAACTCCTCAGTTTGCCATTTTGGTCTGTAAAGTAGAATCACACTTAAAATATTCTACCAACCCACTGTGATATGAGATTTTGATAAAATGGCTGTTAAATATTTCCTCTGGGAATATCTTACAGAAAATCATGTGAATCTATGCAGATTTTGTATGAAAGTTGTTAATATATAAATTGAAAATAGTATTTTTAAATATCACTAACATCATAAATGGAGACCTCTCATTCACTGCACATCTGGTGTTCCTTCTGCAAACCTTAAGAAACATTTTTTTTTTTTCACTATGTTTATATGTAATACAGGTGTGGGGTTTTTTGTTTTCACCTTATGATAATAACCCAGATCCCGAAAGTGCCTGGTGCAAATAAAGTGTATTTCAGGGAATGGAAGAGACATGGGGATTTGCAAAGATCTATTTATATCCTTTGATGTGTTGCTAATGCTACTGCTAATGGCACAAAGGCATGATTCCAGAATTTAAACATCATGGAATATAACCAGGCCATAAATCTGATTGTCCAGGTACAGCCCTATGATTAGATTCAAGAAGAGATGGTAAAAAGCTATTAAATTATCCATCATCTAAAGTTTCCTTAAGGTAGGCAAAATAATCTCAGTTGCTTCTTTGTGATTCTGTTGGTTTGTTTACAGTAATGAGGCTCTCTGAGTGATGTAAATGCATTTAATTTCCATTAGCACTGATAAGAAATCAGTGAGCACATCAAGGAGGGAATACACATATTTGCAATATGTAGTGTACTCTTGGATAGATACTTAACCCAAAATATATTTGAAAATAATATGAGAGATAAACATGTGGAATGAAGTGGAAAACCTGGAGGTAAAGTGCTAATTCTTTCATTACATCAGCTCAGTCAAGGTCATGAAGGAATGCTGAAGATGATTACAACATGCTAGATTTGGAAAATATAAAAGTATTTAACATTCTCAGCTACATATTCTAGGATTTAACAGAGCATGTATTTCCAATTAAGTGTTTTGTTTTATCTGCAACTTGCCTGTCTTCAATCTAAATTTACTGGAAAGCAGAAAAAAAAGAACATCTCTTTTTGATGTTTAATCCTATTACAATTAGTGTTTAAAAGATCATTGTGAACATTATCCTAAAAAATTGTGAAGCGTATGGACAGAATTCATAGAAGACAAGGTCACGAAGCTGAGGACATATTGCATTGTAAGTCCATACATAAAAATAATTTTGTAAAGAAGTAATAACAGTATCTTCACTGCTTTTAAGCAACAATTACACAAAAAAACAAACAGTATTATCACTGCTTTTAAGCAACAATTAAAATCAATGTTCTTATTTGAAGTCTTTATGTGACGAATAAAGGATTGAAATCCCACTCTTCTGCATATTCTGTAAATATTTTAGTCTATCTAATTCTAAGGCCTGCAATTTGATGCTTCATGTGGCATGAGACATAAGCTCTGAAATAAGGTTGTTTGGGACATGGTAGGAGTTGAACCACAGAAAGATTTCTGCTGGAGGTCCTCATCTGCAGTCATAGACTCATGAAGAGAGTGCTTGCAACATGGATAATGCGGACATCTTCGGTAATGGTGTAAAGGAGAATCCAGGGAAATACAGCCCAGACAATCTCACCCTAGAAGAGAGTCTCTATCACTAAGAACTCCTCAAAGTATCACTCAAAGGGTCACCAGGATAATCAGGCAGATGGAGACTTGTGTGGGGAGACAAGGCAAAAACATCTTTCTCCATGAGGGAAGTAAAGAACTACAGCAGGTTGCAAGAGAGATCGTGAAGACATCCGAAGCTTGTGTGGATGTGTCCCTGAGTAGCTGGGCATTACTGGACCTGTTTTAAGCATGTTGCACTAGCTGCCCACGGAAGTCAGTTCCAATCAGTATGATTCTGTGATTCAAAGTGTAGTTCACAATGGGCATGAACTAATGAAAAAAAAAGATGTAATTTCTGAATCCAGTATGCAGAAAAAGAAATGTAAGCATCTTCAACCTGCTACTTATCCTCCTATACTCTTCCATGTTCTTATCAGGGTTTGCAAACAGCCAGGATTTACTCCTGAAAGGTTTAATATTGCAAAGATTGAAAAAGACCAGCCCAATTTCAGATGCAGAGCATAAATAAAAGAGTTTCATATATAGACAATAAATAAAACAATTCATAGCATCAACAGTTCATCAGAATTGTAAAGCATTTAAAATAATTTACTTAGATTATCAAAATGAACATAACTTCAGAGGAAGAAAAACAAGTCTATTAAAAAAAAAAACCAGAAAGAAACAACATATAGATCCTGCCTTTTCTAGTCTATAAGAAGATTTTCTTGAGTTATTTAATGTCTTTTTGAAAGACCATGACATAGTGCCGTAGTTCATCCTTTTAACTTTTCACCATTACTTCAATGTACAGGAAAGCAAATTTACTGCTGAGACTCTTACTATCAGAAGAAACCAAGGAAGCTGCAGGTTCTGCTTACTTGAATTACTGTTATCAATACATTATGGGGAAGCTGAAGTAGAGCAAGCACGCATAACTTGTTAGTTTCAAGTTCTTTTTCTGTTTTGGAGAAACCACATGAAATGGTGCAGTAGCTGTGTTATTGCCACCTAAATTCAAAAGAAGTTCAGAATGACAGCACATAATCTGAAACCACCACATGTGGACACACTTGCTGCAACCTTTCTTCTTGAAATCATACCTGAGAGCTCTGATATAACCTTTGAAAGAGAGCCCATTTGTAATACAGCAGATTTGTGAGTGATGTCTAAATAATGCATATAAAGCCAGCAAATTATTTTTTAGATTTTTCCTAATACTTCCTAATGTGAAGTCATGCTTTTAGTGGTTTACACAAATGGTGTGTGTGATAAAGTATCGGCTGTATCTTTCACACCTCCTTCACAAACTCAACTTGGATGCGGGCCAGCTGTTGGTAACTGGATCGTGCATGTTATTACACTTGCATCTTTGGTATCACTCAGCCTTTTTGCATTCCATTGCTGAATTTCCTTCCTCTGTGCTGTGGCTTTTTCACTGCATGTTATTTGTGTTTTTAAAATGAACCACGCAAAGGAATATTTCCATAACCATGGTAACACTGCAACACACTTACAAAGTACAAAGGTGATAAGGTAATTCTATCAGACTGGTATTTTCTGTGGACAAGTTGCTGGAAATTTAGTACCTTTTTTTTTGTGATAAGAGAGAGAATGGAATGTGCTGAGTATTTCCAGATCTTCTTAGGCTAGAGTAACTACTATAAATTAATACAATACTTTTTCAACAGAAGTGATGAGCTGTGTGTGTTGTGGTGCCTGTTTTGCCTACAAGTTTTTTATGAATCCTGGGATGTGATGCAGTGTTTTGGGGGGTTGTTTTTTATTGTTTGTTTGTTTGTTTTATTAACAATCCATGCTTCTGAATTCATATGAATACACAACTTTTTCAAGAATAAATTTTTATTACCCATAATTCTGTTATCTTATGAATCTATATATCTTTTTTTTGGGTGGTATTATGAAGGTTTAACAATTTGTTTTTTCTGTAACTATTTGAAAATCTGCATTTCCACCTGGGAAGCCAGGGTACCTAGAATGTGGGCCCATGTACAAAAAGATACTTACATAGCTTATGTCCACTGTCATTTATAGCTCTTAATTGCTTGCATTTCTGACCAAATTGAGTCTGTAAGACCTAAGGTTTAAAAAGAAGCTTTCCATATAGAAAAGATCTTTAGATCTTTCTTTATGATTCTACACTACTGTCTTCAGAAAAAGAAAATAAACTGTTCCTAGAGACCGCCAGAATGGAAACCAAAAGAAATACAAAATGTACATATTATCTGAAAAAAAATTCAAGTTAATGTTGTTATTTTGAGAGTTTGACTGGTTTTAGATTATGAAAAGGACAGTAGCTGTGGGCAAGTATTTGAGCATTGACTTTTTCTGCTAATTGTAGGTCCAGATGTATGAAGGCAGAAAGTTACAGAGTGTAAGCCTACAGCACTTCACAGTTGCGTATTTGCTAAAAAGCCTTGTCTGCTCCCCCTAATCTTTTCTTCTCTTCATGACTCCAGAGAAATCTGAGAATTGTTAAAAGGTAGTCTTAATAAACAGAATCCTTACCTGCAATAGGTGCAGCATATTAGTTACCACAGTAAAACAGGTGTGATAAAAATTTCAACTGTTCAAATATTCTATTAAAACCTCTTTAACATGCCTGCTGCAATGTGATTGCCAAGAATTTACTACTAAGATACCACACTAGATAAATATTTAAAGCCTTTTAAGTTTCTTTCTTCTCTATCTTGACTAAACAGAACTTAGAATTAAACCCCTAGAGCACAGGGTTCCTATTCTACCTCTGAAGTTCACCAGAAACACTCTAAACAGCAGATATTTTAGTGCTTCAGCATGCAACTTATTGCCATTAAATTTCAATACTTTCCCGTTGTCTTGTTGTTAAACAAAATGCTGTGCCCATGTTTTACCCATAGCTTCAAGGAACACAACACACACATAATTTTTAAAGATCCTTAAAGAATTTTTGGTATGCCATTTCACAGCTGACTTGTGATACATATTTATGTAACAGAAGAACTGTGGAATATAATGATCTGTGCAACAGAACAGCTGATGCATAGTTTTGATTAACAGAGCTTTATCAGGTCATGCAACTCTGCAGGAGCAGAAACCATAGCACTAGTTTTAGACTATTGTGAATGAAGTTGGTTTCAGAGCAGAAAAGAGATTCTGTCTATGGAAGGGGTAATGACATTTGTCTGACCCTCACTCCCACACCCATCTTAAAAAGAAAGCTTAACAATTACACATCTCTGGGAAAAGATTTATGAATTTGAATAAATTGCTAGTCAGTAAATCCACTCTATAATCAAGAGAAAAATACAGTTTTCAGGAAAAGGGTAATAATGAGAGAAGTTAGCAGCTGGGCTTATGTTTAATCCAAATCAAAGTGGACAATCACTGATTAAATATCCCATAAAGATACATGCATTCTGTCTCTCAGAGCGTTTGACTGTTTCCTCAATCTTTTGATTATTATTTGGTTATTATGCAAATTAAATGGAAACAGAAGAGAGCTGTCTCTGAAACCAGCTTTACTAATATGTTGCATTCTGTAATTGATTTGATCAACATCAGACTCCTTGTTACATGAAACCAGAGGCAATTTTACTAAGAGAAACATTGCACTGTGACTGATATAGAAAATACTCAGCGACTTCCTCATTAAAAAATGGTTTGAAAATGTTTTGTTTCACCATTGTCTTAAACCTTTCCTATTACATGATAATGTTGATGAGAACTACTAAAGTAATATGGACCTCCAGTCAAAATCATCCTTGCTTGAATACTTGTTTTTTTACTAGAAATATTTATTCATTTCTGTATACAAACATTTTCCATAAGGTAAGTTTTGAAAACTAGAAATTTTACCACTTTCAGATTATTTAATCTCTCCAAACTCTGTTTTTAAAAAATATTTCCTTTTCTCTTACCCACAATATATATAACCTTATTATGCTCTGTTGCTTAGTAACGTTAGATATTGAATCAAATTTACACAAGTAAGAGAGGCTTGGAATGTGCTAACTTTTGTACGTTCAAAAAAGATGTGTTCAGACTTACAGTTCAAGAAGCTATTTAACTGATGCACTTTATAGTAAATCTCATTCATAAAATGTTTAATTTTTAAGTCTCTTAATTATTTTCCAAGATATCTGAATTAGATTAGTAATATTATCCCTATTTTATATCAGGGAAAACTGTGGTAAACATTATGGACTGACTGTGACAGGTATACAGATTTCTTTGACCCCTGGCTATCAGAGGTATTATTCAGAGTTGAAGTAGAATATATCCAAAGGGATCCACGTTCATGGACATAACAGTTTTTTGTCTGCCTCTTAGACAGACCAGTCATGCACTGAACCACAGTTTTATTTTCCTCCATCCTGGATTTCTGTCTTTGAGGTGCCATGCTCCATATCCTTGTCATATAATGTCCCATAATCATCAGCATAATGAAAATCATACTGAATTAAGGATATTTTGAAGGCTATTTTTTGGGGTTTTTTTGACTCAGACACCTACTGTCCATGAGTGTAAAGAATGCATAGGTGTCTCAGGTCTCCTGTTACTCCAACTTCTGCCTACCTATTAATTCATCTCCATTTCACAGCTTTTAAGATATTGCTGCCACCTGGTCAGTATCTTTAAAACTTCCACTTCAAAATGTAAAATGTTAGCAGATGCTCAAAGGAAGTGTATGAAAGTCTATATTAAGGATACAGAATAGCTTTCACACCCACTAGAATCATGTCTCCTGCTCATGTGGTGAACATATGTAGTCTGTTGTCTCAGGATTTAAATTTAGGCATGCCTTATTTTTTTATTCTCAGGAACATTCTGAGTTTGCCCCTCATTTTCACTCCACCGTTTTCTTTCCATGCTGATTATGTAGGTAGCATTTTCGAAAAAAAAAAAAAGTCTAAAACCCCATATATTAACCACTTCTTAACTGTGGTAAATATATTGAAAAAGGTAGCAGTGAAAGATCACCATCTGTTTAAACCTAAATATGCTCACATATTGGGTAGCTTAAAAACCTTTGACATTATTTACTAAGTAGTTCATAGTTGGATACAATTTCTTTAATCAATTAATGGCTCACACTGGAGAAAAAAAACAGTAACAAAACTCAACTAAGTAAAAAAAAGAAAAAAAACTTCACAAAAAAGAAGCGTATTCAAAGGCTGAGCTTCTGCACCCTGAATGCTCTTTTGGCTTTATGGCTTCAGTAACTCCCCCAGCTCTAAGCTTAATAGTGCCATTTAAGCAAAATAGATAGCTTTAGCTGTATATTTAAAGGAGGGTGATTAACAGTAAAATGGTGAGCAGATTCAGCTAATTAGGCCTCACATTTAACATTCCATGAAGATGAATGGAACCATTTCACAGTAATCTTCAAGCTAGTGTTTGTCTATACTTGTCATAAATGTGCATCATTCTGCATTGTCGGAGTTCTCTAACTACACAGAAAAGCATTGTTTCAGGAGAAAGATTTTATGGTGGAGTTCTCTTTAGAAACACACACAGGAAGAAACTAATTCCTTGGAATTAATGAATTTTTCACACTAATAAATTTCTTTTGTTCTTGCTCATGGGTATTTAATTTTTTGCCTGTGTGTAATTAGCAGCTGTTGTGAGTTTCTTTCTTATTTTTCTTCCTATTATAGGAAAGTAATTATTTTAACTTTCTTTTCTTTCATATTAATAGTTGTCAGTGTCTCCATAGAATTTACACAATGGTTAAAAATCTGATGTTCCTACTGCATTTGATGGCTCATTAATATGTGACTATTTGTGAATGATAAACAATTTCAAATGTTATTAGTGTTTATAGGACACATGCACAAGGAAATACTTCAGTGAGAGAGACAGCTTAAGAACTGATTATAAAATCATTAAATTACTTGTCATAATAATGAATTCTTAAGCAGGTATAGATAATGGCAACTACTGGGTGAGAATTAGATTATCAGTAATGTATATGAGAAAGTCCAAGTTAGTTTTGAAATAAAAGAAAATCACCCGTATTTAATGAAAGATAAACTGGGATAAATAACATGGCACATATGATATGCCAAGACGCTGCAAAAAGATCTAAAGAACAAGAACCTTAAAACACAAATCTTCTTTTTGAAATAAATGCATTTTGTAACAAATGGATGCACATGCTTGCTGCACTTGCTCAAATAGGCGAACTGGAACTCCATGTAAAAAGGGAAATCTTTTTCATTGGGCTGCATCAACAGACCAAAGCAGATTCTTTTCTAGGAAAACAAAACTAAATGAGGTTCCTATTGCATGCATCACAGGGACACAAGACAAATAAACACTTTTCTTAACTGAAACATCTAAGTCTAAAATTTCACAAGATTAAAATTTCCTCAATTCCATTCAATTATCATTTCAAAGCATAAATGGAAATTATGTGATGTTATTGCCTCTAATGAGGATTACATCAGCAGTTGATTCTGCTGACATTAGTGCAAACTGACAATATCCTATTTTCCAAAGATCTAAGGAAAAATGAAGCTTTTATTATGTGCAAGATCAATACAGCTACTTTTCTTTTTCTATGCAGACTGGATTATTTGGCTAATCTCTAGCATACATTTCTACTCATTCATCTTCTGGACACTGAACCTGTAAAGCCATATGCAATGCTCAACTTGATATATTGAGCACTTTCCAGTGTCTTTTTTTCTTTCTTTTTTTTCCTTTTTGTTTTCAGAAAGTACTTGTCTTCTTTTCTTACTGTGCAGACACAGTCGCTAGGTCTGTTTTCAACAAAATATAGTTTTCACCTGTCCTTACAATTTCAGGACATTCTTCAGGTGGTTTACAATACTCTTATTTGCCACTGGCTCTCAACCTCAATGGATAATGAGACTGATGACACCAAAGTGTTGTTAATCAATCTGTTCCTAGAAAACAGTTACTTAGGTGTGCCTATGAGACAAATAGTCAGGCTGCCAAGAGAAGAATTACCCCACTTTTCTTGGCAAATGTCTTTCCTGAAGATGTGTGCCTTAACTGTGAAAGTCAGCAAGTTCCATTTGTAATGTATTAAGTTAATACATAGGAAAACATTAAGCCATAAATAAATTACTGACAAAAATCCCCTTTGATTATATAGATTACAATTAATTTGTCAGAAATTAAGTAATAATTACAATTGACTGGGTTCAATCTTCTGTTACACTTATGCCAGTCCATGAGAATCCTTTTTTAATAAAAACAACAATCCATGGTAAAAATTCTTTCGATTGTTCTTTCTTATGTCATTTCCTAAAAGGCATAATTATTCTGATTTTAATATAGCATTGACATGTCACAAATCATTGATCACAAAGATTTGCCTGAAATAACAATGAACCATAGGTACCTGAAAGCACTGAATCATGGTGCAAAGATTATTGTCATTAACTCTTGTATCTGTAGCTAGGAACACTAGGTAGAAGTTCAGTATTTTGGTTCTTATTAAACGGTGTGCTCAGTTTGCTGTAAGCTTCTTCTTTCTCCTACGAAGCAGGGAAAGAGGAATGATGACTGTTTTATGAACTTGCATGTGGTTGTACCTAATCATGTTTGGCATATGTGCCTCTTCACTCAGCACGGTAAAAGAAGCTGAATTTTGATCCATTCATAGGTTAACGAATAATTTTAAAACACAATTAACTGTGTGGATTATCCAAACTCTTTTGTGACTATAAAACTTGTATGAAATTGAATTTGGTTAGAAAGGTATTCTTAATGTCTTAGGTAATTATATTTCAATGCTATGTATGCATACATACAGGTAATAAAGAGGCATGTTGGGACTGGAGTACGGGGTCCATAATTTGAGCAGCAGAACTGTCCTGGGACAGTCCTGCTAACTTCAGTGGAATTTCACAGAGAAGAAAACACCCTTATGTTCTTGAATTGATGTCTTAGATTTCCCCTTAAAGGCAACATATGGTGAGTATCAAAAAGCTATTTCCTCCTAATTTTCAGCTTGAACACGGGAGATGTTAAATGATATAATACAGAAATGTGCAATACAAATGTATTGGCTTGCATTGCTGTGCAGACATCAGGTCAATGAATGTTGAAGTGCATCTCCAGAAAATAATTTCAATTCTCCTAAAATTATTTTTTGAGGCAAGAAATAATAAATAATATCTGTAGACTTTCTAAGAAATTAAAAAATTATTGTTAAAAAATGATACATAGATATACAGTAGATCTGAAATTTGCTGGAATCGCAGATTATTTGTATTTGATTTTCTCTGCAGAGAGAACACATTTCAAAAAGAAGATTTATTTTCAGTCCTAGAGTGAAAAGATAATTTTATTGACATTAATGACAGTATTATTCTAGCTAAACAATTATTCAGGTGATATACTGCTAGACCAAAGTCTTTGCAGTGGCTGTGGATAATAGATAAACTGTGACTTCGTAGAAATACTTTGCCAACGGCACGTAGAAAGAGCAAAGAGCAGATGATTTTTTTGCAGTGCCCCAGATGCAGATTGTAACTCAGCCACAATCCACCTTCTGCCATCACCTCTGGGTGGAATAGACTAGTACAACAGCTCTATACTTCATGCAATTATATGGCCAGGTGCCACTGTGTTAGTGCAGTTACATTCTTGGGGAAAGAAATAATATCAAGGCTCAGTCTACTCTCTTCACACATTATGGAAAGGGGAAGTAATGGCTCTGCAGAGGTTGCTTTCCCACCTCATAAATGAGGATGGTTTCCCACTGGTAATGTAGACAAACCTGTCTAACAGGCAAAAGGAAGGTTACTGAGGTAACATTAAGTGGAGCTGAGCAAAAATTGAAATTACTGTTCCTTAGGGAAATTCAGCTATTTCAACACTTGGTTTTTGTACCTAATTGAACTGAAAAATTGGGCCTTGTCAAAGACCAGTATATTGTAAAAGCTGCTTTGGTTGTGAGGTGGTGACATTTTATTTTGAGTTCACACAGCATTAAAATGCAGTTCTCTATTGCTCTATATTTCTGTATACATCTTACAAGATATGTGAATGTATATGTTAATGACAGGGCACCACCTGCTTCCATCCAGTATAAGCACCCACTGGATTATAGGTTTCAGAGGGTGCTTGATCATTATACAAGCAGTCAAATTTTGATGATAATAGCTGTCTGGCAGTATCAGCATTCTTTTAAGGAATAAATAAGATGCACACAATCTGTTTGCAAAAAGTTATTAGTGTGCATCTGAACAAAACCTGATTAAAACTGTAGGGTAGTAGATCTTCATATAAGAACTCTAAAATGACTCAACACGTGATCCAATGAAAATCCTTAACGATTGCCAATTCCTTCCTCTACTTAAACTTAATAACTGCTATTGAATATTTTAAGTATAAATATCTGGATTGTGCTATAAGGCCTTGTTTCTTTGCAAGGACATGGAAAGAAACTACAACTTCATCCTAGCAGACAGTGGTAAAATGAGCAATGGTACCATTAAAATCTACCACCACGTTACAATCACTGGAACTGTACTGTAAAGAACTCTGAAGAGCTGTGCAGTAATAGCACATCTTAGCTATCTTTGAGTAAGGTAGCCAGTCAACTTTTTGCCTGATAAAAATATTCCTAGAAAAAAACATCTGTTGCAGCAAAACCGCAAGGGAAATAATATTTTTTTATAAGTTATTCCCACTAGAAAAATAGCAAGACCTTCTGTTTGTCATTATACTTATGAGGTAACTGCAATGAAATCATAAAATATTATCTTATGAACTGAAGAAGCTTTCATTTATTTTTTCAAATCCCTAAACAGCCCACTCTTTCAGGCTTATTGCAAAAAAAAGTCAATTTCCTTAAAAATTTGGGTTAAAAGGAATGAGAAGGTTGGGTGACACAGGTCTGCCTTTGTAGTGGAAAAAAAAAAGGTTTTTGTAGAGATTATTGCCAGCATTTTTTCTGAAACTTTTATGGGGGACATGTCATTAATTTAATGAGCTCAAATCAAATTTCCCTTGTTACATGGTACATAATGATGAAGTATATGCAGAGATTTTAGATTTACTTTATTGTCCCTATGTATATGAAAATATACATCAAGACATTGCAGATTACATAATCCATACAAATATCAGTAGAAATTTTGCTGCCTTTTTTCCCTGTCTCTTTCTTCTGCCAAAACAAGCACCTAATTTCAGAATGCCTTCCTGGGAACTATTTCTTTATTAAAAGTGAAGGAAAAAGAAATTAGGTGACATCTACAAAGGAGTATGCCCTGTTTGAAAGTTAAATGAAAACTTTGGGGTACCACTTTCAAATCATGTGAATAATTTAGGAATGCAAAACACCTTCACAGACTTAGTTTTTATACTTGCTACTCAACTTTATTTAAAATGGTAGATGAGTTATAGATGAGATAGGTAGACTTATTGCATTTAAGTGGCTGTGTTTTTCAGCTGAGAGGATCCTGCTCTGAAGATTGTCAGTGAGAATTTGAGGTGAATTAACTATCTGCTGGTAAAATGCAATTTCCTAGTCAGGATTATTTTCCCATAGAAACAGTAAGTCTTTTAAGTATGCTCACCAAAGAGAGCTAAAGACTTAGGTTATAATATCTTATCTGATAGCTGACAAAGGAAAGTGACTTATTTACTTTCAAGACAAATGACTTTTCCCTAAAATGGTTTTACAAAATGTATTTTGCACTTACCATTGAACACAGTTATAAAAAATATGAGTTCTGTGAGTTAGCTGCAGATCAAGTTTTGTGCCATTATGCCACTTTGCAGGGGTTGAAGAATACAGATGGAAGAATAAATGTAGAATTGGAGTGGGAATAAAATAACAAATGGGAATAAACAGGGAGTATTTAAGCTGGGAGCTCGGCTTCGTGCTGGCCAATGAAGAATCACCACATTGTAGGGATGCCTGAGCCTCTTAAACAGATACAACTGGAAAAAAGTAAAGTAGAAATGCTGAAAAATATAAGATTCCTAAAGAAGATATTTGGAAGAGTGAAATTCTCAATGTTTAAAGCAGACCTAACTAGATCACTTACCTCTAAAATACCTGCTGCCTCTCATGAGAGGCTCTGCATTCAATACACAGAGTGAGGTACTCTGCTTCAGCTCAATACATTTACACTTCTGGGGAAACATGAGTGATGAACCACACATCAATGCCTGCATGAGTCCAAAGAAAAATGGAATATTAGGGTAGAACTCATCTTTTCATAATCTTCACTTTCTTATATAGCCCTTAGAAATTTTATGCAGATACAAAATAATTACTTTTTATATTTAAAATTAAACATAATTATGCAAGAGAAAAATAATTACTAACTTTAATCTTCCTTTAAGTTTTGCATGGGCAACCGGGGTTGTCTGGAGTGCCACTCTTAACCCTTCTGAGGGTGCCTGCCTACCCAGAAAGAGTTTGAGAATTCAAATGTTACTGCACATTCACATGTATAAAACTTAATCAACATCTGATAAAAATAAGTTGAGAATATCTTCATATTTCTTCATTGTGCCTTTGGTTAAAAAGAATATATTTCAGATTTTAGTCAACAATTTTGTTAATTTACCAAAATTTGATTAGAAATATCAAAAAGAGATTTGCTGCTGTATTTCTCTATTATTTCTTTGGAAGTTTGAATGAGCAACTGTGTGGCAAACTTTTTGATGATTTAGCTTAGGCTATAAAAATCTGAAAATGAACTTATTTGATACATATTTGTAATAATTATATATATATATGTTTAGCAGTGACATTCAAAAAGCTGCTAAATATAACTAGGTGCACTTACTAAAAGAGACTACAATAACATAGAAAGCATGCAAACAAATCCTGAAAAAGGGTTTATATTAACTATTGACTTGTGTTTATAAAAAGATTGCTTCTTGTTTAATTGCTGCTTTATGGATATTTCTCTTGGTTTTTCCATGTAGAAACAATTGACAGAATTAATTTGTTAAACCATATCAGGAATGGTTAAGTCCTCTCCTAAGAGAAAATCCTTGGTAATATTTGTCATTAGAGAAACTTTAAAGGGATCTCTCTCTGTATCCAAATCCAGAGTAAATAATGAAGTATATTTTTAAGACTTAAGGATCTTATGATTTTTGTTCTTCTTCTGAGAATCAGAAGAATTCTGATTGCAAATATACATAATGTTCCATGGTTATGCAGACAATAGTAGCAAAACCATTATGAAAATTATAGCAGCAGTAGCACTTTACTATTTTCTTGCAGTCAGAATCAAATGTCAAAGTAGCAGATATTTTTCCCTCATATTTTTCCATCATAAAGATGGAAAATAACATATCTAATAAAATATCTATTTAGTGCCTCAAAATGTATTCTAAATAAATATAAAATTAAATGAATAACTAAGAATAAAAAATAAGACAGCTTTTTTCTTCCCCCAATATTACAAGAATAAAATAGCTTTGGGAGACAGGTTTCAGGATTAAGTGTCAAATGAATGGAGCCAGATGTAACAAACAGAGAGCTGTTTTATAGTTACTCCTGCATTTTGTAATCCAAACATGGAAATAATCCCCACAGCTATTGAATTTTGGACAAAAGTCAAGAATATTAAAGTGACTTGAAAAGAGAAAATAAAAGTTACAGTCAGACAGAGTATATTTAGAAGTTTTGCTGCAAAAGAGAACTGCCAAAGAACATCTCATCTGTCTTGCGATGCAATATGTAATCATAAGCAATATTTGTGAGGTAAATTGCTTTGTTACAAGAATGAAATACCGACGTCTCTCTGCTAAGTCTGTCTGTAAGGCTAGGTTAGTGTGTGCATAAAGATGACTTACAGATGATGGTACAGAAAGCCTTGAGTAGCAGTTTAGGTGCCATCCAAAAGCATAACACTATTTGAAGTACTTGGGGTTCACAAATGCACTCTCCTTTTAACTCCCTCATCTGTTGCCTCCAAGTTGGTAGTCATTTATTGCTTTATTATACAATGAATAAATGAGCATCACTCCATCTCCTTCCTGTGGAATATCATTCCACCTCCTTCCTATTGGCTCTGCAACTGTGAGCTGAGTCCAAGGTTCATATTATCCATTCTTTCATGCCCAGTTGCTTTTGAGGATAAGTGAATGGGTTATTTCTTTCATTCCGATGTGTGTGGACTTAAAGTCTGCTCAGAAGAAACGTAAGAGGAATATTCGTTTTGTCTGGTATACTGCTATGGGAAAGAAACCCTAATTTATATTCAGGCAGGTTCCTTTAAAACGCCAGTTTTACTGTACTCATATTGCTCAGACATTGTGGAGCAATGGATTTTGGGGTTTCTGCAGGTTCTGCAGAAGCAAAACAAGCTTATAGAAGCTCTTTCCCCAGGTAACACAGTGCACGCTTTTCCTGCTTATAATAGATAAGGAACAGATAGTGCTTCATGTTTTTAATTAATAATTCTGAAGTTATGGGATCCACCTTTAATTTTAATACACACAAATGCCAGCTCTCTCAGCTTTGTCCTATTTTATTAAATACATACTGTTGTCAGATATTTATGTTTTGTGTGGGTATAGGCTTTTTTTGGTGTGTTTTGGGTTTTTTTAACTTATGGGTAATATAGAGGTAGTTTTCCTTATTTTGTACTTCTGTAGCAAAACTCAATGGGTCCATTAGGAATAGTATCACTTAATTTTTGCTAATTATTGCTATTAAATATTGGCAATATTGCTAATATTGTCAATATTACATATTGGCTTATAACATGCATGTTGTGAAACTTTGTATTCCATTGTAATTCAAATCTGTTTTTCAAACACTACAGGAAGGGTCCGTAGATAGATTTGAATACATTTCCAGTGGAAACTGATATCAGTTGGTAATAGTGATGTGGGGTATCTCGCTGATAAAAATGAATGTTATTAATGATAAAACTTTTAAAATATGAAAAAAACCCCTTATTTTGAAATGGTGAATGGTTTCAATTATTTTTGGCTGCAAATGTTGAGTGTTTAAGGGAAATTCCTATGGAAGTTTTGTGTATACACCACTGCTGAAAATACAGAGTTACTAAGCTGAAATGATAGAAGCCTGAAAGAGCCCAGACTATCTAATTCTCTGTCTTTGGAATCCACTACATTTATATGCTGTGTTGATAACAATGTATGCACACAAAACTTAATTTTCCATTAAGTGTAGTCTTGCTATCTGTAATAAAGAAAAATGATGCAAATGTACCATAAATAGACAGAAATGAAGCTTCCTTTTAAAGATTAGAAGAAAAAGCTGATTTCAGTGGGTGTTAAAACATGATGGCTTTCAAAGTCATGAAATAACATTAAATGGGGAAATAAAATGGCTTTTTTTTGACAAAGAAATATATTTTCTAATACAAGGAAAGAGCACATTTTATCTTTCTACACTCTCTGGTTTTGAGGAATTCACTTCGGATTTTTCTCTCTTCTCCTCTATGCCTTTTTTGTAGTAAACAGATGTAATATTTTTGTTTACATAAGAATCAGTTTTCAAATTTGTATGTCATTTTCTCTCCCACCTCTTCTTTAGATATTTCTGCTTTTGCCTTCTGAAGAGTCTGAATGTTTCTGTCTTCCTTGTTTGCTCTGTTTCAAAACAGAAATGTCCACTCCAACACTTTTATTACAGCTCATATATTTTTGTTTTGTTTTGCTTTCTTTTCCTCATCTTTGTTTTGGGGTGGTGTTTTGGGCTTCATTTTGTTTAGGTTCAGACTGAAGATGTATCCTACTAGACGTACAGATTTCTTTACCAGCATATCCATAACCCTGTCTGTACAAAGATAAGTATCAAATAAGGTTAAAACCTCAGCTGTTCCAGATAGCATTTCANTTAAAAATAAAAATGTTCTGAAAAAAATTAATTTATTATTTACATGAGTAATAGCAAACATATAAAGAATATTGACTTTAAGATTATAGCGACTCTTTTAACNCTACTATGTGTTCATTTTTCACATTTTCATCAACCACTACCCTTGAAGGGATCTTGATGTATAGACCCTTGCCTTGTCTTGCCTTGCCTTCCTTTTCCTTCTGTTTTCTTTCTCAGAAGTAAAGCAGTATGCTGGAAAATCCCAATGTATGTGGAAATTATTATGGAATTACATGTTATTTTACATTCTCACTAAGAGCAAAGGAGTTCACCATGATTCCTGTAAGTATATTGATTTAATAATTTATATAATCGTGTATCTAATGGCAATACTTTTTAAAGTAGTAAACAATTATTACATCCTTTACTATTCACTGCGAAGGATCATGCTGAATGGAAGTTATAAGGGACATAGATATGTTAATTTATTTATAAAGTGGTTAGAATTATGTCACTATTCATGCCAACTTCCTTTTCCTTTCTTTCAATTCAAATCAATTGAGCTGATGGTAAGTCTGGAGAAACCAGACTGTGTGCTGCTGTGTATGGGTGTGAGAATGTAAAAAAATTGGAAAATAAATGGGTTCAGAATAGAGTTTGCTTGTGCTTGTATATGACTGAATGTGTGGTCTAGAGAAAGTGGGGATATGTGAGGATGTGAATAAAAGAAGAGAATATAAGTATAGATGTGTGCAGGAGGTAAAAAAAGATGGAATATGGGGTTAAAAATTAAGGTTTACATAATTATATGATGTATTCTTCTTAAACGTCGATAGCAAGATGATCAGAATGCAATAATGCATGTTACTTTTCTTTTATCTCTTTGGTATTACTTTTACAAAATATGTATTCGCTTTAATAAACCTACAAGAAAGTACTGGAGGCAAACATTGGTCCTAAAATTTGGAGGATATTTTTTTTAACCTCAGAAATGTAT
>VXAX01005461.1:693012-736521 GCA_013399835.1 Leptocoma aspasia | reverse complement strand
TTTTTTTTTTTTTTTCTCAGCTGAAATAGTTTATATATCTGGTCATTGGTTTCTTTGAAGGACAAGTGAATTTAAATTCAAACAGCATAATAGGATTCAAATGGAAGAGAGGAAAAATCTTCAGATAGTTTTAGAATGTAAAGCAACCCTGTGTAAAGTTCAAAAATTTATTTATTTTCACCATTTCCCTTATTTGTGAGTGCCTCTACAGAGGTTGTTGACATAGCATGAGTGACCAAAGCACAAAAATATACTTTCAGACATTCCTGTTGGGGAAAATACAAGGATTAATTAGGCAGCTCTTGTGACTCCATGACATACACTTTTTGAATACCGGGAACAGGTTCATGAATATTAGAGAGGAAAGGAAGTATTGATGTCTGAAGTCTTGATTGATGCACTTGGAGAGGGCATTGCAGAGAATCTTGGGCTACTGCTGTCTTTGCTACTTGAATTCTATATTTACTGAAAAGGTCTTTTAAGAAAAAAAATCTAAAATAAAATGAGAAAAAGGTTGCTACTTAACATTTAAGTTTTTGTTTTCTTATAAATTTCTCTCTCTTTTCTTCCCTTTGTTGTAAATAACAGGTTTTGAATTATCAATGTGTTGTCTATTTATAAGTTACACCGGCACCTGGTTTACTGAATAGAATACTGAAAAGCATTCCTAGCACCTATTTGACATTTTCAGTGTGAAACAAACATTGTGCTAAAGGCCATCTTAAAATCACTTCACCTTCAGAAACGACTGAGTTTTGAAAGATTCTCAATCAAAAGCAAAAATTTGTTATCCTTAGCAAATTTTGAAGATTTTTGGTCATAATAAATGTGTTATTCCATTTTCCTTGCAACTGTGCAGCATCAATATTGTTCTGCCAGAAGTGCATGCACCTGCGAAATCACTGAAATGAGGTACATCACAGAATTACAGAACAGCTGAGGGTGGAAGAAATATCTGGAGATCATCTAGTCCACTGGCCCTACACAGAGCAGGTGCATCGAGAGCCAGTTCTCAAGGCTGTGTCTAGCACATTTTTAAATGTATCCAGCATGGAGACTTCACAATTTCTCTGGTCAATATACTGGAGTTGCTGTTGGCATTCAAATTAGAGGATAGTTTTTACCACATGGCCATAGCTCTTAAAACTGGTGAACCTGTAATGTCAGTTTGCTCTTCCATGTTCTTCTTGTTTGTGCTTCCATGTGAAGGAACTGTGACTAGGTAAAGATTAAAGTTAAGTAAAAGTGATTTTAAAGTTGTTGAGGAAGATTTGCCTTGACCTCATACTGGCAGGATCAGCTCTGCCTCCACCTAGAGCTAGCTCACTGTCCGCGCTGTTTGCACTCTCAAGAGAAAAAAGAGTCCTTCAGTAGAGGAAGAAACAGCAACTTTTGATCTGTTCATCCTCCAGCCTGGATTGATATTGGGAGTTGCCCCAACACAGATGCAGCGCCTTGCACTCGGCCTTGTTAAACCCCACAGGATTCCCATAGACTCACGTCTTGGCTTGTCCCCATCCTACTGGATGGCATTCCCAACTTCAGGTGTGTCAATCGCACCACTCAGCTTGGTGTCATCTGCAAATTTTCTGAGGGTGCACTCAATCCCTCTATGTCATTAATGAAGATATTAAATAACACTGGTCCCAGTACGGACCCCTGAGGGGCACCACTTGTCACTGGTGTCCATCGGGACTCTGAGTGATTGACCATTACCCTCTGTATGTGACTGTCCAACCAATTCCTCATCCACTGAACAATTCACCCACTGAATCCATCTCTCCCCAATTTAGGGAGAAGAATATTCTGGGGGACCATGGCAAAGGCTTATAACTTCCCGTAACAGTACTCCAGTCCCAGAACACTTCCCATCAGGCATCACTTATGCCTATGATGCCATAGCCAAGGCTTTTATTTCCTCTTATTTATTCCTCATATTGTGTGAATTATGGTACAAATATTTCTAATGGACTCCAGTGAGCTCAGCACACTGTGGGCCACAGTGTAAAACCTCAAACACTGTCATACTGCCCCAGAACTTATCATTAGTATGCCTAATTTTATCCCTTCCGTCCTTTGAACTTATTTTAAAGCTCTTTAACTCTTTACTTTTACATTATTTCTCCAGTCATTTGTTGATGGGCACAAAATGCAAAATATTAGTCACTGTTATTTTAATTTTTTTGTGGGCCTCTGAGTCTTGAAAGGATTCAGAAGAATCATTTCCTTTTAACAGCATGTATCAAAACCATTTAATATCATATTGATAAATATCATGTCTAAATATAAACAATTACTATTTATCGACTGTTCTAAACAAAGAAAGAAACTTATTAAGGGTTAAAAATGAAGAGAATTACTTTGTTTACAATCTGAAAGTTGAAATGCTCTTTTTCCTACCATCAGAAATCTAACTCCTTTGATATTGACAGGGTTTTATACACATTGCAAATTTCTCTTTTACCTTCATATGTTAATATGAAGTCAAGAAACTAATTTGCTTTTGTTGGAAAAGAGCCAATGAGAATGTTTACAAGGCTAGAAGGTGAAGGGTCTCTGTGTAAAAGGAAGGGATGACATTTCTGTCTCATGAATACAATGATTTAATTCTTTGACCTACTGCTGGCAAGAGCTGGTTGTATGGTGAACACTTTCAGGTCTGACACATTCAGTAAAATAAAACAACCTCCAGACCCCTCTCTTGGCAAAAGACAAAGTTGAATGTTTAACTTGTGTGAGATTCCCCTCCCCTCAGATGATCTATAATGTGACTTTGAAGGTTGACTTAAGAAAAAAAGAAGGTAGGAAAAGGAGAATCTCTTTGCTTACCTTCCCTGTCTCACAAAGACCATGCCAAAAAAAAAAAAAAAGATAAGAAAAATATTTTGAAAGGGTTATAATGTAAACACAACCAGCTGGTTTAGACAGTGCCACATGTGCACAAGGGCATGTCAGAAAATCCATGCTGAAATTCATTTTGTGGCCCGGTAAGAAAGGTCAGGAGGTTTAGATGTTAAAAGTACATTAACTCTTTGCTTATTTGACCATTAAACTGTCAGCATGAAACTATGTTTTAAACTTACGATGGTCTGAAATCTTAGTGGTAAATGAAGTCTGAAGACCTATTAACCTGCCCAAGATGTGAACCAGAGGCTGGTTCAGCTTCACTGCTATCTGCACTAGAGCAGAAGAATGGATGGTAAGAGGTGGAAAAAACATCTGACTCTTATCTTTGCTTGAGGAAGTTAAGCAGCATAAATAATTGTCAGTGCCAAACTTGGATTAATAATATATCTTTATATATTGTTGCATTAATGTGAGACTAAGTTGATTTCACACATTTACCTATAAAATGCTTGCAATTTTCTTTCTATGCATTCCTATTTAATGTGTAGTATGAAAGGGCATTTGAGTAGCTAACTAATTTCAACCTATTGGTTTTTGAAAATTATTTCGACTTTTCAATGTCAGTTCATACCATGATAAATTTAATTGCACCTATTATTTGATAAAATTAAAAGTCTATTAATTAAAAACATTGCTGAAGTCCTTGGGTTTACTTTCTTCCCCCCAAAATACCCATCTAGCATACTGCTTAGTTATAATGAAGGCCAAAAATAAATAAATAAAATGGCTATCCACTATAGTGTTGTATATGATTTTCTCTGTGATATGTTTCAAGTTCCAGAATATACTTTCTTTGGTTTGCTACTTAAAAAGTGAGATAAAACCTATCTACTAAAAATGATGCACAAGTGCATGTATTTTCTTGCAATTATTTACATTATTAACCAGAAAGCCTAAGCAAAATACGAACACCAAAATACAATAAATATCAAAACAAAGTCAAATAAAAGGCAAGTACAATGATCTATAATCATTTTCTGTGTAAAATCAATGGAAACAGATTATGTATGGTTTTAATGCATAATATACAATTATAATAAATAAACCAAACTGATAATTAGAAAATCTGCAACATGCCAAATGCCTACTGAAGCTTCTAAAATCCCCTTTAAGAAACATAATTGGTGTATATAGTTCCTTTTGTCATTTCCTTAAGTGCCTTTGGTCAAGCTGGCAGCTTGCCCTGAGGCATGGCCTTTACTGTGTGTTAAATCTTTACTCTCATTGACAGGACAAAGACTCAAGTGTCCCATCTTGTGTCTTGTAGGGTAGCATTTGCACAGTGTAAGACTGCCAACCAGCTGAACTCCTGGTTTGAACTGCATCATTTCAAATGACTTAACTATAACTGTCTATAACTGTATAACTGACTATAACTGTCTAATAATTTCTGGGTTTGGGTTATTTCTTTGTATTCTTTCCTAAATGCTCTAAAGGACTCTAAACTGATCTAAACTGACAGAAGCCACTCATTTCCATGAAGAAAAACAAATTGTTTTGTTTAGGAAATGCCAGCAATGAAAGGAATGAGAGGCTCTATAAACAATGTAACTTACTTTTTCGTTAACTGTTCAATCTTCTGGCCTGACAAAACCCAAGGGCCTTATGGGGGTTGAAGGATGTGTATGAAAAATACAATTCATTGCACTTATAGTGATCAAGGACATTTTCATGTGACATGCACCACTTCCCAATACTGAGTGAAATTAACCCTGGATTTAAGAAAAACAAAAACTTTCATCTGTCTCAAAATAGCTCTTTTTTTTTTTTAATACTGCTGATTTCCTGCTGAAAGGTTCTGTCTTTCAAACTCACAAGTAAAACTGTGCTATAAAGCAATTATATAAATTTCACCACCCTCAGAAACTTCCCAAGTAGAGGAACAAGTTTAGCTGTGTTTTAATTAGCAAATTACATGTGTCAGAGGCAGTAAAGTGGCACTGATGTCAGTCATCACTGACAGGCAAACCTCCATGACATAAAGGTCTCTTCCCTGGAACACATGAAACTGCTTGCTGGGAGTTGCTAGTCCATGACCCACACTAACCCTCGAGCTGTGCCTGAGAGCTGTTTGTGTCAAAAACTGGTACAGGCTGAAACTGTTTTAGGAGCTGTTTTAGCAATTTAATAGTGATGACAATCAAGTTTCAGAGGTTGGAACATTCTCTGACACTGTTTAACTTATTAATATTGACATCATCTTCAGGACTGCTGCCTATAGCACTTTGGTTTGCTGTAGGCATTGGCTGTATGTATGCAAATTAATTAAATGATGATGATGATGATGATGATGATGATGATGATGATGATGATGATGGTGATGCTGATAATAATAATATTATTATTATTTTATGCTGTTGAACTTCCCTCTCTGAGAAGTTAAGTACAAATAAAGCCTCTGACTTCCTAAGCCCGAGTGACTGTAACCAAGACGACCTTTGAGGTTCATAACTCCCACATATTGTCCTCCCAAATGTGGACAGAATTTTTCCTCATAGGAAGAAAGACTTTTCTTCTCTTCAAGACAGACTTTCTGGTTTTCAGCCCCCAGAGTGTAGCTGCCATCTGATTTCTTGAAATTCATTGCCTCATTCAGGTCAAAATTTTTAGAAAATTTTAAAACTTGGCTCATCTAAGATTCCAATTCAAAGGAAGCCAAAAATGCCATCACTTATGAAAGCAAGATATCTTGATGCCAAAAATAAACTCATAATTTAATCCATCCTTTCTTGTGAGTAAAATGAAGAAAATGAATTAATTTTGCTTTGGAGTAGTAATAGTTATGCCATACAACATATTTTCACTCTGGTTCACTGTATTCGCTTCCACCCTGGAAACTCAGGTAGGTAAAAAGTAAACTCTTTTCCATATTGAAACTAGGCCTATTGAGAGCACTTCTGCTGTCTTCATGGACATACCTAACACAATCAGTAATTTCTGTAGATGTATTAGTCTTTGTGGTTTTGGTGATGACACTAATAACCCCTCCTCTTCAAAAGGTAAAAACATGGCTTTTGTTGATTATTTTTAACCACCTGAATCAATGTAACATTAATTAAATAACAAATGATCCATGTCTTTATTTCTCTGCTGACAGTTTTCCCCCTTTCTTACCCAGAGTGCTTTCTTACATGAAAAAACATACACCATAAACATCTTTTTTCTGGACAGTGTTTGACAGTAAGTGCAAACACAGCAGTGGAATGTCAGTGAGCTCTTTCTAAGTATTGGAAACGTAGTCTTGCTTCTTCAAGTGACAAAAAGGAGATAAAGAGAAGCTGTGAAATAAACAACTTAAGCTAAATCTATGCAAATGTTCTTCAGCTTTCAACAGTGTTTATCTTGCTTTATATTATTAGAATATCAAATAAACAAATAAAATTTGCCATAATTAAAAGCATATAATTTTTGAATATAACATAAATAAATAGATAAATACATGCCATCTTAATTTCCTACTCTGAATATAAAATTTGACATTTTAAAATTCAGAATACTTCAGAATTGTTCATTATTGCCATTATGGATTAGTGTTGTTACTGTATTAAAACAAACTGTTACCACATATTCTCTATTCACCTCTGCTTTACTTGAACATGAAATTCAGTGATTCAAGTTTGTATACTTGAGTACGCTAAAGTGAATTAAACATTTGATTTGAAAAAATAAACTGTTTGGAAACTTTTTATATCTTTAAATCAACACCTAAAATACACTAAAAGCTTTTAGAACATTCAGTCTTTCTGAAAATGTAACCCCAAAACTAAAATAATAGTTCTTTAGAAGACTGGTCTCCTTTTTTTGCTGTTGGTACAATACCTCAAGGTCGTGTTCGCACACTGTTCTGTATTTTCACTTAATCCAGGTCTGTTTTATTTCAGAGTGCAATCCTACAAAAAGGCAGCTCATTGCAGCAAGGCTGTCATTGTGTCCTAAATTAATTGCCACACAGCAAAAGGAGTGTTTACACACAAGGAAGCTTTTTACGGAAGGAGATAAAGATGAAACTTATTTACAAGAGAGATAAAAAACATTCTATCTTTTGTGACCAGTTCAGAAAATGAGTGAAGTTTATAGTCAGGACAAAAATATGTTCATACCTAAACTTATTATTTCATCATAAAGCAATAAAAGTATGTAAGTAATATTACAATGAAATATTTCCTTACATTTCCTCATACTATATTTTTCAGGAATACATATTTCCTTCAGTGTAAGAACTTGGAAAAATCCTAGGAATAGTGACTTTTCTCATCCCTTTGAGGTGAAACAGAGAGTTCTGCATAATGGCAAAGTCTTTAATTCCTACCCTTTTTACAGCACATTATCTTGTCTTATTATCTTTCTTCTTTCAATACTTATGGTTTTTTGGTATTTAGATATAAGAGACATCCATAACTTAATTTTTTCTTTCTTGTTTTCTATTATGTACAAATACAGCTGACATCTGGACATAAAAAAAATTTCTCAATGTAATTTAGCAGAGTTCCTGGAAAATGTTTAGGCAATTGAAATAACCCTCAGTTATATGGAAAACATTGAAATATCCTTAAGTTCCAAAGAAAGGGAATTGTTTAATGGTATGTCTTGACTTCACATTTGTATTCTGGGAAGCTGCAAGATTTTCTTCCTGTCTTTTACTTTTAAGTAAGTCCTGTCTTGGTGGATTGTGCAACAAAACCACAGAGGTCTTATAATTGGAATCGTAAGTTTTCATTTAACTGAAGGACTTTTAATCTACCATGTGTGGTATTGGGAAAACATTTGCAACTAAGAAAGCTATTCTATGAATATTCTGGGCTTGGTTATATGATGCAATACCAGTACATTATGAAAGGTTGAATTTGTATGCAATTCATTTACAGCTTACTAAACTGAATATTTTCATAGGGATGTTCACATTTTGTCTCTTATACCTCTCTCTTCATATCGTTTTTGGGTCCACTTTGCAAAACGTTTGAATCAACGTGGCAGTATTGTTAATGTAGTTAGGAAATATAATGCGATTAAATAAATAAAAAAGTAAAAAAAGTTTTTTATTTTAGCCATAAGTATTTGTACTTAGACTGATAGAAGACACTGAAAATGTTGCCAAAGAACTCTTTGTAATCTGCTATATATTAGTACAAGAATTGCAAATAAACCACATAAATTTCTTAGAAATTTCTTTGCTGAAATAAAATTTTACCCAAGGTGTGCAAAAATTTTAGAAACCGGTTGAAATTTTCAGAATTACTGAACTGGTGGAATTCAGGAGCCTAATGCCTATTTTCTTTCAATTGATTTAGATACTTTCAAAACACTAGTGATAAACACTATTATATCCTTTATAACTGTACTATGTATTTCTGTTTTTCTAGCAGGCTTTTGATAGACTTAGATGTTTGGGCTTACAAATCTTGGCTTTTGTAACTATTTTAATCAACTTCTTGCTCCATACATTTTGCAAATTAAATGACTGGGGTTTGGGTTTTATTCCCCTGAAAGTAAGAATATACAATCTCTATACTTCACAGTACAGTATGCTCTAGTATAGAGCTTCATAGAACTATGCTTCATAGAATAGTTCATGCTCTATATTTCATAGTATTCATGTTCAGCTCAGTTAAGCTGTTTATTAATTCTTCCTTTCAAGAAAATTCCTACCTTTACAGACAAAATTCTAATTTTTAGCACTATTTTCCTTTGCTATGCCTTTATCTGTCATAGCATATGCTCTACCTTATCATTCTTCAGTGCTTTTTCCTTCTGGCGCTGTAGTGAGAGAAGGAGGTTAGTCCATTAATACATCAGCTGGGCAGAACAACCTGTCAGAATTCCCATATGGTCATTCCTGGATGGTCATTCATGCTATTGAATTGCTTCTACAAAAAATTATGTAGGCCAAAATTCTCTTATCTGGTGATTGCATATGTTTTTCACTGACTTTTATGGGAGGTTTGTGAAAAAAAAATGAAAGAGTGAATTTGGCTTATTTAATGCAATATTTAGAATGCTTAGGATGAAAATTAGCTACTGAATATGCAGCAAACTTTGCGAAGTTTAATATCTCATCCATATTGTGTATTGCTTTACTGCCAAATCTCATATATTAACTAGAATAAGAAAGTATCAAAGAACCATCTGTAGATCTAATATTTGGATACTTCTCAAACACGTTCTGGATTCAGTGTTGCTAATGGCAGTAATCGTTTTGACAAAGTTGGCACTTAGCTAATAAAGGTAGTGGAACTGGAGCACAATTCCACATGCATAAAGCAATACAATTACAGTCAGTTTCCATAAATTTTCTGAAACTGCGTTCCACTACAGGTGACAAAATTTTAACCATCTTACTCTTAAAGAGCATATTATAAAATAATCTCAGCAAATAGAAGTGACAAATGCTGCAAGTTCAAGCTTTGGCTCAATAAATAGACTCTTATCTTCTTTACTATGTGTAACCTGCTTTACAGACCTTTCTGAATGACCTAATTTCATAAGATGTGTATATCACACTTATACCTATTGGAGAAAATATAACTTTTTCCACTGGATTTCCATTAGACAAGCAATCTATACAGTACATGATTTTTTTCTGGCCAGTTATATCTCCTTGTTTTGCTAATTAGTCTTAAGAGAAAAAATATTTTCGTACTATCTGGTAATAACAGTGTATAATATCCTTCATAATGTAACATTAAATATCAAAAGGCACGAGCCAAGGAAATAATTTTGGAATATCCCAGGGACAAGAAGATGATTGCAAGCCATCAGCATGGACTATGAAGGGGAAATCAACCAATGTCATTGCCTTCTCTGAAGATATGATTGGCTTGGCAGATGAAAGAAGAGCAGCGGATATTTTTTACCTTGACTTTAGTAAGGTTTGTGACACGGCTCCCATAACTTTCTCCTCATTTCAAATTGATACTGGAAAGTAAGCATTGTGTCTGGTACAAACTGTACCAGACTCTGAGGCACCATAGAGAGTGAGGTGGACTGAAAGCCAGTTGAATTGAATATAAGAAAAATCTTTTTATGGTGATGTTGGTCAAACCCTGGAACAGGTTGCCCAGAGAGGTCATGAAGTCTCCATTTTGGAGATATCTAAAACCTGACAGGATGCAGCTCTGAGCAGCCTGTTTACTTGCTCCTGCTTTCACAACAGAATTGGAAAGATCACCTCCAGCTGTCTCTTTCAACCTCAGCTATCCTGTGATTCTGGGACTGTGTGAAGGAATTTTTAACCATCAGTTTCTTACCTAATCTTGAATGTAGACATTGATATAGTAATATTTATTTTCATAGTTTTGCTGAACCTGCTGTTTTCTTGTCAGTAGTCATACTTAAAGCATGATGTTTGCTCTACTCTCTGATTGAAGTGCTTCCAGAGGCTGTGCACAAGATGGTCAGGAGAGATTGGTGGAGGTTTTCATCAGAACATCATTACAGTGCAAAGAGACAGCAAAGTAGATGCAACAGAGTTTTCCACATTTGTCTAGGATTAGAAGGAAATCCCTGTTCCTGTGACTTAATACCATTGTCATGTAAGATATATAATGTGATACTGCTTATGTTTCCTCATTGTTTGAGTACACAAATTATTCTGGCACAAATATTTTACACTTTTCAAATTGCTTTGCCAAACATCCAGAGATCTGGAAATTGCTTTTCTACAATTGTTGTGCTGGTAAATTTTATCACAAGGCTCTTCAAGAAGAGTAAATGCAAAAGTTTTTAAGTATATCTGAAATGCAATAACTTTGTGCGAATTTTGGCAATTAATCTATAAATGATCCTGTATAGTCAAAACCTAAATTTTTTGATACAGAGTATTTGAATGAAACTATCAAATTCACTGAGGACCCATTGTCCTGGAATTTGGGTAGGCAGCTGATGATTTTGGAACATCTACCCTAATGAAAATCAACCATTTCATTTTCAAATATACCAAAGCTAGGCAACTTGTAATTATGTCCTCAAATCAGTGCTACTTGGTGCAAAAAAACTGTGCAATTTTGAGACGAGAACTACAAAATGGGTTGTGCTTCTCTTAATTTTTCTTATGAAATGTGAAATGATGCTACATTTTACAGGTTTTTAAAATTGTATATTTTTTGCCAAGTGCATAACAATTATCATTTCAGCATGTAGTCAGATCTGTAGAGGAAAGCAGTTTTTCCTAGGAGAATAATAAGGATTATAATGAGGATAATGAGGACTTCAAAGAGAAGGAACTTTTCAAGTTGGGAGTCTGCACCTTGTTTAGACTTCTAGAGTTATATTTAGCAGATCTCTCTTTTACTTCTGAACACTAACTACAAGTTCCAGACAGTTTGCCTGCTGAAGGAAGCCCAGTTGACCCACCTTCTATGCAAACTGTTTGTTTTCTGACAGAGAAATAATTTAATTTCAAAGTGAATTTTCATATATGTTATATGATTATCGTGATCATTATGAAGATGAAAAGAAACAGCTATTTATTGTATGAAAGCATACAAAAATACTGTATGGAAAGAATGGGTTCACTTAGTACCTTATTTTCCAAATTAATTCAGTGAAGGAATGGTAAATATTAATTTTATCCTTTCCCAATGGCACCAAAATGTAAATGAGCTAGTTATAGACTTCTAAATGCAGTTATTAATCAGTTTTGTTGCTGCATGTTATTTATACCCATATTTGTGCAAATATTCAAATTTGTTTCCCAGATGAGTTTCATCCAGTTACAGCAATCATACAAAGTGGACAAAGTACTGCTCTGTGCTATCTTATGCATATACAAATACACAAACATACCAACAGAAAAAAAAAAAAAAGCAAACAAGCAAAGTAAACACAAAGATGCATGCACATGAGTGTGTAGACACATACCACATATAAGAAATACCCAGACACCTTACACTAAAATATTCAAGAGCTGGTATAGACCAGACAAACCAATAATGTTCTAGGACATTTTGATATGCTATTTCCTTTCCTTTTGTTTTGTTTCTTTAAGGAAAACTTGAGGTTTTTCAGTAAATTTCATTTTTGTGGGGGAGACAGTGTCTTTAGACACCATCACAATTGTTTCTCCTTATTCTTCACAGACTACTTAAATGAGAATCCATGTTCTCAGATAATATTTTAAAATATTGTTCTATATTAAGATAATGCACTTCCACCAAACAATCAAGGAAATGCTCTGTGTTACATGAATTCCGGTGTATTCAGGTGTATTCAATATACTACTTCTTCAAGTGCACCTAACATAATTTATGAAAGGAAATAAAAGCATCGTAAATTTCTAAATTCCAAAAGTTTTCCTTCAGCTGTATCCAAGCGAGACTGCTGACTATGGTACTATAGCAAAAGATTAAAGGTAAAACTTGATCTGACATTTTTATCATTTATTCTATTCTGAAAAGGTACATGTGAATGCACTCCCTTTATATATTTCACAGCTTCCTTGGCTCCAAACAGTGAAAAAACTACCTACTGGAATTTGACTCACTGTACTCCAAAACTGCTTTAAAAAGTTCGGGCACTGTGGTAGGTCAGAGACAGTTGCTACCTCCTCTGGTAAACTTCAGTAACAAGCTTGCAAATTATTACCTCCTATAAACTCCTAATTTCTATAGAGTTGTAGAACCATCTGTCCATGGTATATAGTTAACACTGTCTTGAAATTCCCTGCATAAAGATGGTAATCTCTCAAAAGCTTTGCATTACTGTGATTACTGAAATCTCACTTAGGATGAAATACTGTGAAGTTATTCAGTGGCTGCAGTCTTAAAGACTCTGCACCATAGAACTATTTTAGATGTTCAGTTCTTGTGCTTAACATTGCTGAGATGATTTGTCAAAAAAAAAAGAAAAAGAAAAAAAAGAGTTCATAATTAGCTTAAGGTGAAATAAGTATGGGTTTATTGTCAGAAAAAAAAAATAACCGTGGTATACTTGATGTCTTTTGCAAGCAAGAGACTTTGACACAGTCATTCTATCAGTAACTGTAAAAGAATTGATGGATATTTTGGCAAACGATTCTTTAAATTTGCTTAGCCTCAAGGAATTATTTTTGTATTTAAAGTTTGTAGGAAATTGGACTCTAACCATGTACTTCAATTGCTAAAAAAAGCATTTAAAATCCAATTGCTGACAAGGGATGACTAAGAACTTGTTGCCAGCTTTTAGCGCACAAAATGTTTTTGCACAAGAGAAGAAATCAGTCAAAGGTTAGGAAAACTTATTACCCTTCATAGAAACCCAACAGGTTTTTTACAACTTTTAATCAAAACCAAAATAATGGATGAGATATGAGTACAATAGAGCTGCTGTGACTGTACAAAGAACTGGTGGGTAATCTCTGCTGAGACTTCATTCCTTAGGATGAATCTCAGCTACACTGGAATTCATAGTTCAGTACCGAAATTTATAGTAGACTTTTTTTTTTCTTCTTTTAACTCATAAAAAAAAAAAAAAAAAAGAAAACAAAAGAAAAGAAACACTTCCTGAAAGGCTTGGAAGCTATTACTGTGTTACATAATGAAGGATGAAATGAGTAGAGGTTAGAATTTTATCCAAGCCAAACCTTGCAGTAGTTGGCTACCTCAAATGGAATTTCAGACTTAACTCACAGTGACACCTCCGGAACTGTCTCCAGATTTTTAGTATGTCCTGGCAGCCTGCTGACCTCTGCACCCACTGGACATTTCTCAGTATACTTGTTCTTATTTCCCAAGAGATAACCCCACACATTTCTGGTACATTGGGGTTGTATCATGGAAGGACCTACTTCTCACTCTGTGACCGCATGTGCTGGTCCCTGCTCTTTTGGGACAACCCACGGACAAGGCTCTGCACTTCAGGTGAAAGATGTGCTTGTTCATAAGCACCTGGTTACCTGGGCCTGAATGTTGGGCTCACTCCCCTTGTTGTCCTTTATCACTGGCATTTATGGCCATTTAACTCATGTAAAGAGAAAAATGAAACTGGCAAGGCCTATGGTTGAACACATGTGGCCTTTGGCTGTTGGAGTCAATGCAAGGAATCTATTATTAAAAGAGTTATGAAATTGTTAAGAGATGGCCTCAAGAGACAGTTATTTTTTTTCTTCTTTTCTATTTTTTCTCTTGTGGTAATAACTACAACTGTAAAAGTCACAAAAAAAAGACAAAATATACTGATTTATACCTCCTTTGGCCTGCTCCATCTCTCAGGGAACCCATTGGGAACTTCAGTATTTTAGAGCTGTAAGAAAACACCACTTCCTAAAAATGACCAGCCTGCTGAGGTTTGCTTTGGAATATTTGTGCCTGGATGGAATGACTATATTAAAGTCTACTTTGTTGAGCTCCATCTTTCTGGGAAAATATGAGTATTAGCTAAACAGCTTCCAGTTTTGAACTTAGACTTTTGGGGCTTGAGATGCAACTCCTGTTTTTAATTTCTTAACCTTAAATTTCCAATAGCTTCTGTTTTAATGCAATCTATTTTTTTCTCACGTGCCATTTTTTTATTATGGCAACAGAGCTGTTTTGAAACTCTTTATTCATCATCACCTGTAACATTAGTTCCATTTCCTAAGAAATTGTTGACATCTGTTTAAACACTGATACTTTTCCATTTACATGGATATTTAACTCAAGCTTGTTTTTGTGTCAAATATACTAAGTCTTGAAAGGATACTAGTTTCTAAGGCTAAATTATAACTTTTTGAGCAATGATGTATTAGCATGAGATTGAAACATTTGTCTCCATATCATTTCCACACAGGAAGTAGGGCTGAAGTTCATTGAAACTGCGACAAAACCAGATGAGACTAGCTAAACTTCACAAGGTGTCTGCCACCTCAAAGAAGGAATACATAGACTGAGTAGACTGAATGCTTTATTTTATTTGTAAATCAGTTAATTTTTGTGGGGACATTGCTGGGGACCTGGTTCAGCTCTCATAATAGTTAATATGAATTAATACTTTTATTTTAATGGATTTTTGATTAAGTGTTAGGACAGCCAAAATATTAAAAATCCCAAAGGTAGCCTTTGACAAAAGAAAATGTCCTTTACCCCTCATGTTTTAGGTACCATCTTCAGGCTGTAAAAAATGCCTGAAGCTAATTAAGGAGTTACAAAGATAATGTATATAAATGCGTTACCTTTTCTTAACTTCTCGTGCTGTATTAATCAAAAGACAGAAAAAAAGATAATAATTGTCAAGCAAATCATATATTGGAAAACTTGACAGTAAAAATGTGGGGACTTTATATATTTAATTTCTTTTTTCTGACCAGACATGAATAGTCCTCTTTTCTGATATTCTCATTCTGTCCTCATTCTGATATTTGCAGTTTCTGCTTATGTTAACAGGAAAATACTGTATTTCTAAGTTTAAAAAAGAAGAAAAAATACTGTTATTAATTGTTTTTGTGAAGTACTTCTCATTAGCATTTCATATAGTACAGATGTGTTTGTTTGTTATCTGACAAAATAGGAAAAATCAGGACAAAGTTTTACACACATGCTAAGTGAAGAATATAGTAGTTTTAGGTTTCCAAACTAACCATAAACTGAAGCTGTTGCCTTACAAGTTAGACATTGTAATTAATTGTGTAAGCACTAATTTGTATTAGTACCGAATCAGTTCAGGTTAAGTCAATACCATAGGTAATCAGACTTAATATGACATTTAGCAGTGCCAGATGGGTGGGAATGTGCAAAAAGATCATTTGAAGCATCTGCACTGTGAGGTCTCCATCCAGCTGTTACCAGATGTTGTCTACACCTGGTGGCTAACACAAGCCTTGTTCTGCCAAAACCACTGGCCAGTGGAACTGCACAATACCCATTGTGTAAGAAGAAAAACTGAAGTTCACTAGCCCCAGGGCCCTGCCTACTCAGCCTGTCAGCTGTAGGGCTGGGGTCTATGGCCACTGAGGACCACCAGAGAGACCTCCAGGACAGAAGAATACATGCATAAAGGGGAGGGGAAATATGTTAATGTTTTGGGGAAATGATTATTGTATATGTGCTTAGTCCAGGACAATCAGTGAATATGTATGTAGAATAGAGTACATAAACAGAAACTTTCTTGTACTCAGCATGCACATATTTGGGAGGAGCTATTCCCCTGTGCACCCAGCCAAATAAAGAATGCCTGCTTCTTAATGCTACATAGCTGTTAATTTTACCTTGGAGTTTTACTAATTTCACAGATTTTTTGGTAACACAGCAACTGAAAGGAAGTAAGGAACAGGGTAATCACTTATTGAACAATTTTCAGTTTGATTCACAGAGCATGTCAGTAGAGGATTTTTTTAGTTTATTTAACCTTCAGTCTGCATGACAGAAACAACTCCCCAATAAAACATATTCAAAAGAAGACTGAAAAATCCTTTTAGACATTGTCAATAGAATACTTTTAGAAATTGTTGATACATCACAGAGTGATCACGTGTTTGGAGTCAGAAAATGTAAGCTCTTCTGACTAGTATGGTTAGATTAAAATCCATTTTAACTGATCATCTTGTATAGATTAAGTTACCCAGTAACCAACCTTCTGTAGTCCTGACATCTCCCATTTTGTGTTCCTCATCCATCTCCTTATTTTTTCGTCTGTTGAATTTTGTCTTACCTTAGTCTGAGATGTAGATTCTTTGCAAAGAAACTGAGACTGAAAATACATGCAAAGTATTTAACTTGGAGAATGAAGCTGAATAGAAGTGGAATAAAAATCCTGATACAGTTGCAAAGTTCTTAGCAAAATAAGATCAATTTCTTTTGCTGTTATTCAGACAGTACTTCTGAATCACTATAATTCAACTCCACAGTCCTTTTCAGTGCCTCCTTTTTTTAACCAAAAACTTAGTTTTGTACTTGACATCAGCTCTTAATCAAGAAGGCAATTAGAGTTTTACTCTGAAGACTGTATTTTTTAGTCAGAATGAAAACTCATTTGATGGATGTCTTCACCCTAATATGACCAAATCTTCAGTCTTCAGCATCTTTCCTTCTGTTTTGGTGCTTTCAGTTTAAAGCCATTCTTCCTTGCACTGTTACTACATGGTCTTGTAAATAGTCTCACCACAGAGCTTCCTCTTTTTCCAGGTTGGATAAACCCAATTCTCTCAGCCTTTCCTTGTAGGAGCAGTGCTCCATATCTCTCATCTTCTTGGTGGCCAGCTCCGGACTCACTCCAGCAGGTCCATGTCCTTCCTGTGCTGTGACCCCAGAGCTGGATGCAGCCCTGCAGGTGGGGTCTCACAGGAGCAGAGCAGAGGGGCAGAATCCCCTCCCTCCTCTGCTGCCCACGCTGCTTTGGATGCAGCCCAGGACACGTTTGGCTCTCTGGGCTGTGAGTGCCCATGGCTGGGTCATGTCCAGCCTCTCACCCACCAGAGCCCCCAAGTCCTGCTCAGCAGGGCTGCTCTGGATCTTTCATCCCCCAGCCTGTGTTGGTATTGGAGGTTGCCCTGACCCAAGTGCAGCACCTTAAACTTGGTCTTCTTAAACTGCACGAGATTCCCATGGGCCAACTTCTCGAGCTTCTCCAGGTCCCTCTGGATGACATTTCAAACCTCAGGCATATCAACAGCACCACTTAGCTTGGTGTCATTTGCAAATTGTCTGAGGTTGCACTCAATCCCTTTGCCTGTGTCATTAATGAAGATGTTAAATAACACTGGTGCCATTTCCGTAATCTCTTTTCTTGCTTTCTGGCCTCAGAGTTATTTTTACAGTTAGAATAATTTCAAAAAAATAAATTAGAAGCAGAATATAGAGCAATTGTCTAAATGTCTAGACCTGAAAGCCAAAAGATTTTTTATTTTAGATCTTTCCATATGATTCTCAGCTGGCCTGTTGTAGAAGGCACCACTTCAGTTGCTGCAACCAGTATTACTCTACTGCTGATCCTGAAGGATCTGCTTGGTCAAATAAAATTATTATCTCCATACCTAAGTAAGACCTGATGACTGAATCTTGAATACATCCTTACCATGATTTTGGTTTCTCTGTGTGAAATTAACTGTTGTGTCAGCCAGAGGTCAGAGCACTTTTGTCCAAGGTTCTTTTCCATTATTGTTCTATCCCAAACTGTTGTGTTTTCATAACCCTTAGTAGCCTGAAATTACTACTACTATGTTTATTTTAAGTCTCAACATTGTTTCTATGTTTATTTTTCCTTACCAGAAAAGTGCAGCTACAGTGGTAGCAGCATTCCAGGTAATAAGCTAGCTGGTGTTTGCAACCCTCCTCAGCATTTATGATCAGACTCTCCATTCAGTTTTCAAACATCATAATGTATCTGGTCTCTGTAAAACTAAATCTTGTCTGTCCGTCTCTGGTATATCCAGAAAGATCTTCTGCTGTTTTGATAACTTAGGGAAGTCAGGTCTTATTTTACTAAGCACAAGGCTGCATATACCTAAAGGGTATTTCAATAAAGAAAAGAAATTTGACCAGTGGAACCTTACTGAATGTTATTACTAAGATAATTTAACTTTTAGAACTATGTCAATGGATTTCTTATTAGTAGTAATTTTTGAAAAGAAGAAACAAGAGAAACCTTTTCCTTCTGTTGTTGCTTTCTTGGAAACCACACATTTCTTCTATGTTTTGTTTTGTTCATGTTTCTTTTTTACTAACTACCACCCCTTAAAAATCCTATTGTTTTATATTACTTGATGATTTTGTCACTCTGGATTTCAAACATGCTAGCCATCTTGCTCTACTTGTAATGCCGAAATGAAAACATCTAGAAAACAGATTTCCCTGATTCTTTCCAGCATTTTCTATTCCAGAAGAGAGAAATAGCACCAAAGAAATTTATTTTTAAATTTTCAGTAATTTTTGATATTTGGATTAGAACATTGCTAGGAATACTATTAATTGCCCACACACAGACAAAAGGGATGAAAGCTTACTTTTTTTCTTTTTAAGTTTTGAAGACCTTTACACATCAATGCATTATTGCTATCTGCTCTGTAATTTTACTTTTTTCCCCAAAGCTTTCCAAAATTTCTAATATAGCAATAAAAATAACAAAATTCTTAAGTAACCAATATAATTCGGTGTATTTCTGTACAACTGTGGTTAGATGAGAGCTTTAACTCCCTAAACTGTTTGGATATAAACCAGGCTTGAATAAAAACTTTATAGCTCTGTTACCACAAACTAAAAGTTAATCAAAATCCCTACTACTGAGCACTGAAATAAAAGATAAAGTACAGTGCTATGTTAATGCAGCTGTCTGGGAAGAGATTAGCTTTATCTGTACATGCATGTACTCATTCAGATGCTCAGTACTGGTAAAGGATACAAGTTCAGAGCATTAATCTTTAGATTCTCAGCTAATGTACAACTTTCACCAACAGATGGGTTTATGTTGCTCACCCAGTTGCTGAGCAGTGTTAGATTTTGTTTCCAGGATTTGGAAATTTACCTTAGAAACTATATTTCACAGTTTATTTTATGCAAAATGGTGGAAGCATTTCACTACAGAATAAAAAGAGCTCTTAATTTTGCAAACTGGATGTATTTCTATTCTTGCAGTATCTGAATTATAATAGCATTGCTTTAAAAGGCTTTTTTTTTACTTTGATTATCTACATAGTACAATTAATGCACTGATAAAAAGTATAGTGTATTTTTATTTTCTCATGGTAAAATTTACTTCAAAATCTTGTTATTTTCCTGGTTGCATTCTGCTTTAAATCACAGAAAATTGCCCACAGTATTTGAAAGCACAGATGGATGGGAAATGACCAATCTCCAGTCATAATAACAAACTAGGAAGGAAAAATCTATTTCCTTTGATTGCTTTAATTCAAATGGTTTTACTGTGTGGGCAAGAATTGTGAATCCATACCAAACAGATAGTTAGCAGCAATCATCCTTTCTAGCAAATTTCCTTCAAATAAACGTTTTAAGTCTGATACAGTGCAAGAGAAGAAGACACCAGGTGCAAAGCATTTCTGCAATTAGACCCAGGTATCTTTGCATCAGTCTCTAATAAATTTCTTGGAAAAGCAAAATACCTTCCAAGTAACTGCGAGTTCTACTTGTGAGATACCAAGAAACACAGCCATGAAAAAATAACCCAGATCTGTGAAACCAATCTTCTTATCATTTACAGTTTCTACCAAGGATTCCCAGTGGCTTGTGGGATGGCATTCCTGATGCCATCCTGGCAAAAATGATTTATATTACAAAGTCATGTTAATAATAAAATTTTAATAGCTGCAAGGTTATAAAATGGCTATTTCATTCTTTTTAGTAGTCCCTGAATGACATAATGTCCCAAACAACATTGTTTTCCAAATCTATTGCTTGTAGTTCTAGGTAATCTTTCATCCTTTTCTACAGTTTAAAATTTAAGTAAACATATTCACATATTCTTCTTTTCTTTTCTTTTTTTTTTTTTTTTGGGCAAACAGCCTTGACATTTTTGTTTAATGCATTTAGAGAAGATAAGAACGCAATTCCCTTGTTCATGCATATGGAAAGAAAAGACAGAAGAACATCAAATATAACAGCTTACTTCCTCATGAGCCATATATAAGAAAGCACTTACATCTTCCAAGAACTGTCTTGGCTCAACTCTGTTTAGTTTATGAAATTTGAGACAGCACAGCAGGTGATAATTGCATCCCATTCTGGGATGTTTACTTTGCATTAGTATATGGAGTAAATGGAAGAAACATAACCATGCTAGAAATTTCCAGTCCAGCAAGCCAGAATTTCAGACCATTTACCTGAAGTTCTGTGGCTTTACTGCATATTGCAAGCCCTCTCTGAGATTAAATTTACATGTAAAATTCTCATCTTTTATAAGCCATCACAGCTAATGCAAGAAAATTTAATGCTGTGAGGTCCTTTGAAGCAATATCTTTAATATTCCCAAAATTATAAACTATGACATTTTTGGGTTTTTTGTCCCATGATTATAATATCTTCAAGACAATTATATTGTATATTAAGATTGTAATATCTTAAAAGTGTTACACGCTAAGTCATTTGTTATTGGTGTCATGTCCTACTACAAGAAAAATAAACAGAAATTTTGGTTTTATAGGAGATTTATAATCTACTTCCATTAATTAGAAGCTCTTTGTTTTCATTTTAATTTCATTTATGATTTCCCACATTTTAGCAAAGTCCCATGTTGTCTTTTCCTTAGAAATAATAAAGCAGACCCTAGATGTTTTCATGTATGCTTAATAGTACTCAGGGTTATACTGTCTGCTCAGAAAACTTAAAATTAAATTTAGCATGGAAATAGGAAAGAACATAGCAATTTGAGCTTTGTGCCTCTAAAGAGAGGATATATATGCCCTAAATAATTTCAGAAGTATTTGAATATTTCCACAGTCCCTCTTCCTCTCTTGCGAACATGTGCTGCAAAGACTTTCCCTTAAGGAATTTCTTACAGACCAGCTCTGTTAAACACACTCCAGGGGAGACACTGAAAGACAGGATGACTGTTTTCCATATTGTTGAATAAGGTTTGTCATTTAATTACAAAGCAATTCCTCTTCCCTTGCAGTATTTTTATTCATGTCTTTAGTGCCCCAGAAAAACAGAAGGTACAAGTTCTGAAGTGATGCAGCTTTGCCCTGTGGCCTTCCCAGCTGTACCAGACCACTATTGCTGATAAAGTACTCCACAATACAGATTTGCAAACTGTTTGGCTTAAAGTCATCTCTTTCTTCTGCTGTCAGTGAACTTAAGGACTCAGTTCCTGAAATATGTTCAGCAAATGCAGCTCCTGTGAAGTCAGCACTCTATATTTTACAGGAATAAGATGTACCAGAGGACAGAGCCTTCTTTTGCCTGAACCTAACCTTGGTAACCAGAAAAAGCCTCACACATTGTGCCTAAATGCAAGGTGGGTTATGTTTTTGTTGTCTTACTTTGAGCTTCCTGTGTAATTTTTTTCCATTTTACCACCGGACCCATTTAACCTGGAAGCTCAGAAGAGAAGGGCTGAACATATTTCAGAACAAAATCTTATTATGGTAACCTTATGTTACCTCCATATTTTTGGTATGAAATATGAGCCTTTCAATTGCTAGTATTGTATTCAGAGCTTCAAGAGTCGGGGAAAAGCTCCCGGAAACACAGAAAAATTGAGAAACAATTTCAGGAAGAGTAGACCTGTGGTTTTCTGTACAATGGTGATATCTATCCTAGATGCCTGTGTTAGCCCTTTGGAAATTTCCTCTGTCTGGAGTAAGGAAAACTTCTAAAACTTTGAGTCTAACCTGACAGGAAGTCTGGATTTCCTGTATTTCTTAACATACAGCTCTACAGTTATTCTTAGGATACCTACTTGATGAAATATGCTCCTAAAAAAGATAAAAGCATAAGTGTCTTGATTTGATCCTGGAGCCAACAGGTCGTATCAGGCAAGAAAGAACAGCAGGAAGCTTCTCTCCCCAATGCTGAAAGCGAATGGATTTGGTTGCTTAACAGATCATCTGGGGTCCATTTGGAACACCCTTGGAATTATGCTTTTTCCCTCATCAAGGAGACTGATGCTGCTGAAAAAGCTGTGTTGGTCTGATGCCTTGTGAAGGCTGACCTAGAACAGAGACCAGATGGAGTTAAAGAATAAAGTAGAGTAGGTATTTATTAGGAGGCTTCAATGGATATACCTTGAGCAGCACAAGAGTCCAGTCAGGGCTGCACCCCAAATGAACCCAAAATAGTCACAAAATGGACAACTGTCCATGGGATCTCACACTTCCATAAGTTCTGGTCCACCAGCATATTGGAGTTAATTGTCCAATTATAGTTTTAGATTATGAAGTCCCATCCTTCTTGTGTTTCTTTCTTTGTTCTGCCGTAGTTTATGCTCTTGGGCCTGAAATTTGGATCATTTGTCCTCCGTCCCCAGCTAGAGAAGGACTTGTTTTGTCTACCTACTCTGTGAAGAGAGCTTACTATCCCCTAATATGAAGCTCAGAACCACATATTAAAGCAGTACAGAATCTGAAAAATATAAAAGCTAAAACTTGAGGCATCATTTCCCCCAATGAAAAAACACATCTTCCACTGACAAAATTTTACATGTTTCTTTTTTTTTTGAGTACCTAGAGTTTCATCTGTATTTCATACAACCAAGAATTATGTTGTACTTCAGTCCCAACAATATTTTAGTTTCAGTGATCTCTTTCCAGACAGAAATTTAGCAGAACAGTATTTAAAGGCAAAGGTAACTTTACCTATTTGAAAAGTACTTCATTTTACAGCCTCTCAAAGAAGAGAATGATCTTTTCTTAAGCAATATACATGTTTGAAAGAATATTTACAAAACACAAAGAACTAATTTACTCTTCAAGTAAGTAGAAAAGTTACTTAAAGAGAAAAAAAGAGATTTTAAAGTTATCCTTATAAAGAGGTTCAATTAGTTTTAATGAAATAATATCTCTTTCCCGCTACCATTAACTGTTCAAAAACGTTTTAGAGATACTATCCTTACCACAACTTTGCTTGTTTTGTCTTTGAAGTGATAGTAAAATAACTAACAACACAGAAATAAATGAATTTTTAAACATTATATTAGTTTCCTAATATACAAGATCTTAAGACATTAAAATTAGTTTGTGGGGAAGGTCTAGAAAGATTCCAACCATATGTCCTGAACTAGATTTTGACCCTTGGTCATCTCTTTTCATGCAAATACATCAAGTGCAGGCTATGCAAAGAGTATAAGCTTCATAAGGCTTCTACAACAAAACAGCTAAACAAATACAGTATCTTTAAATAAAATAAACTATTGGATGGATAGTGGTAAGATTTTAATGTGGAGATAGAGATGTTGTAGCAGCTACATTGTTGCTGTTGTGCAGAGACATTGAATGAAGATGTGTTTACTGGAAGAGACTTTTATACAGATTTCTCAGATGACACTCATAGCTTTTTTTCTGGAGATCAGGAAGTAATTGTAGACAGAGTCTACTAGTTCTTGCTCCTATCAGTTCACTAGGTTTTGCGTTGCACTACTTTTGGTTTGTGAAATGTAAACCAGCAACATAAGTTATAAAAAAGCTCAATAAATTATAGAAATTAAAAGATGGGAAAAATCCAGGTTGCTGCATGTGAGAGCATTTGTGTGGGTCCAATTAACATTCCTGAACGTAAAAACAAAGTTAAAACATTAGGCAACATCAATGCCTCCAATACTTCCATATGCTGTTTCAGCTTTTAAACATTGGATGTGAAAATCTGTTCAGACACAGCATAGAGTTCAGTGTAAACAGAGCTCTTAAAGCAAAGCTTTAAACTCAAGATTTCTCTTTGAAGTGAACAATGTGCTCATAAGTGAATGAGATACTTACATATTCTGTGTGAGTTTCTGAGCAACCCTCCATGTTTAGATCCAAAGACAGCATTCTCACAGGGCTTTCCATGAGAACATTCCATCAGAGAGGGAAACCATGTGCATTTCAGACATTCTGGGATCAAACCTCTGAATGAGCCTATCTGGATGACACTTCAGAAGCATCTTAGTCTTGGTAAATTTAATGTGAAAGTCCTAATGATGACAATGTAGAACGGGTTTAACCGCCAATTTTGTAAAGACTTATTTGCTGAATTTTATACTCTAATATTATAGAGCTGTATTTATTCCTCCCCAAAGATATACTCCTCAGGATCCTCCTGAGGGTGCACTATAGATAAACAAACAAATACTTTGCTACATGAACAATATGGTATAATTATGCTTAAAATGATATAAACAAAAACAGGACAAACCAGAAAAAGCAGAAAAATATGCCTTTGTATTCTAGCAGTCTTCCTACTCTTTTCTTTGTTTTAATTTTAAGGAAGGAGGCCTTTGGGAAGGAGATTTCTACTCATTTTCTTTACCATATCTAATATTATATTGCTCAGGCATGTCTCCCATCAGGTATTCTTGAAATGAAAGTAATAATAAATAAGTTGCTAAAAATTTCTGGATATTAAAAGAAAAATAGAGGTAATACAAAATAATACTACAACAAAGGCAGCCTTTTTTTTCTTTTTTTAAAGGACCATGAAAATGCACCAGCGTTAATAAAACCATGAATTGTTCAGGATTCTTTATTTTGCTTTACTTTTTTCCACCATAGAAAGATAAAGTGTCCAGGGATATAGATTAATACTCATGTGGAAGCACTGAAATATAATTTATTTTTAAAGCAACTACCTTAGTTTTTGTAATTCACTTAGGAATCTGTGTAAAGGTTTTGCATGCATTAAATTATTTTTTCACATTTCATTCAACCCACAGCGGGACAATCAGCTTCAGGTTTCGGCTATGATTCAGTCTTGATCACAGCACATTATTATACCCACACAACCATCATTTGCTTTTCTTTCTCCAGCTACAGATGATTGGGTTGCTTGCAGCTTTCTTAATTAAAAATCTGCTTATTTTTACTGGACTTAGGTTAAGAAGATTAAAGGATATGATGAATATACAATTTATGACTGAAATGGAAAGTTATCTGGGAAGTAAAATGGAAGTGAAATGTAAGAATACATTCTGCAAACATAGCTTTGTACAGAACAGGTCACATTTTCAATGGAAACTTTACTACTTTAGACATCTACCTTTGTATTTGTACAACATGTTGACTAGTTCAATGTATTATATGTGCACATAGCCTAGAAAATAGCAGGGATACTGAGAGACTGATTATACAATTCAGCATCAGGTTTTGAAAAGTCGAACCTGTGTTCAACTTAGTTACAGAATCAGCACAACTTGATTTTTTCAGCAATTGACATTTTACAATTTCATCTTCCTGGTTTTATGAGAAATTAGTCGAGATAGTAGCAGATTACACAAATCCCTGTTCCATTATGCCTGTTGAACATGGTCCATACAGTATGCCTAATATGCAAAAAGAGGGAATACATTGTTTGTAATTACTTTCAAAAAAAAAAGGAAAGTATTGTATATTTGTATAGAATATACTTATTTTAATAGTATATTTATACTGTATATAAAATACATATTGGATATGTATTTTATTTGGCATTCCTTTTGTATCCATATGAACAGAGAAAAAATGATTGAAAGTCACTAACAAAACTCTGAGCACATACATGCATGGGATAGCGAGTATCGGTCCTTACTGAAGCCACATGGAAAGACTGAATGAAGACAGTGAAGAGACTAAGTCACACTTCTCCTTGTTAGGTACTTGTGCTTTATGTGTGGGACATGTGAATTCATGCCTCTCTTCTGCTACAAAATATTTAACCTAGTGAGAGCACTGAACAGAATTTATCAATGTCCTGGAGTAAGCCGTTCTCTACCCTTTATGCTGTCAATGCTGTAGTTTATTTGAACCCTTAAATATTTCCTACAAGCAGTTTTGCATGTTGGTCATTTTATTGTTTTCAACTCTATTCTCAACTACAGCTAGGGAAATCAGTTGGATTGAGGATAAACTATTACTAAATAGTCAAGATAGTAAAGACACCTGAAAGGAAAAGTGCCACTACTTTATATCGGAAGTTGCTTGTTGGTTTCATTTTTTTTCAGGGAATAAAAGCTAGGATAAGATATAAATATGTCACTAGACCTTTTTCATGCAGGTATAAATCTTTTAAAGTTAAAGGTTTGTACAATTTTATGTCATGAACATGTACTACTTTGATTAAATTGGGAAGACAGACTGAATAATGAGATAGACATTTCAAATTTTGTCCTATTTACATAAATTAAATGGTGACTTAGACAAAAAGAGTGAATGGATATTTAAAAAAAGTAGTACATTGGATCAGAGATTTTGGATAAGCAACAAATGTAAATCAGTTGTTTATTAAAACCATTGGTAAAAAAAGCTTCTGATCAGCAGGAAGAGAATGGTCTTTTCAGCAGCAGGTGCTACTTCTTAGAACTCCATCACTGCTGTTACAAAAACAGCTGCTAAAGTACGAGAACTAGGGACAACTGGGTTCCTGTCTGGGAAAAAAACCCACTTTATTTCTGAATTTTATGTGCCCTCTTCTTTTGCTATCTCCCCTTGAATTTGAGTAATGAGCCAGATGGAATTGTGTCACGAATCACTAGTGGGATTGCATTGACCTACATCTACAGCATTAAACAGAAAATGCTAGAAATGTTTGAAGATTCAAGCACACTTGATGTACTGTAAAGCTGGTGACATTATTAAAGAAATAAAACTCCCAGGAACTAACAGGAAACTGTGTATATTTAACTGAAATAAAGACATGCAAATGTAATGCTGGATTCTCTAAGCTAAATCTTAGTTTTCATTTCAGTCATAAATTTCTGATTACTGAAACATAGTAATCAGAAATAGTGTAGAAAGAGTTCAGTTGGAGAAAATAGGTCACTCACAGTGGTTTCTTTTTTGTTCTATTTATTCATAGCACGGTTTTGTATTTATTTTTATTTTTTATTTTGTTCTCTGCTTACAGCAAATATTTCTTGTGCTGTGAAGACCCATAGTATTCTCCCTCTGACAATTTTACTGACAAAAACAGAAACATGCTGCAAGGCAGTTCAGATTTATACAATTTATACTTTTAAACTTCCATCAAAAAGATGCAATCCCATTCTTCACAGATACATGGCAGCTTACTGCTGCTTCTTCTCAGCTTCCTTGCTTATGCTAGAAAAGCTTTCACCACCAATGGAAGGTGAATTAGCCCAGCACTCTGCCTGGTGTTTAAAATGCCCTACAATGGCAGCAGTTCTTAGGAGCAGCACTGCAGCTTTGGTCGCTAAACTGCTGTAACAGGACTGATGACACAACGTCAGAGCCCATATGTGCTGCAACACACGCCAGCATTCTAGGAACATTTCTAAATGCCAAAAGAACCTTTGTGGAGACCTGTGGGCATCAACTCTCCTTAATCTTGGGTTGCAAGAAAAGAAATTCAGAGACGGATATAGCTGATGTTCAGTTGTTTACTGTTGGCAGATTATTTTGACCTTTGGGATTATGTAGATGTTAAGTGCTCCAGATCACCATATCAGTCAGCAACATTCTTCTTGTCATATTGGAGTTTTACTTAATTAAGAATCTCCCACATGAGGAAATGTAATATTAGCCATGGAAAATGAAACTGCAATACATTAAGCAAAAGGGCCCCTAGGACAATGAATTTGCAAGTACCTTCTGATTTTTGTGAATTTTAGCCAGTAAAAGGGTTATGCTAGGTTGTAATCTGAAATAAATATGTTACAGTTATGATAAATTTAAGTGCATCACGCATCAGCATCACACTTAATATTTTTAAAAATGTCAATATGAAGACTTGTAAGTTTGCTGCTCTCAGGTTGGTGATAAATGAACTCATGTAACACTGCTGAAAGTGGTTCATCTCAGCTGTGAATGTAGATATATAATCACATCTGGCTAACCTATTACTGTGTTACATGCAGAATAATAATCTACGTGGAAGCGGTTGCTGAAAATTTTAAAAGCAAACAAATTGATTTATTCACTTTATGAAGGACTAAACAAGTGAATGCTAAATCTTTTACAAATCTTTTAAATAGTTTCTAATTCCTGTCGGGGGGGAAATATAAATTTCAATTCTAATATTTTTCAGAGAATCATAGAATCACAGAATGGGTAAGGCTGGAAGGGTCCACAGCGGATCATCTGGTCCAGCCTCTCTGCTCAAGCAGGGTCTTTGATATCCCTCTTCCCAAAGCTTACTAAGGAAAGACAATTTTTTTTGCCAAAATTTCACCTTCCATATTAAAAAATCCAAAGGATTTTCTCTAAAAAACCCCTTAAAACCACACTGATAGGACTGTTCATAATGGATCATAACTGTACAAATTACGGTACTTTAGAAACTATTAAGAAATGAAAGCAATTAATTTTAAATTGTTTGCATCTAGCTGTCGTAATGAAACTGTTATGAAGTGAAGACTAATGTTTCAATTTTCACAATTATTAAGAGACCAACAAATGCAGTTTCCACAATTTTTACTTTTTTTCCTTTGGATTTCACAAAATTGCAGTAAAGAGAATAGCAAATATGTGGAGATTGCAAAGTGAGAACACTTTTGTGAATTTTTTTTTAAAAGTACCTAAACTATTAAGACATTTCATGTTTTCTTCAACCTTGGCTACCTACGGTTCTCTCCATATCCCTTAGGCAGGTTTTAACATTTAATTCTCCACTTTCCATTCCACACTACTATTCAATTGTTTAAGAAATAGAAAATATGTAAAGTATTGAAATAGAAAATACTAACCCTTACAAAAAATAAACAAAATTATCCTCCTAAAAGCCTTGGGAAAACTCTCCCCATACCTCAGACCAAACACAGCAATTTATATAATTTCTGTACTCACAACTTCACATATCCATATTATCAAAGTTGTAGCACAGATTCAACTTCTATTTTTTAAATTTTTGTAATATCCTTAGATCCAATTAAAATTAATAAAATGGGAATAATAGCAAGTATTCTCAATGTAATAGTTGCAATAATTTCTTTATGAATTTATAAGCATATCTCAAAACAATATTCCTGGTTAATTTTGAATATGTCTTTGAGGAATTATTGTGTCTAACCACAAAAAAAAATTCAACATATACCAGAAGTCAAATTACAGGTTATAGATCAAAAATACAGGATAAAGATGTTTTTGAAAGGGCTGTCCTAGGCAATTAGGAAACTGTGTGTTATGTTTACTAGAAGCATATGTTTCTGTTTTCTTCCAACATTTTAAGAAAAGGTTGGGAAATTCAGATAATAGCCCTTTATTTTCTTCTAATGCATGGTTGAATAATTATTTGATGTTCTGTTTCTTCTATGCCTGTTCAGTCAGAAAATTTTGCTGCTTGCAACAATATATGAGTAAGAAATATTTTGTGGCTGACTGCCACAAATTCTTTTACTTTATCATAATATTAGCATGGGCAAAATTAATGGTCCTTTATTTCATGCTCCAAGACAAACAGCCGTGCAATGACAAGTATTTAAATAAAAAAATGATAGATTATACTTCTGTTGTAATTCTTTGAAGGGTATTAAAACTTTTTGGCAACTGCCTGTAACCAGTTATTCCTACAATATCACAAGCTTCAATTTCACGGAAAAGTGATCTGCAAAGGATGCTTGTTTCACTGATCAATTTTAAACTTCTCTGGATGTTTTAGTGTGATTAATATAACTTTGTTTGCATCATAAAATGTAAGTTATTCTGTATCTATTGATAACAAAATAGCCGTTGTTAATCACAGTAAAATATTTAGCCAACTTTTCACCTTTATTTGGTTACTTTGTGTTTTATTCAGAGTTTTTCTTCTTATAACAGGCATAACAGCAGGATGTGTGTGACTGTCTTTCGTTCTTAGTGCTTACTGCCTGGAGTATTATTTTAAAGCAGTTTGTTTTAGTATGCTATGAGTTATGCCAGTCAGGAACCTGCTGAATACTGGATTTATGCACTTGTTTTATGGGCATTACCTCTGGTATCAGGATAGAAGTTAGCTGATGGAAGTAACATCTTAAACCACTGCAATTAACACAAAGTTAGTTGATAAGATGATTATAAGAAATACAAACCTCATCAGGCTTGTAAGCTATAATGCTGGTTATTCTTTTTCACCTGGTATATCAGTCATACCGATGGCATATTTTTTTTTCGGAATCCTAGATACTTTTGGTATGTACGGAGCTTGGCTTCTCCTTTTTTCCCAAAAAAACCTTTACGCTTTTTTTAATCAGTTGCTTGTGTTTATTATTGCTGAGATTGTTTTTATGTAATTTTAAATGTCTCAAAGATGTAATCAGAGTGTTGAGCTATTCTCTAGGTTGTTTCAGACTAGGGGGAGATAATAGGCACTCTGAAAGTGCTTTATCTGAGTCATAGAAAACTATCTAGATAGATATGACTTGCACATATGGGTGATAAATGTGTTGTTGGGAGGCACTTGAAAACTGCCAGATATCCAAGGTTATTGCAAATAGCATTAGTCAAATATCTGGGTCAAAATATTTGAGTCCAGACTCCCTAACTTAATGATTATGGAAGATCAAGAAAATTCTGCAGTTTTTGCATATGTCTGTCTCATTGTTCTATACTAAATATTGTTAAAAACCTCACACAAACCCAAACTAACAAAAAGAAAGCCAAAACAGATTAAACTAAATTTGCATAATGGTGTTCAAGGACAGTAAAAAGTTAGGTCTGAATTCTCTCAAAGAGGGAAGAGAACAGGAATTAGAAAGGCCCTTTTTTGAAAAAGTGCTGCAAGCCATAGAAATGGGTGACCATGAAGTGAAAAGAGATAACACAACCCTATGCAATTAATTTTTTACACCCTGCTGATACCCAGGTGCCAAAGATATTCTTGAAAACTGCTGGATACAACAGCAGCTTGTTACGGAACATAACACTTTTTCAGATAGAACCTCAGATATGATTTCTGAGTTGTTTTAGGTAGGTAGGTAGGTAGATTGACAGACAGGCAGACATATATATGCCTGCTTGTGTATCTAGGTGAATTTTTGCAAGAAAACACCATTTACCTTGCCTGTCTCTGAGTACAATAGCTGCTGGCCAGCTCCAAAATTATTATATTGATGAGAATTCTGAGCCTCTATAAAACGTTCTTCCTCTACTTTTTAAAATATGCATATTTTCTAGTCCTTTTTATAATATGTTTTACTGAGTTATTGTTAGAAGCAAAGAATGAGCTAAAGCTCAAGTTAGCAGAAAGAACAAGTTCTGCCTTGGCCTCATACACTTACTATATAACCCCATAGCAAATGAGTAATTATTCTTAGAAATTTATGCATTCAGATATTACTTCAGGATAGTTTAGTGTATTCTGCTATTATGAATATCTATTCGAATCTAACTGTATAGGAAATAGAAAATTAATATATTCCCAAATCATATTAGCAGCACTATGTCTTGGTTTTATTGGACAAATTTCTTTTACTGCTTACATTGCCTGACATCTCTCCATAGAACTAAGGGACAACGCAGATCATTTGCTTTACATGTGGTCCACATGCATACACATGGTAATTTTCTCAAGAAAATTCTCTTTCCTTTGGGGGTTTTCCTTATTTATAATACCTAGCAAATATTTGTTTATAAATATTTTCACAATTTTTAGAGGAAAAATCACATTACATTGATTGTAGAAATGACCAGAAAAAGTATAGAGATGTTGTAGTCACTTTGTTCTATTCATGTGATTGCTATTATGAAGAAAATCTGAGGGTTTATACATTGATAAAAACAAAGAAGGAAAACCTCCCTAACTCAAAATGCCATTAAAAATTTTAATTTTGTGGTTTTACTCTGTGAATACAGGAAAGATAATGTAAATGCAGAGGGGAACTGAAACTTTTTCAAAAGGACAAACCAGTAGAAAAAGTGCACAAGTATTAAGTTTGATAGGATTTTACTTTTCCATTCAAAAGAACATTTCCAGTCCATTTTTTCACCTAGTTTCCTAATAAATAATTACATTTTACTAGGCATAAAATATCCCTAATTTGATGAACTTTAATACATGTAAATGAGACAATTTGTCAAATAGAAGTTTGTGACAGAGCTGACTGATCAATGCTGTTGGGTTTTCACTTCTGTAAGTCTTGATGCAGAAGTTCTTTTAGCAGTAATATGGATATCCACCTCTGATAATGGGCAAGGTACAGGGTTTACATTCCTCTAGGTTTTATCCTCTTTGCTGTCTTTCTCTATGATTCTGATTCGGTGTTTGTTTGCCTCCTCTTGCAGTTGTATCCTCAGGCTACTGGTCTGGTCACAAAGTAGGTTTAAAATACAAAGTAACAGTGATGTCCAATTTCTGGCATGATAGTCTGTCACTGCCAAAGTCAGTAAGGATTGTGTTACCTGTCAGTGGAATCAAGAACTTCAAGGGTGATCTCTGCTTCTTAGCCAAATTGTCAGGGACTCATAAAAAACCACAATTAGCTTCAGGAGAGAATGACAACTTCTTTGTAAAAGCATCTGAAACTGAAGATGATAGTCTTTGATTTTGTTCAAATGCACCAGAGGATATTAAAGTAAGCTGGTAAGACGGGTAAGTGTTCAAATACCTTCTCATTGACCACTGAAGATGGTGTTCTGCTTTGTTCCCCCTTTTGTGAGTTATCTAGCTAAACTTTCAAGGATAGTCACTTTTCCAACCCAGAATAGCAGGATGCAGGTATGGTGTCTCTCTGGGAATGAGCTTGCAGTTACCCCTTTCCTGAAAATGTGAATGTAGGGAAAAAAAGAAGCAAAGATCTACTTTAAAATGTTTTTGCAAAAGATAGTCGAACTTTCAACAGTCTGAAATCTCATTTAGTTTCTGGTGTTTTCCTCCCTCCTTTTCCATTTAAATTATGGAAAAAGGCTTTAGGTTTTCTTCAGTTCAAAGTGTCATTTCAAATTGCAGACTTTCACAATGTACCTCCTTTGACACTATTATATTTTTATAATGAACTGTTTTCATTAGAGACCCCATTTTTCAAGGATTTATTTAGGCATCTGCAATTTAATTTGCTTTAGATTTTATCCTGGCATGATTGCTTGTTTACCTACTGTTATTCATCTAAGTGTCTATATATACAAAGACAGAATACTCATTTATATAGAACTGAAAATGAGTGTACATTTATAAAATAATCATACAAAAAACCCTTGAAGTATCATAGTTTTGCTAATGGTTTTAGGTATTTCGGAGTAGGTTTCTCCTCAAGCCTAAGCATACTGCTTTGCACATTATTTTTTAACTGAATAAAGGAGAATTATAAAGTTGAAAAATATGAAGAAAGTGGCTTAACCCCTTTATGGAGAATGTGTTTTATTAATGTGATCAAAAAACATGAGAGGAAATCAGAGTAAATTCTACATGATTTATATTTAGGTAACTACAACAGACAGAATGGACACTTATTTTCTACTTCATCAATCTTTATTCAAGTTTTCCAGCCCCATTTTCTAGACCTCAGATACCTAGGAGCAACTTACACAGGACTAGATGTCTGTGTATAGGGTACGAATCATGTCCCAGACATCCATAGCCTTGACTATTAATGAAAATTTTTCTGCTTAAGCAATCTGCTGAGCCTGACACCAAAAGAATGCTGCTTTTATGAAATACTGTAGATCAGTTCTTCACCACCTCTTACTGATGCCTGAATTTCTTGGTGTCAGTGACAAATAAATAAAACCCTACACACACACATGTTCATGGATCTTTGTGTTCACTAACAGGTAGGGTGTGATACCCTAGCTAATGTTCATATTGCATGAGATTTTTTCAGGTGGTTTCCAAAGCTGCTTAGCTTCTAAGATCAGACAAGAACAGTTGCATCATGGTGGTTTGAATTGGATTGAACAGATTAAAAGATATAGTGAGCTTCTTGGCAAAACCAGTTTAGTTTTTCTGTTAATGGTTCAAAATTCTCATAGGTAAGATTTGTACAGCTTGAAGCTTTGGTGCAAATTTTTCCAGAGTACCATCAAAACTAACTTACTAAGTAAGTTAGTACCATCAAAACTTTCTTACTAAGAACCAGAAAAGGGTCAGTAATTTGGTTACAGAAGAAAAAGAGTTGCTTCAGAACAAGAATGGTTTTTTTTTTCTCTTTCTTTGTTTTTACATTTAATAGATTATTAATTTATTCACAAATTCAAATCCTCCCTGGACTTTTCTTTGTTCATATGCCTATGCATATACTTCTGTGCAAGAAAGATGTACACATTCCAAATACTGAACTGGAAATCAAGAGATGGACTGCGTGGAGAGTCTGCATTAATTACCCAATGTGTGGGCAGACAAGGAGACGACAGTGGGTTAGAGCCAACAATTTTAAAAGTACCTTATGGACTTAATTACCAAAGTTCAAGAAGTCTTCAAAAGCCAATTAGAACTGTTATTTGCAATAGCTAAAGCAATTAATATGGAAATATAGCAAGAATGAGCCCTTTAGTTTGAGAACCCTGAGGAATACTTTGTTACAGGTCTTTCAAATCACTTTCAGAAATTTGGACAGAAAATTGAATGGGGATTTCCTGCTGTTGTGTAAGATAAACAGAACATTTTTCTGCATGAGTAACACACTGTAGTTGCAACACTCTGTAGTGAAATCTCATATCTGAGTGAAACAAAAAGTTACAGAAAAGGTATAACTGAAGACCACTAACATTAGTCATGAGCTAATGGCACATTTGAGAATCATTTACACTGGGAGATTATTATTGTCTTCTAATAACCTTTTTAAGGCTCTATCAGACAGACAAGGGCTCTGGAAGTGGGAAAAATAGAACATTTAATTCCATCTACTGGATTTAGTAGAGGTAATGATGGAAGGAGATGTTTTTGCTGTATCTAAGCAGCAATGCAAAACATTTATTACTTTTTCTACAGCAGATTAATTAAGTAAAAAGGTCTGAGAAAGAATCTTATTACTGTCTTCATAGCCTTAAGTGTGTTCCAGACCATGTCTGTTACACTGTTGGGTACAGCAGCACATAGAGCACTATTTACAGAAATGCATAAAAGTTAATTTCAGAAAAGGGCAGAGGTCTCTCCATACCTATTTCCATTTGGGATTTTTTCAAATTAAATTTATATAATTTCCTTAAAGAACTCTGAGAAAGACCTTCCAGCACTCTAATGTAAAATGAAGGCATGGAAGAGTATGTGTTTTTTCAGATATCTCCTTTAGCCAATCCGTTAGAAGCATTGTCTCAATAAAATACACCAGATTCTGTTTTATCTATGAAAGGAAGGACAAATTGTAACTGTTGCTATGGTCAGCTAGTATTTTCCAGTATGACCTACAGGTTTTATCTCTACGTGAGACAATGGCACATGCATATATCTGAAGGAACACTTATAAGAAAACATAGAAACAAGATTAAGGTCCATCCTTCCTGACAAAATTCAAGATAAAATCCACAGTTACTTGGATTGAGTGCATACTCTGGATTTCTGTTAATGGAGTTTGTCTGGGCAAAGGTCTTTCTTTTATCTAGTTTAGCAAAATACTCTAGGATTTAAATGGTCCACATAATGATAATATTTTTCTGTATTTCTTATTGCACCTTGGAAAATTCCATCTTTTAAATTTTCAGTATATTATTGGTCTTGGAGATGCACTTTTTACTTTAGACATTTGGTCTATATTAAAAGTTTTCTGTCTTCAAATGATCTTCAAAGTTAGTAAGTGACTAGCACCAAAACAGGGAAGATTTTCACTATAGAGCACTGAAAAGCATGTAAAAATATGCTTGTAAAAGAAATACTAAATGATTTTCCATAAATACGTACTTATACACGTGTTCATGGTGTCAGATCATGTTTGAAAACTCAAAAATAATATTTGGATCTTAAAACTAATTTCTGTGGAAACTGTGTGTGTTACAAATCCAGACAAACCTTATATTTTATATTTTCTCTTTTTTTCTTTGCATACAGCCTAACGTTCTCTTTACCTTTTTTCTATAAATAGACCAAGAAAAAATGATGGAAATATATCTTGAGGCAGATCCTGAGCTGGCCAATATAGCTACTATACTGGGGTTTATACCAGCTGAATATTTGGACCATTCTTCTGCATTGTGCTGTGTTTCACTGGTCACTTCAGCAATGTTTCCTTTATTTTACTGACCACCTTTGTGTAACCATCACTGTTTAAAACATACAGATGGTTGTTGCTATGAACATATTATAAGTTTCTCTGTGTGTAAGCCTTCTGATCATTTTCCCATGGGAGAACATCCTTTTGCTGTCTTTTACTCTGTATAAGCTTTCTGTAAACAAAATATCTGTGTCTGTTCTTCAAAGACATGGAATTGGTTGGCCTCCTCCTACCTATGAGGAGAGGGAGCTGAAATTACTTTATCTTTCTGATATTGTAAACTATTCGGACACATTTCCCTGGACGAAGCAGCAGCAGGAGCATGGAATGCTCTCTGCTGAGCAGATATAGAAATATATTAGAATTATGGAGTCATTTTAATAAATCATGTTAGCCTTCTGAATTTGTCGTCAAGAGTCCTTTCTTCAATGCATAGACCACGACGATAGATGGTAATATATAACTCCTTTAATAACAACATCATCAACAACAACAACAACAACAACCTGAAAATTTGTTGCTTCATGTTCACACCTAGGATGAGAATCCTCATTGCAGTGCTCTATTTTCTCAACCTATGCTAAATACATGGATTGAAAGTTCCAATGTAAATCACATTCTGCAGGGGACGCTGTTTTCCTGGGAGATGTGCATGTGAGTGGCTCAAACCTGAGGAAGTAAACCCACAACAAGAGAAAATAATTAAACACCAAATTGTGAGGTACAAATGAGGAGCATCATATTTCATTTAGAAATTTCCTGTGAAGAGAAAGAACTGACTCCCTGTTCAGTTCTTAAAAGAGTGAGACCAGGAACTTAACAAAAAGGATTCAGTAGTTTTTATGCTATATGAAGAGAAGCTTTAAATTGGGTGCTGAGATCTTTCATATCCCTCTCTCAGCATTTTTTATTGCTTTCCGTGAGATGTTTACTCAGTATACTGGCACTAATATATTCCATTAATTTTGAATTAATGCTCTTTATCTACTGCATGGTTAGGTTTGTTGTCTTCCTAAGGGTTATGAATTCTTCCAACTGTTCATGTTAAATTGTCAGTCTGTTTTCAATATGGATCCCATGTTTACTTTTCTAATATTGATAGGAGCAGAAAAAAAATCTCAGGATGTTTAAAGGTATAGTGATTTCTGACAGTGAAAAATGTTCATTCCTCAGTTTTTCTATGCTATCTCTGTATTAACGTTCAATGGTTGTACACAGCTGTTGCAAATATAAACCAGATGCTGAACTGATTCAGGTTAAAAACAAATCTAACAAAAGAATTATTTTTTTAGTAGAACTATTCAATTTGAACTAAAACTCCATGAAATGCTGTAGTGGTGTGTAAGTGATGGCAAAAAACAGTCCAGAATAAGAATGAAAAGCCAAGGGGAAGAAAAGAGGTGGGAATGTTTCACCTGGAATTGCAGCCAAAGTAAATTATTTGACAGAAATTTGGCACCATTTTATTTTTATTTTTTCTGCAATGGGTGGGTGTTAAAGAAAAATGTCCATCTAAAAGAAATTCGATCTAGGATCCTTGTCCTTCACTAGCCATGATTTAATACACATCTGCAGAAGATGTTGATGTGGTTAAATCTCCTAATTGTCCTGTGGTGTGCCAAGTCCAATTCCTATTTGGATGAATTGGCACTTCTTTTATAAACATTTCAGATGTGTAGTGAAGCCCTTTTTTGTCGTCCCTAAGAATATACATGATTCAGCTGGTAGCATATGTAAATAAAAGATTGAGCAGTTGCGGACATTTTGAATTACTTTTCCAATGACTTTTATAAACATGAAATCTTGTAATTCTGCCTAAATTGCATGAGGTGCTCAGGCAGTTTGCAACTCTTAGACATAATTTTTTTCTTTTTTTCAAAATTATGTAACTCAGAAAAATCTCATTGTATTGTTCTAAACTGGTGCAACAAATAATTTTCTGATTCATTGCACACACATAATTAAACATGAAAAATAAACAAAGTTTTTGAAGCTCTGTATGTTCTGAAATTCTTATGTCTAAAGGAGCATCAATAACAAGCCATAAAATCCAAAGAGGATCCATATCCTCTTGATAGAGATCTCAAATGGGCATTTTGAGAGGGAACAGTCTGTCTGCAGTTAAAAGGAAAGACTACACTGAAATCCTACATTATACTGTTCTCAGTATAAGAACGTCTGCATCATCCCACCTTGTATCCTATCATTATAAGGTTTATTTGTCCTATATTTGACTCAACATTAATTCCTGGCACTTCTGTTCTTGATTATGCTATACAGTTTGTTGTCATAATGTGGTAAGACCTTACAAGAGAAGTTGCACTTGGGGTTTGAAGAAAGCTCAGTAGTGGGTTTTGTAACATAGCTTTATGTTTATAAGCTGTAACTCAATCTAATGTTTCTAGATGAGAAAAGCTGGAATATGACAGACAAGTTTTATTGAAGGAATGGAAACAGTTTAAACAGATTGCTTTCCAGACCAACGCCACATTACAGATTTTCCCAACCTATTTGTTTATCTTCCTTGCCAAATTAACCCTGCCTCCTTTGAACCATCTCTAATACTCTGAAAGCCGTGTCCTTCCCTGATGAGATGATGGACGAGTTTACCCGTAATGCACCTGTGGAAGAATATACCAAAAAAAGGCATTTTGGTAGCATGTAAGCATTTTCACATTTTGAAGCCAATGTGAAAAATCTGCTTCTGGAACACCTCACAGTAAATGGCGTTCTGAAGAAAGAAATTTCCACCTGTATTTACTGCAAAAATTGAAAAGTGAAAGCCTAGCCAAGCTGCCAAAATCTATATGTAGTAGAGGGATAAGCCAGTTTTTTGAAAATTCATTGCACCAATTTTACAGTGATTTTGTGCTGTAAAATTAAAACTAAAACTCCATATTTCATGAATAGTTTTAGATCGATGAATAAGACCAGGTTCCCCAAAGCCCCATACAGCCTGGCCCTCAACTTTTGCAGGGATGGGCATCCAGTCCTTCTCTGGACAACCTGTTCCAGTAGCTCACTGTTACAGTCATGAAGTGTTCCACATATCTAATCTAAATCTCTGCTCTTTCAGTTTAAAAGAATTTAACCTTGTTCTATCATCTTCTCTGTAAAAAGTCACCCTCCCTTTTTTATAGTTTATAATTTTTACACTATCCATATTTTCTATAAAATAAATTCCTTTATAATAAATTAGTTCATATTATCTCAGTTTTGTTGGATTTTGCAAATTTAATAACTTATAATTTTAATGGGTCATATCCTGATTATAGCTTTATAAGGAACATGGAAATACTTGACCCAACTATTTTTTTCAACAATATTGTAAATATTTACAAATTATTTCAAAGTTCTGGTAACTATGTCTTTTCCTAATTTTAAAACATCTGGTTTGCTATTTGTCTTCTGGAAGAGAAGATAACAGTAACTGTGGATTTAAAAAATTATCAGAAAAGAAGATAAGCTCTAATAAGGTATTGTTCAGTCTCCATGACACAAAATAGATCTGTATGTAATTCAATAAAGTCACTTGTCAATGCAATAAGCTCCCAACCTGCAATCTTTAGATTAGGATGTGTATAATTGAAAACCAAAACAAAGCATGTGGACTACTGGGGTGGCTTTCTTTTATATTGTTTCTGTGACTTAGTGACCACTACATCATATTTTGAAATAAATCAATTGTTCTCTTTCAGAGAGCACTTAAATAAATTTGGAATACTGTGAAATGAGAAGATGGATTAGTTGCTAACCCTCATGAGCAATCAGCTTAAGCCCTGAAGCCTGAAATGTGATTACTCACATCATTGTCCAAGCTTGCATAGCAACAAATTTTAATAATGGTTGTAAAACTATCCATTCATTTGTTAAATCTAGCATCCTAGATGACCTTCCGTGGAAAATTTTCTCCACATGTTGATTATAGTCTGGGTTAGGAAAAATCTCCTTTTTTCATATTAAATTTGTAGTTTCATTTTATCACATGTCCCCTTCTTTCATATGATACACTCAAATTTGCTCTCATTAACCTTACTGAAACCTTTGTCTATGAGAGTACTCTTTGTACGTATTATGCATTTATTTTTAGCTACTTATTCTGAAATTACATATAAACTTATCTAGTACAAAGAAAACTAATTTCTCTGAGTTTGAGTCACAGACTATTGAAATGATTCATTTCAGTGGGGTCTGAATTACATCCTTTTTCAGGGAATAATCAACAAAACTTCATATAAACATACTTAGTTATTCTTTTCCTGTCTTAGCTAAGAAGATATTATGTGGAGTTACAAATTTAAAACTGACTGACAAAGAGCAGTTTCAAGATTCAGATACTCAGACACAGCAAAAATATGGCTTTCTTTGTTCTGAAAACAGTCCAGAATAAAAAAAATATGGAAAATTTATTGAGTTAGTTCATGGATGTGAAGGAGATAAAAAAAGGGCAAAGACGGTTGTGAGGTCATTTGATGTCTCAGTATTTGCTTCACAGAGCAAATAGTAATATTTTAGCCTTCTTAGGATGCTCAGTAACTTCAATCATGTGACCTCTATTTCTGTCTTTACTTGAAGGAAATAGCCAGATCCTGTTAGTCACCCAGCTCACACCAAGCTGAGCACGACTGCGTGTCTCCACACTGCACCAGAGAGTGATGTGAGCAGAGTTAAATCATTCATATACTCTTCATTTCTGTCTCAATGACTAACATTTGTTTCAGTGTCATGGGGAATAAAATATTTTTTCTGGTTAAAAAGGTCTGACTTCAGCTTGTAGAATCAAAATCTAGACAGACTGCAGGATAGGGAGTGGAGCCATAAATGAGAATTCCCAACAAATTTGGTAGGATCCTGCCAGTGTAAAGGAAGTACAGTTTACAGAATAAGCCTTCTGCATTGGTCATTGGTTGATTTTTCATGGAGATTAGCAGAAATATTGTTGAAATGAGAGCTTTATTCCTACCAGTTCAATCACTGTCTAAAAGTGACTGTACCAATGCATAATTTTAGTCTGTGGCAACAGAATTACAATGTTTAACTCTCTTCCACTAAAGAAAACTAATTTTTATTATCTTGAAACTGCTGACTTCTAGGCTGTGAAGTCCTAACAGCATCTTTACAGATATGAGACAATTTTTTTTTGAAATTACCTAAATAATAAGAAAGGTAGAGAACCAAAATAAGTAGTTACATTCTTTTTCTCTTCCTGTCTCTTGCTTATTCTTTTTGTTTTGTATCAGCATATTTAGCTATCCAGCTTATTTAAATACAGCTACACCTTGACTGAGCAGTGGGTGGTCGATGCAGTTGATGACAGCCTCTTGGGCTTTTGGTTGAGACATGAGGACATGAGATTTCATGTCCCAAGCGATTTTGAAAATGAAGCTATTACCTGTGAAATAGTTTGTGAAGGTGATTTTTACCTTCCATGCAACAAATTATTGATATAGGTTACTGCACTAATACACATTCCTGAATTTTTTTATAACCAGGCTAGGAACACTAGGGAATTCTGAGCTGTGTAGTAATGAATCCTAGTTGTTTCTACCCAATGTTCCAACACTGTAGATTTAATCCATGTCCTCTGTAGCCACCAGGAATTGACATTAACTGAGTATGAACTTTAGGATGACCAAAGGTTCAATACATTCCTTTTCTATGTGATTAAAAGTATTTATATATTATATATAATTATATTATTTGGTTTTTAAATTACAGATAGTAGCTTTGAGGAAGAACTTAATATATTTTCTATATTTGAAGTTGTGCATCTATTTCTATTGAAAATTATAACACTAATGTTATATAATATAGAATCATTAAGTATAAAACCAGATCAGGAAAATGCAGTTAAGTAGTTTCAAAAAATATCATCCATATTCTCACTTTCCATAATCTGATCATTTTTCTTTCATATAATTGGCAACCTGTCATAATGTGAGGCAATAGAGGCAGTGAATAGTTGAGGAAATTGTTATTGAAAAAATTGCTGTTGAAATGAATCACTTCTGGGAAGCCATGAGTGCTCAAAGATCATAGCATTAGTTTTAGCCAGCCCAAATTAAAAACTGACCACCCATTTGTTTTCCAGGGTGATAGCACATCTAAATATAAAGGATTTGACTGAATCCTTTATATTTAGATGTGCTATCTTTTAAACGAAGATCTGCATGTTTTTGTTACCTATTCCAAAGGCTTAAAACCCTGAGGAACTGCTTGAGAAAATAGTATTCTACTGATATCTGACTAAACAGATAAAGCTGAGTCTACCACCCTCCTGAGTCTGGAAGCACACTTTATACTTCCATAACCTCATGAGTCCACAGTTCAATAAAACCTGGATATATGATATTGTGGTACACACATTAGTCAGGGTAGCCTGAGCAGGACAGAAACTGAGAAGGGGAAAGAAGTACATTCATAAGCAGGCAGTATACAAGGGCATAGCACATTCACAGACAACAGCTAGTGCATTCATAAACACTGAAGTGCTATTTGACCCCTAAGGGTCCATGTAAGCAGCTTCATGGGGTTACATACTTACTGCCTCTGAATGATTTCCAGATTTTTATGAATAGGGTGTAGATGGTATATAAATTTAAGTCCTGCTACATTCAGTTTTGTTTTACTTTGGATGCTCCTAGAATGCTGCACAACAATATGATACACTCTTAAATTCTAGGTGATAGATTGATAATCTAGAATTTGTGTTTACAAGCAGGAGATAGACGAATGTTAAGAATAATGGTCACATTAGTAAGTAATGTTAAAAAAAAGGAAAAAAACTTGCTTCTTGCATTGAAATGTTGCCTTCAGAAAAAAGAGAATCTACAAGGAGAACAGCCAGTTTTGAATTTTTAATAGAATTAATTGTTGTAATATTTCACAGAAAACACCAACCACACTGAAAAATCAATTTTATTGTGTTTTGTTAAGTAACCTATAGTGTTAGGAAGATTATCAATCTATTGTAAACCATCTTGTGAATATATTCTATGATTTTCAGGGGAAATCCCCCTCCCTCACCCCCCC